>JAVSCE010017398.1:0-55551 GCA_032199065.1 Smutsia gigantea
ATTGCTATCTTGAAAGCTAGTCACCTTTCCAAGCAACATGCAATCCTTCAGGCCGTTGGTATTGGATAATATGAAAGATGATAGATTTTTTTTAACTCGTTAAATTCACACTTCTGATACAGATCATGTGTTGAACATCAGTGATTTTGGGGGAAATAAGAATTTTTATGATATTATGCAAAGCTCAAGAAAATAGTTTCATGATGATCTTGAGCTTCATTATCCTACACACCCTGTCAATCTGCTTGGTCTGGAGGGGAGAACATTTGGTGGGTGGAATGGACTTGGATTCATACTTATACAGGATGAGCAAAACAATCATGGGATTCTGGTATAAACCCTTTTCAATGAGGATATTTAGAACAACATCACCCTTTTCCTAGGCCATCTTTGGTAATTTAAATGAGGTAGCTTTGTCTACTCTGTGTAATTTGAACAGGATTACAATATTGTTAGGTCACACCTATAGCTAAAAGTAAGAATGAGCAAAAAGCAGAACAAAATCATCTCTCTGAAAATTAAATAAATCTAATTCACAAACTTTAGACATGATCCAGTAAAACAATTTATAGAATAGATATTTAAAACACTTGTCTGTCTCAGAAAGCCATATTATGTTTTTATAGATCATCTGTTTTGCTTAAAAAATAGCTGGATTGCTTTAGCCATTGAAAATAACTAGATTTTTCATTTGACCAGATTCACACACAGCTTTGGGTCACTTGGCTATTACAGCCAGCCAACAAGATTTGCGTCTACATGCTCTGCAGCATTTTAATACAATTGGTCTTAGTTTTTTGTTTTCTTAATACTGAATCATGCCTTGGAACAAGTCCACTAGCCCTAATACTTAACTTAAGACTTAGCAATATGCTAGTTGTTAAGAGTAGACTCAGAACATTTAACCAGGAATATAAAAATGTGCATATCAGTCAAAGCATATTTAAAATATGTTTATCTATAAAATATTACTATAGAGGGTGTTCATTAGAAATATTTCAGTGTAATTTGCTCTCCATGTAATGTTGCTATGCACATGTATTTTGGTTTTTTCCTAAAGGTGGTTTCAGCTTTTATAATAATAAAAGTTTTTTAGAAAAAGCAACAATCAAAAACCACGCAGCTATATAAATAGCTAAATATTAGGGTAAGTGTAAGAAGCAAATCAAGAGATCTCAATTTTTTCCACCATTGTTTAGTTTTATGCAAAACTCAACCCATCCCTCTCTCTTTAGAAAAGATCTTAAGTCAGTAATGTGAAAATTCAAAATGTTGTGTTTTGCAATAGAGACAAACATATCTCAAAGAGGTACTATTTCTTAAAATATAAGAACTAATAAATAAAAAACAACCATGACCTGTTATTTATTCTCCTTTTAGCGGAAGTGCAAAGTGAAATTGAAAGAATCTTCGAGTTGGCAAGATCTTTGCAACTGGTTGTTCTTGATGCAGACACCATCAATCACCCAGCACAACTTATAAAGACTTCTTTAGCACCAATTATTGTTCATGTAAAAGTCTCATCTCCAAAGGTAATTAGCTCATTTCCGTCTTAAGGATTAGAAGCTCATTTCTTTTGAAATATTCTTGGCTCTGTGCTTGTTAGTGGGTAAGGAGAATGTCTTGTTGAGACACTTTTTAATGAGCACAGTTTTTAATTCCCACAGTCTGTGTAGATTCTAGAAATTCTAAGACAGCAAATGAAGAAGAGCCCATTCCTTCAAGAAGCTAATTGTTTATTGTGGTTCCCCAACCAGTCAGTTATGCAAGAATGTAATAAAAACAAAAAATTAAGAAAGGTGAGGATAAGTCTAGCTTTTCAGAGACTTTAGTTTCTATCTTGGTAAATTTCCTGGCTAACATTGATTCTTGCATCACCTATATTCTTTCCCCAGATGAGAGTATATACAGTTCAAGAAAGCTGTCTATATCATATATGATATAAAATCTCTTTGGAAAAGTTATAGACCTTTACATTTGTGCTGAGGTTGGGTTTTTCAAGGAATATACATACTTTGTGATTAAGAACAATGGGATATCTGCCATGTATCTTCACGCCACCAGGGAAGATAAAAATTAAAGTGAGACAGCCTCAAATTGGTCTCTTTTGATTTGGGTGTTCTTTAATTTTTAAGAAGTGATGATGTTCTAAAAAGCTAGTATGAAATAGATGTCCTTGGGAGGTACTACCTTAATAATCAGTTTTCCCAGAGTGCCTTCTAGTGCTTACATGCCATTTCAACTTCGCTCCAAAACAGTAGTCTCCGCTCATGGATAGAGAACGTTTATGGAAGCAGCGCCCTTCTTCCAGCTGTCTGAGATCCTCAGCCTCCATCTCTCCAGGCACTCGTTCTGCATTGAATGAGTTTGGAAATCCCGACCAAACCAGGACCTCTGGGAATCATTAGAAGGGGTTGAAACTGCCTTGACTACCTGGAGGTCTCCTTGTCCCAGAACCGGAGGGAATTCAAGCATCCTTCACTACAGTGGAATAGATTTCAACCCTTCTTGCCCCTTGCCCTTTGCCCCAGCCACCGTAGAACCTCAAAGTGCAGAAATGGGGGCTCTTAGGATGTATGTGCTGAGGTATCATAGAGCCTCAGAGACTCGTACTGTTTTGGGGAGAGGCCATGTTTCAGCTAAGAAAATATTTTAAGGAAGGGGGCAGTATGTGGCAAAATGCAGTTACAGCCATGCCCCCAAAACATAGGTGTATCCCTGGTTTATATGTGGCCATACACAAGTGCAAATGTTTTGTCTGGATTTCTATCTGAAATCATCTTAGTAATGTAAAGGTAAACTGGAATGCCCTAGTAATTATCAGTGACAAAAAGGACCAAATATATAAATGACGCTGATACTTATCTGACATTGAGATAGTGAACTAAAATGTTATTCACCTGAACTTGGACAGAAATGACCCGGTACAAATCAGTTCCTCCTCTTTTGCAGGGCTTTCTTTGAAATCTCTGAGTAAAATCTAAGGTGGCAACTGAAGATCCCACCAAGACCTTAGCACAAGAATAGGATAAACTTAATCAAATCCACTGTAACTGAAACCCAATGTAAGGGGATGATGTTATCACAGAATTTATGTACACGATTTATCACAGTGCATTTCCTCTCTACAAATACTCAGAGCTAAACAGACTATAAAAAAGGTTTGGTTTATTTGGTTTTCTTTCCACTTGTTGACAGTATCTCAGATTCATGTCTTCTTCCATCAGGTTTTACAGCGGTTGATTAAATCTAGAGGAAAGTCCCAAAGTAAACACTTAAACGTTCAACTAGTGGCAGCTGATAAACTTGCCCAATGCCCCCCAGTAAGTACTATCATTTTTTGTCTCAATCTTTCTTGACTAGTTAGGAGAGGGTGGTGTTTTGTTTTTTTCTTCATATTAGCATCGCCACTTTTATTCTGGAATGATGGGGATTGATGGTATGTTGTCATAAACCCAAAGGGTTTCTTGGACCGAACTGCATGCACAATGGGTGTTGTCTGCCATGTACTAAGAATGAACTTAGTGTCCAGTGTCTGATGTCCTTACTGCCACCTTGATTACCTTGCAAACACTCAGCAAATTACTTAATCTAGTCATGTGGACAGTTTTTTGAAAAGAACAAATAAAACATACCAATTTGATTTTCCTTTAACTTTTCTGCCAGGAGGTTCTGGTAGGCATGAAAGGTATGACATTGCAGGTTGAGAATTTATTGGAACTAGAAGAGCTCTGTGGTTATAGCAGATGAAGAGGTCAGCTTCAGTAAGATGAAAAAACATACTATAGCAACTTTTCTCCTTGCGCCTTGCCAGAAAACAGCCGCTGAGTTGGAAGCCAAGCAAATGGCAAGGGGGTAGGGGTGAAGGAGGGGCTGGGGCAGGGGGGGGGTGGGCGGCAGTGGCTGGTAACTGCTATCAAATTGGTCACCAGTGGCCCATCAGTGTCTACACCTGCTCAGCTTACTATTTCTGTGGCTATGTTTCTTTAAGCGAAGTAACTGTCTTTCCTACTGATCCAATATGATAGATTTTTTTTTATACACTTGTGTAAGGATCATTTGTGCTCTGTGGAAGCATAAAAAATCCAATTCAGATGTTTGGAGAAGCAATACAGCATAGCTTTTAAAATTATAGACTCTGGACCCAGATTGCCTGTGTTCAAATCCACCTTGAGTAGTTATGTACTCTTGAGCAAATACCTACTTCACTGAGTTAGTATAAAGAAGACTCAATGAGCAAACCGAGTAAAGCTCTTAAAGCAGAGCCTGGCACATAATACATAGCATGTAAATGCTTGTGTTATAATCACTGGATATACTTTGGACTATTCCTTGACTAACTTGTCAGGCTCTGTAATGATCTGTGCCTGTCTGATTTACTGTCTCTCAGTTCCCTATCATGGTAGGCCCACAATAAATATTTATTAAATGAGTGACTGAATGAAAAGATGTACAGGCAATAAAAGTTATAATGCATTCTTGAATTAGATGTTTACAGTGGGCCAGACACTGCAGATGCTTTACACAGACTACCTCTAATCCTCACTGTTCCCTAGTAAGTGGGCACTGTTATCCCCATTTTGTAGATGAAGAACTGAAGAGAGGTTAAATGATTTCCCAAAAGTCACACAAATTACGTGTAGATTTAAGTTTATGTGGCTCCAAAGCCAATTTCCTCTCGTCACAGTCCCACTCACCTATACAAACATACCTGGTTACCTGCCTGCAGATAATTTGGATCGCTTGGAGTTTACAGTGCTATGCTAAGAAGCCTAACTTCTCATTGCCTGCTAACAAAGTGCACTTACACAATGGAATGTGTGATTAAAGCACTGAGCAAATACAGAAGAATGCATTACCCAGCTCCTGTCTATAATGCTTCCCGGTTGAAGGGAACCTGTATTCAGTAGCTACCAAAAGACCTATGCTGTTGTTTCCAATTTTTAGAACAATCTTAATAAAGAGAGTTGTATAAACTTGGGTTTTCTGAGAAGCAGATGCCTGAATGGAATTAGAAGTGAAAACACCTTTGAGAGATAAAAGAGAACAGTGACAGACCAGAAAGGGGAAGAGCTTTTGGACCTGATTCAGGTCTGATCCCATGAAACGGAAGGGGGAATGATAGGAGGAGGGAGACTGGATAGGAGGGGCCTCGGACTGGGCGGCTCCTATGTGGCCTGTTGGTTAAGTGGTGGCAGGACTGGTCAGGCTCTAGCCCCCGTGCTGTGCTTGGGGCGGGGAGCAGCCCGGGGAGAGCATGCCTTTGGCCTGAATGCTGTGGCGGGTCCAGAGGGGGCTGCAGCTGCAGCCTGTTTGTTGACTACACTCATCATAGCAGGTTCTCACTCAAGAGGAAACCTGAGCAAGCCCCTCTATGACCACCAGAGTAAACAGCAGTACTTACTTTCTAGAGGAGAAAGCTAAATCCTGAGTAAGAAACTTTTGGAAGTAACAATTAATTAGTAAATGAGCCCCAAGATTCAACCCTAAATCTGACTTCAGCAAACACCTGGCCACTGTCCTGCTCTACATGCAGCTGTGTAGTGGAGATGAATCACTAGTCCCCTACTTTGCTGTGTAAGAAATATCTCATTTTCTACTTTGACCCCCACCCCATTGGGCAGCAGGATATTCAGCCATGCCGGCAGCCATCTTTACCCTAATCCAGGGCAGAACAAAGACCCCAAGTGGTAAGAGTGGGGTTGGTGAGGAAGTTGAGGGAGTGGCAGAAGGAGGAGGAGAAAATTCAGACAAGCGCACGTGGTCCTTAAGGATGGATGTTCTACTGCATCATGCTTCATCTGGAATAGGGAATCTTTGGCAAGGCAGGGAGACGCATGGCCCCTCCTCTCTGAGACATTGGCAAGGAAGTTCCCTTCTTTTCTCTGAGGAGGGGAGGTAGCTTTCTCTTTTCCCCCCCTGTTGCTATTAAAAGACCTTCCTCTATGCTTTTGTTGTATGCAGAAGAATCCCCACCTTCTTTTGTTTCCAGAGGCAGTTAGCAAAATCTCTCCAACCAAGACAGGCTTTTGGGAAACAAAACCCAGAAGGGGAAATGGAGAGCTAGTGATTTCCTGCCACAACCTGGGGGGCCCTCCTCCCTCCGCGCCCCCTGCCTCCTATCACCACAAAGAAGCACAGACCTTGCTCCCCGCCACCTGCTTGAGTGGTAGAAAAGAAAAGAGAGGAAAAACATGGATTCATATCAGAAATCTCGTCGGCCACATCTGTCTTTATGAATGTAGAGAGATCTACGCTGTAAGGGCAGACTGGTTCTGTGAGGTCCCAGAGGTGGAGCTAAGATCTATGAGAGTTTAATCTCTGTGTGGCCAAGTACAATCATCTCTCTCGCAAGAACTAAAATACTTACAGGAAACATTATTTAAGCATTAAGCCTGTTGCCTTGCTGCGTGCTAGGGATACAAAGGTAGGATATTCCCACGTTCAAGGAGTATATCTAATAAGATAACAGCCAGTTAAGTCAACTCTTGGCAAACAGTTCGGTAGATCATGAATAGCTGTACAGGTAAATCTCATGTAGATTAAAAGAGTGGTTTGTTTTATTAGATTAGGATTTCTCCACCTACTGACATTTTAAGTTGGATAATCGTTACGGGGACCTGTCCTGTGCATTGTGAGATGTTTAGTTGCATCCTTGGCCAGTAACGACCCCCAAGTTTGATAAACAAAAATACCTCAATACACTGCCAAATGTCCCCTAGGGAAAAAAAAATTGTCTCCAGCTGAGAACTACTGGTTTAGATTAATATATACACAATTTTGGTTAATAATGTTATAAAAACTTTCAGTAAATAATTCCTTGAGTTGGATTTTAGGTGAATTGAACTTGTTTCTTGTTAATTTGGTATTTTCATGAGAATGAATTTATGAACCTTTTTTCTTAATAATTGCTAGAGAAAATGCTTGTGTCTTATTACACAGATGTATTTTAGCTTCTGTAAGGGTTGATAACTGAATAGTTGTGTATATAGTACAACTTGTTATATGTGAAATAAGCAGAACCCAGAAAAGTTATGTGCATCTTAAATAATGCTGTGAGCTGCCTGAGGACTGTTCGCATGTCAGGAATCTCAAACAGCCTCATGCATTGGGAAGACAGCCTTTACCCATCATTAGCTTATCAGGATAAACACTTCCTTGTTTTATATAATTGATCAGATAACCTGGAATTTTAAACAAACAGTCTGGGTAAGCAAGGTTACCTTGTATTTAATATTTTCTAGATATCGTGTACATTATTAACTATGTTCATTTGATATTTGGATAGCATTTATAATGCTAAGAAGGAATTGTACATTCTGTTTTGGTATGTGTGAAAAAAAATCTTCAGGTTATAAACACTAGTAGCAATCTAAACATGTGTCTGTATTTGTCCCTGCTTTACTTCCAGGCTATAATTATAATTGTCATCCAAAGATTGGTGATCACTGTGCCGTTTTAGTTCTTCTAGAAGAATTTGCAACTTGCTTAATTGGCCACTGCATCTCCAATCTGAAGAGCCAGCAAATTAGACTGGCAGAGTCTCACAGAGCTAAGAAATTAAAGGCAGCAGTCTTCAGAAAGGGAAGTCTGCAAAGAGTATAGAAAAAAGTTAACTCTCTGTAGCCAGAAAAATGAGTCCTAGACTTAGGGACTATTGAAGGGGCAAAAAGGGGCCCAGTGTAGTATTCCTGGAGTGTGTCCTTCCCAACATGGGTCCCATGCGATGCCAAGGTGTTTGGGGGAAAGAACTCTGATACCAAAAATGTTTGAGAAAACACTCATGTAAACAAAGATAGATTGGTTTCTTGACTGCAGAAACCTTAATATGCTAATGAGCATTTGGTTGTCTCCATTAGGATAGATAGTATGCAGTGCTTCCTCTGCATTTTGACTGTAGAACCATTTTTCCACAGAGCATCCTACAGATCTAGTGTTTCATGGAACTCTTCTAGGGAGAGGCTCTCCAACCTCCTCATCTTACAGATGAGGGACTGAGATCAAGAGAGGTGAACTAGCTTTCCAAAGGTCATATGCCTTGGCCAAAATCAGCATAAGATCTCTGTCTCTTCACCTAGTAAATGGCAACAAACTGGTTATTATATATTCTCCTGGGAAGGAAATCATGGGTGTCATGAATAAGGCTTCTTCTAAGAGAGGGGTCAGCAAACAGTTTTAGTAAGGGGCCAAATAGTAAATATTTTAGCCTTTGTCCTCTTTGCAAATGGTCTTCTTTACAAAACTACTCAACTCTGCCTCGGTAGCAGGAAAGCAGCCATACCATATGTAAGTGAACAGGAGGTCAACTTTGTTTATAGAAGCAGGAAGCAGGCTCAAGCAGCCAGCCCACCGAAGTTGTCTATTACTGCACAATAAACTACCCCACAACTTAGTGAGCTCAAGCAATGACCACTTGGTGGTATTCAGCAGGTGGCTAATCTGCACTCTTAGCCGGGGAGGCTGGAGGGCTGGACTCAGCTAGTACCTTTCCCTCCCTGCAGTCTCAGGGCCTTTCCACGGGATCACTCCAGCAGGGATACAGTCTTCTTATATGACAGCGCCCAGGGCTCCAAGAGCAAGTATTCCCATCTCTTTGCTTAGACTCTGGGCATAGATACCGGCACAGCATCACTTCCACAGCATTCTGCTAGTCAAAGGAGTTGCAGAGGCTCCCCGTTCAAAGAGAAGGGACAGACACCCTCCATTTCAATGCAGGAATGTCAAAGAATTTGTGGTCATTTTAAATCTGCCACAGACCGAAAGATGAGCTGGGAGAATGAGCTACTGAATAGGCTCTGGAAGGAGGAGGGCTTTCCTTCATTGCCCACTCTGAATTCACAGAAGAAAAGGTGGGATGCAGACAGAAAAGGGGTCTATGAGACTAGGACCACAAGCCCAATTCACATATTATATTTTATATGGCTAACCTGTATTTGTATTTGGAATTTACATCTGCACACTATATTGTTACACTTCATTTTGCTTCTACCAGGTCTTAGAACCGGGTTTCAGAGAAATTGAAAATAGGACATTTTAAGAAGGCCAAAGTACAATGGTAATAAGAGTTATGTAATACAGAGGGAGAAAAGCAGATAGGCAGACAATTGAATATATAAATGAAATGTAATCCATTAATTCTACTTAGTTACAAGCTGGCTTGTGTTACCAAAAGCTGACCCTGTGGCTCTTTGAGCTGTGTCATTTTTGTGTGCTAGCAAGATGATGCTGGTCACTCTCTCTGCAAGAGGGGAGCTCATCTCCTCCACACAGACTTGCAAACCTCTAACATTACAGTCCCCACAGTAGTTCGCTACTATCACCCTTTAAATTTCCACTGCTGGATGGACTCAGATTTATTCTGTTAAACACAAGAACGCTGACGTGAATGATAGTGCCCAGTATCCTTGATCGTATTGCTAGCACCGTAGTAATTTTCCACTGCCCTTTTCCAGTAATTTTATTTAAATTATTTAGAATCATGTGGATTCACCCATCTGTCTGAAGTTCCATTCCCACTGGTGCACTCATTACTACAGAGCCTCTGGTTGTTCATAGTTTAGTCCTCAACACAGTTCTTGAAAAAGAACGTAATTGATTTCAGATGTTTCCTTCATAAAACAGGGCCACATGGGACCTAGTTTCTCTCAGGCCAAAGAAGACTACTCTTGCTGCAGGGATTTCAGCCGCCCACCTCACATAGACGGAGTTCGGGAGAGTGCCCTCCCACCAATGCTATAATTTAAAGCATTGAATTAATATGAATTTAACAAAAACACTTGGTGCCTTTTCTGTGGACAATAACACTGTAGATATGGTTATAATTTTTGAAGAATAAGAATGGACAGGATGGAGGGATGTGCTGAGGAAACCGGTTGGGTTCATAATAAAGAGATCAGCGTCAGTGATGCTCTTTGCCTTCATGTTTTTCCCACAGATTAGATGGCAAGAATTCTGCTTGTGTTTCCCTTTTAGCTCCTTAAAGTGGAAACCATGTCTGAAACTAATTGCTAGGGCCCCAGAATATTGGTAGGCTTCCCTTTATCCCTATAAAACCTCCTAAATCTTTCCAGATCCCTTTAACCTAGAGTCCAATTTCCTATCCCTGGTTGACCAGTGAGTTAAGCACTCAGGACTTCAAAAGCATTAAAAATATAAAGAATGAAGTTTTGATATGAAAGAAACATTGATTGGCTATTTTATCATTACCATTACATATTTGTCATCCATCCATTTTATTTTACTGCATAGCATTTGCCAGTCAATTTTTTTAAGGGTGGCAGATTAAGGATTTCTGTGTTCTGATAGCAAAATATGCTCACCCCTATTATTTCTGTTTTCCACTTAGAAATAGGAAAGATGCCCCATGAGGTTTTATCTGTACCCAACAAATAAATGTAAAGCAATGCATACACTATGGGAGAGTTCATATATATTTATGACTAGCTAATATTTAGCAATGCATCAACTTAAAAAGAAGTTAAAACTAAACTACAAAATTAATTTCTAAGTTTCATAAGCATTTTATTAAAAAATGTTCAACAGCAACTTCCTAGATAAAACATGAGAAATTATATGTTTAGTTTTAATGAGAATCTCCCCTCCATGCTATAAAGTATGTATTCACAGTCATACAGACAGACTTGCTCACTTCCTCTCTCTGTCTTCCCTCCAAAAAGAATGTAAACGAATAAATGGAATCTGCTTCAATTCTCCGTGTGAGAACTGAGAAGTGCTACCTTCTGTAAAAACTAGGGTAACCGACCATTCCAGTTCTCCCTGGATTTTCCAGATTTTTGGCACTGATAGGCCCAAGTACCCAGAAGCATTCAGCCCTGTGCAAACCAGGGTGGTTGGCTACTCTAATTCAGATACCTTCCCTAGGAAAGTTTGTGATACTCTGGGAGTGAAGAGCCAGACAGATCATTAAGTATTATTACTATCATTAAATTGTTATTACTGTCATTAAGAATTTTTCAAAAGATATTGCAGATCTTCATTTCCATTTTATTCAGTTTCACTCTTTCTCTCTCTCTTCTTCTCCCTTGTCACTTTAGTTTTCTGAACTCCTGGGTGAGCTGGAGGCATGTTTCTCACTCTTGTTTGTAATGCTTTAGTTTTTAATTTGCCTGAAAAAGCTTATCCAGAAAAGAGACCTACTGTGTCTGGTTTTCTGATGGTTTGTTTTGACTCCTCTGTTCACTCTTCATTTACTTTGGCAGCTACATTATTTCTGCCCACCTCAGCTAAAGAAACTGTCCTGTCACAGAATGTCAGTGGCATTCGCCGTCGCAGTCCTTTGACTATAGCGTTAATGTTTATCTCTGTAGTCACCAAGGGCATGGTCTCATTGAGTGGGGAACTGTCAGGGCCTGTGACTGTCCTATCGCCCACACCCTCTTCTGCTGATTATAGCTCTCCAAATCCATATCCTGCAGCGGAGGCCTCCTTTACTGCACAGTAAGGAGTGAACTAGACTTGAATCTTTAAGCTGATGAAATATTGGCAAAGCTGGTTTGCATAATTCATTGGGCTGCTTCTCTTTGAGTTTTGTGCATAATTAAAAAAAATTTTCCCCCTTACACTCACTTTCTAACACTCTGGTCTAATCAGCTGTGTTATTTCCTAAACAGTTGAAAAGAAAAATTGTCACAGATACACAGGCTGTGAAATTCTTCTTAGTTGAAAATAAGCTGCATATGTCAGTATTCATGCAGAAGCTGAAATTTGCTTTCCTCTGTGCTTCTGAAAGCCTAAAAGCAGTTTCAAATCATCTTCCATCATATAGCTGTCTCTTTAACAGTGAAAAAACAGTTTCCTAGAAATGACTGAGGCTTAAGCAAATAGCCATGTGCTGATATATATATATATATAAATTCTCTCCATTGGCAAAGAGAAGTACTTTATTAAAATCACTTGTAACTAAATGTATGTTTAATTGTATCTGCAGCTGTGAAAATACAGCATGTGGAGCAGCCAAGTAGATATAACCCTCATTCAAATAATGTCTTGCAAAGGGAGCTCTTTACTGGTTGTGCCCTCTCTGGGCTTTGCAGTCCTGGATGTGATAGTCAGGACCCTCAGTCCAGGTGTCCCTGGAAGCTTCTTTAACTTGGGAAAAGCAAGAAAATGGCTTGTTGAGACTACCCATTGTTGAGAACCCACATTATAGAACGAGAACTATGTAAGTGGATTATACAGTTAACATCAAATTATGTCAACAGCAGACATTCAGTCTAGAATTGTGAACAGTGTTAGCCAAGAGTGGCTGACAGAGTCTTCCTTTGTTCCCGTGCTGCCTGGTTTCCTCTTTCCTCCTGTATCTTATGTTTGAGTCTGTGTGTACTTTTGGGGGTGGGGCTCTTCTTGTCCCACTCGAGCGAGCACTGCAGTGCTATCAGAGATGCAGTGTTTGTGTCTGAGCATTAAGGACAGTTCTCAGCTTTGATATTTGTCTCTGTGGTGGTTTACAAAATGGAGCGAGAGGGGGCTTTTGGTTGCAAAAGACAGAAACTCCCTTGAGTTACTTTAGTGGAAAAGGAGATTCGTTGCAGGGATATATATTGACTCACACCGCAGGAGCAAGCTGTCTTCCCATTCTTTCATGGGAAGTCTGTATTGCATCTTCCATTGCATCTTTGCTTCTCTTTATCTGTTTTATTCTCTCCCCTATACAGATAGAGTTCTTTGGCTTACTCATAGTTTCTCCTTTCTCAGAAGTTTAAGATGCAGCTCTGAACATTAACTAGCTCAGTCTCTTTAATGTTATGAATTGAAGTCTCAGGCTGACATAGAGTATTATGGATTTAATACTTGTCTCTACCACCAGACTGTATGTTTCTTGAGCTTAAGGATGATGTCTGTTTTCTTTGCCACTGTATACCCACAATGCCTAGCACAGAATACATACTACATAAATATTTTAGGGATGAACAAAATATGCAGTGAACCATGTGAGATCCAGTAAGTGTTCATCTGGGGAAAAGGTTTCTACATGAGTTGAACTGGCTGACTCTTCTCAGATACCAGCCAGTTTAGACTGAAGCCATCTTATTCTTTTCTTATTTGCTCAACATTTCTCACTGTTCCAAGGACTTTCAAACTGCTTTGCAAATTAGGGTCAAGATGTTCAGTAAAGATTGATGTGATAAAAACCTTCAAGTAGTAATTGCTGGGACAGAGAATGTGTCCATGGAATGTGTGCTTCAAGGAGCCCTCACAACCGATGAGAGTGAGTTAGCTGACCCACCATCAACTCAAAGTCATCCACATGCCATGGACCTACTATCCAGCCACAGTATCAGTACTGATGGCAGTAATCCTATATTTGATTCCTTCCTGGGAAGCTCTTATTCTGGTAACATGAGGTTGTAAAAGCAAGTGGGTGGTTATAGAGGTGGTGCAAGAGGAAAGATGTGGATCCAGCTGTTGAAAGTTGGGGGTACGCTTTCATTTCCCCATGGAATGGCTTTTCTCTTTGTAAAATGCCATGGTTTTCCAACTGTCCCTCCAGGGAATCTGTATCCTGGGTCTGTCTTCTCTGTGTTCCCAACCACACTGCAGTGTTGGAGGGGCCGCTGTGCTCCTTAGGGGCAAGAAAACATTTCCTGATTATAACGCCAGATGTGACACTGGGTTCTCCTTGGCAGAAACATGGACACCAGATACTTCTTGTGTGACACCCGCCCCCTCTCATAATTAAATACTCCTGGTCCTTGTTCTTTTTAAAGTATTTCACACATTTTACACAAGGATCTTCTTTCTAGGATTAATCTTAACTGTTTTTTCATAGTGTTTTATCATGAGACAGATAGTATTTTCACAAACATTCTGAAAATCATCTAAGTAAATGTTATTCCCTTCAATATAGTTACTTTAGGACATGAAATGTTTATTCCAGTGATATGATTGCCACCTAAAACATTTGTAGAACTCCTCTTTAAGTGCCATTAACTTAACTTCTCTCATATTTTGAAGTATAACCCAGCTCTAAAGGAATATGTGGATAAACATGTGAACACAAATATGTTTTGATGCTATTCTACTTATAAAACTTTTACATATACCTCATCTTTTTCTTCTAAACAATGAAAGATCTAAATATTTAATGAGCACTCCCATTTTTATGTCAGTGTCCAAATTTGCACATGGCTAACTGTGAAGCTCTTTGACTTTGAAACTACCCATGCCATTCCTCAAATTTGGTATTTTCTACTAGACATTAGGAACACTATTATCTGCATTAAGTGGAATTTTAGGTGTCATGGCTAAAAATCTAAAGTATAAATAAGATGGATCTATTTCTTGCCATCTGCAGGAAATGTTTGATGTTATACTGGATGAAAACCAGCTGGAGGATGCGTGTGAACATCTGGGAGAGTACCTTGAAGCATACTGGCGTGCAACCCACACAACAAGTAGCACCCCTATGACCCCACTGCTTGGAAGGAATTTGGGCTCGACAGCACTCTCACCATACCCCACAGCAATTGCTGGGTTACAGGTATTGTCACTTTTCATGTGTGTTTTTAAAACCTTTCATTTAAGATTCTACAGAGAACTTGGTTAGGATGGAGACAAGGATTGTCCTTAATCTGAAGAGGGAAATATGTGGGCATTATATAAGAAATCTAAAATATTACCTAATCGTGATCTACCCCAGATGAAGTTACCCAGAATTGCCCTTTCCTTAGAATTTTGCTCCTGGTTAATTTATAATGGCTCCCACTTAGATAAATTAATCCCTCCTATGTCTGAACCCCACCAGGAAACCTATTACCCACTCAATACAACTGTCCATTACTTCTCCATGTCACTTCCTAAGGATTATGCAGTAGTGACAATGTCACGCACTGTGCCAAGTTAAGATATTTTGGGGCAAATGGACCTTGGACCACACTTATAATGTAGGTAGAAGTGAAATGTTGGCACTGTGTTTATATCCATAAATATATTTTGAATATAAATATTCATGACTATAATAAATAAATATTTATGAATATCAACAAAGTGCAAACAAAGCCTGCCCCACAGGCTACTGGGCCTGTCCCCTAGCCTGCCCAAAACAGAATGTGCACATGAAAAGAGCCACTCTGTGCCTAAGCAGTGACAGATCCCTGCATTTTCTTGGGGGTGTGCGGAGTCCCACATTGCAGGGGCTATGGCAAGTGTCCTTCAGGGAAACTGGAGATGAGCACAGGAGCAGGAGGGTCTCTGGGGCTGTTCTGGGGCTGTGCTCAGGGTTAGGTGTGGGGGGGCCAGAGGCATTATGATACAAAATGAATCTTGTCTTTCTATATCAGTTATTATTTCCCATTTATCAAGTAGTTGCTGGAATGCAGCCAAAGCCCCAGCTGGCTGCGGAACTTGTAGTCAGTTGAGCCTTTTGCATCATGACTAGTTTTGTATTAATGGGTTATAATGATAGTCATACTTACAAATCACATAAAGTTAACTCTGAGATAAATGGCACTCTGAAATGCTATTATAATTGTATTACTCCCTTACAAAATTGCATTTTTATAAGTGGAAAGCTGTCATATAAATTAATAGCTTCTGAAGCTGGAAATGAACATGGGAAATGTGTTATTGTAATATACAGTATAGTATGCACCAGGACTGTTCTTTGACTTGTTTCTCAGCCTATGTGCTGATCCATGTATGACATTTCAATTGACTAGTTTGGATTGGCTCCAAATTGCACATTGTAGGCTGAGAAATGGATGCATGAAGCAATATATGCTTCTGTAATGTAGGTAGAAGTGAAATGTTGCACTTTGTTTATGAATATAACACTCTTGACTCATCACCTCTAAGACCTCCACCTAGAGTAGTTCCCCAGTTTCACTTGAGTTAATGTGGTACTCCTTATCTGGGGCCTTTTCCCCCTACTAACCATGAACATTGAATTGTTAGACCGCTGTCTGGGATTAAAAGCACAAGCTGTGACTATTGAATGAGCTTCCCTCTGTGTGAAGATGAGTACCCCTTAGAGGAAATGGATCTGGGTCCCTGGTTTCATGAGGATCCTGTTTCTTACCTGACCTGATCTACCTAGGCAGACAGACACAGCTATGACATGTTTTCTTATGACTTAAAGAAAAAATGTTGAATAACATTTTCTGAGCCATCAGATAAGTGTCTGAAGATATTAATTTCACTTAATGGTAGTAAAGAAATTTAGTTTTATCTGAAGATTATTTTTGCAGAAAATTTCTGTTGAGAAAGCAAGAACTGTAAATGAATCAATTGGCCAGCTTCATCATTACTGTCTACTTCTTTGGAAAGAATATTGCTGAGAATCTTACATTAATATAAGGATGCAGAAACAAGCACATTATTTTATAGGTAGCACGAATCACAATTTCTTTAGAGTATTTTTTTAAAGTACAAGAAACGTTCAGCTAGATAAAGGTGAAGTATGTGGCTTCACGGGAAGAAATACTTTATTAGTTCAAGAGAGGAATAAAGTAATAGATGCTATTCTGAACTTTATTTCCCACTAGTAAAATAATCTCCATTTCTGCAATAGAAGTGGAATTATTAGGATTCCCAAATATATTAATTTCCATTCAATTAATAAGAAGCATAATCATGCAGCATTATATAATTAAATTCATGAACTTTGACTTTGCATGTTGTGTCCCAAATAAATAAGACCAGATATTTTGAGCAGACCATTTGTACATCAAAATGCTTTCTTAAGTCAGCTATATGGCATCTACTGTACTGATCCTACTGTTGTACATATATTTACATGTCCTGGATGAATGAAGCTGATGTGATGTAATCAATGAACTATCTGATATTTTTAGAGTCAGCGTGTGAGGCACAGCAACCACTCCACAGAGAACTCTCCAATTGAAAGACGAAGTCTAATGACCTCTGATGAAAATTCTCATAATGAAAGGGCTCGGAAGAGTAGGAACCGCTTGTCTTCCAGTTCCCAGCATAGCCGAGACCATTACCCTCTGGTGGAAGAAGATTACCCTGACCCATACCAGGACACTTACAAACCCCATAGGAACCGAGGATCGCCTGGGGGATATAGCCATGACTCCCGACATAGGCTTTGAGTCTTCAGAAAGAAACAAAAAATTCATCTGTTGACAAGTTTGCCATAGCACTGCTAGGATAAACCATTCCTTTTAACTTGGCGAGGATAGCACGGTATTTACTGTGCTTATAGGCTGCTGTCATTTGATGCTAACTAAGGGGCAAAAAAAAAAATGTACATTATGCTCTTAAATCTAGATGGTTATTAGATGCCCAATCATATAGATATTTTTAAGTGCAACATTTACATAACAGTACCTTTTGTTTTCTTCATTAGATTTAGACACATCAATTTGTAATTTAGGGTACTTATCAAGGCACATATAAAATAATTTCCCATGCTGGAAATTCCAGATGACCAGTTCCAGTTGGAACCAATTTATAAACCAATTCCTGTTGGAATTTGGGTGAATTGACTAGAAAGTCTACTTGAGCATGTTACAATCATTTAAAAAATCTGAAAAAAAAACTAATTAGTAAGAAAATCAAAATACCAATAAAAGCCAAAACCAACCATGGCATATATTTGCTGGAAGCTAAATTTACACTTAAAGTTGGAATGTATAAACATTTTAATATATGTTAAGGTTGCCAGAATTTACCAAATGTATTGATAGTGTCAAAAAAAACACCTCAATTAATGCAAAACTTACATACTCTCCTCAGATTTTAATATTTTCATTTCTTTCCTGGCACAGCTGTTGTATTCAAAGTGTTTTGCTTTTTGTTTAGTCACTACTGTTAGCTTGTAGAAGTTGGCAAAAAAAAACTAAAAATCTCTTTGGCAGTGTGAGAGAATAGTAGAGAAGCCCAATCATAGCTAGTTATGTGAAACGGAAAATGGCATGTTGTTTCCCCTTTAATCAACCTGAGCACAACTACCCACACCCATCAATCTGAAGTCAGACAGTAGGGAGGGGCACAGATCCTCCTGAGTACAAAGCTAAACATATCCAGATGGGAATTCATCTATCCCACTCATGACAAACATGGGTTGGATATTCCTGCCAGCACAACTGAGTATCTTTCCATTGCTTCACTCAGTCTGTCTTTGAGTATGTGAATATTCTTAGCCCTTCACCAAATTCTTTATAATCATGCTAAGGATTTTTGTTTTACATGGAAACATTCAATTTTGATATTCAAAGCTGTATTTATACAAGTGATTAATTGAAAATGTGAAAACAACTGAATTTAAAAGCTTGCAATAAAAAAACCCTCATAGACTCAGAATATATTTGTTCACTAAAACTATAGCATTTTTTATTGCAGAGAATTATAAAGAATTTGGAACTCAAGCTGCCTTATTTTTAATGAACACTCTTCTTCACCTACTAAGTCTTCCCAGTTTTTCCAGTGGCTATAATTATGGAATTGGTGACCTTAATCTTATGTTATCAAGGAAGCCTTAGCTTCATTAAGATCCAAGAAATTATTGAAATTGACCCTTTTATACAATACACAAAAATCTCCAGGAAAAGACTCTGATTTCCCAAAGTCCACAAGGCAAGGATTTTTCTGAAGTTCAATAGAACCAGGCATTAAACATCCTTTTCTACTGGTTCATGTCATGAAGCCTATTTATTGAAAACAATCATAATGTGTTTTCTACTGCCTTTCCACCCAAGCCTTTCAATGTTTAGGCTCTCAAAGCATGTACCAGTTAACTCAATTTTCTGACCATGAAATTCAGTTCCATATTCTTGGTCAGTCATACATATCTTGAACCCCATATGACTTCCCACGTCTCCTCCCCTCCTGTTCACTGTGTGTACCCCATAATGAACAATGAACCTGTTTAGTTGATGGTGAGGATGCCTATAATTATGTAAGTTATCTCAAGTAATTTGATACAATTAAAAATGTGGGCTCAGTAAATTCTTAAAACTAATATGTGATACTGGCTTGTGAGGTTCTTCTGTCATCTAGTGAAGCTTACAGAACTTTCAGTTACGACATTTAAAAGAGTTTTATCCATTAGGCACTTTAATTAGCATATAACCTGCCATTACTGAATACTTTGTTAGAGTACAAAAGAGCATTTTCCAGCAAACAAAAATATATTTATTACATGTATAGCACATATTTGCATGAGAAAGAAAACATTAGCTAAAACATTTTTTCTATATGCTTTACTGGTTTCTTGTTTGTGCGCATTAAAGTATTTAATTGCAAAAAGTGCACCAAGGTGATAAATTTAGAACTAGTCAGCTGTTCAGCTTTTTCTGTAGTAGCATTAGCAACCCGGTCATTTAACCACTTTAAGATATTTACATTTTATGGCAGGTGGCTGTAACATCATTTACATATATTTCCTAGTCAGCAAGATTACCATATTCTCCAACTTTTAAAAATCATTTCTTTTTAGGCCTCTCAAAGCCTTGCTTTTAAGTCTTCCATGTCATGCTAATAGAGAGAGAGGTCCCTTCAATATCTGTGCACAAAACCAATTTGTCATTTACCACCAAGTGTCCATATCTGTTTTGCTTTGCATTCTTATTCAAAAGCTAACAATCTTGGAAAGGGTATAATGTATATTTTTTTGATGGATATATTTAAAATTCTGCTTTGATTTGGCGTATTCTTTCCCCTTCCTTTTGTAATAAGTTTATCTTTTCCACATGAATAAGAGATGCATTTTCCTTTTTTTTTTAAACCTTAGCATTTACTGTGTAAATGATACTAAAATACAGATATATACTAAATGAAAAATTTTATTTTTGCCAAGAACCTTTGGAAAATATATATTCCACGTATACTTTGTTTTTAATTAATTTCTTTTAAAAACAGTAAATGATAAGCAGGAGAAACGAGTCATAATGTTTCAAGGCTGTTTTAATAGGTATAAAACACATATTCTGCAATTCAGTATATGAACTGCAGTTCAGCCAGTGAACATGTAACAGTGTAGACTCATGTAACAATGTGGAAATGTAGTCCTGGAAAAAAAAGAATGCAGTTTGTCAATCCTAATGTTAATTCTCAAGGCTATAATGTGATGCCGATATTATAATCAACAATGTTATCCTGTTTATTCCAATATTTAAAGCAACACTTAGAAATGTTTATAAATGACTGATGACTCTCTTATCTTTATACAGTTCTATTGGAAAGAAAATTGAAATGAACAATTTAGACTGATAGTCTTTCCTGAAAGAGAGTCTTAATTATGACAATATGTCATTGCACTTAGTCCTTAATGAAATGAATTTTTAAAATATAAAACAAATTCTGAGAAAATTATTTGTTCCCTTTGAATAATTTGTTAATTACTTTAATTATTATTGTTGTTTGCAAAATGTATTTTTGGAATGTTAACCTCTTTTCATACCTGCATACTTGAACTTGTCTTTTGTGTAGGGGGCCTTAAATTCATTATACGAAGCTAGAGCAGTGAAAGGGAGGGAGAGAAAGAAATTATGCCAAAAGATGGTTTGCAAATTTAAACTCTTTGAGTGAATATACCATTAAGTTGTTGTTCAGACCCAGGATGTCAGTTAAGAATGTTTCTAGGCATCCTTATTTTGCATGCTAGTGTATATTTTTTATTATATAATTTTATTTTGATATTTGCTAAAAAATAAAAAGAATGTAATGCCACTATAGAAATTGCCCTATATATATTGATAGTTATACTACCTCTTCTCTAGGGAAGACAATTTGTCTTTAAAGAGAATAACACTTTTCAATAAGTAGTGATCAAATTTATTACTCTTACTACTGACCTTGCTGCAAAGCTAAATGCATAACTTGCTAAAATGTACTTTCCCTTTAGATTTTTAACTGTTTCCAAAATGTTCTTGTCACCCTTTCATTTCTTCTATGTCAGTGAAGTTTTCTATGAATTAGTACACATTTATCAAGAGGTAAGGTTAATTTAATAAATCATTCATCATAAGGAACAAAACAAGCCACAAGGGAATTGCCTTTGTGTGCAACTTATTATAATATCTAGCCCTAAGTCCAAAGACTTGATGTTTAACTGTTGCTGGTTTGCAAATTCAAATTTTATTGATCCTTGATTTCTCCTACGGGCAATTAGCCATTTCCTGGGTAAGGATATGCATTATCTTGGACTCCCATGTTATTGGAACAAACCTCATATAAATGTTTCAAATAAATAGGAATGTACCCCTTATTTCTTTTCTATTTCTGCCTCTTTTGTGACAATGTTGCATGTTGTTTTCTTTTTTAATTAAGTAAAACTCATCTTTGATTACATGAATGGAAACATTATAGGAAATTATGTAATAAAATTGTTTCATTAGTTCTTCATACCTTTAAATATTGTTAATATTCTGAGTTACTTACTCAGGCTGTGTCCAAAGGGCAGAGAATAGTTTTTCTCTTCTAAATGCTAGTCATGATCAAACCAGTCAATATTATAGTTATTGGACAGACAACGAGGATAACTTTTTTGTTGTTGACCTAAGCAGTCAAGTTAGTCAAAATAGTATAATTGTTTTATATGGGCAGACAGAGCTATAGCAATCAAAATAACTTTTTTAAAGTTTCCTTCTTTTATTAAAACAACCTTCTCAAATGAAATACATCCTCTTATAGCAACCATTTCTATTTTTTGGATGGTTTAATTCCAAATGCTTCATGTAATTGAGGGACATTATGAGAAGAATAGAAAATATATCATCAGAATCTTGACTAAGGGCTGTAACTTCCACTCACCATGAAAACCATGTAACTAAGTGAAAAGCAATGAGTTTCAGGAAGTCCTAGTTACACATGAAATGTTCCTGTTTCTTTTGATATGTAAAATATTTGCAGAAAGATGGTAGAAAATGTTACTAATGAATTTAGAGTGGTACCGGAAATACACACTGATGTTTCTTGTTGAAAATCATAAGGAGTTAAAATGAGAACTCCCTAAGAACCAAATGTGGCTGGCCTCTAGCTTTTCAATACTAAGTGTTCTTGGTTATGTTTTGAACACTTAAATTTCTCAACCAATGGCTGTGTTTATATTTATGTAGGGGCCACTCTTGCCCTACTTGCATGCCACTTACACACACTTTTAACTAAAATCAGTGTGAATCCTGTACTCATAAGGGATGTATTAAAAATGCAGGATCATTAATGCTATATTATTGCATACTATTTCTCATATGCCTTACAATATTTTCTGGGACGTTATTAAAATGAAAGCATTTTATTGCCAAAATAAAACTATGTTGTTACTTTTAATCTGCATTAGCAGTAGAAAAATAATGTAGCAAAAATGTATGTTGTACAGTACAAAATTATAAAAGATATATATTTTGCCAATAATATGAAAATAGATTGAGGAGAAAGAAGCACATTTGTTATAGCACAAACTTTAAACAAAATCCACTGTTAAATTTGGCAGTTGTATTTTTTAAAAGTATATAGATTTAATTCTAAGTTTTATCAGATCTATTTCATCTACCATCTTTTTAACTTGCTGCTTGATACTTTTCCAGCAATTTACTTCATAGCCTTGCAGTCTGTGAGTGTAGTTTCTTTTATTTTATTCCCTTCCATAAATTTTATTTTGTATTAAGACTCATACTACATTTACTGTTATTTCTTCTTCAACAACAACTACAAAAAGTAATGGCAAATGAGCTCATAGGGCTCTTCTGAATTTTGGACATGTTTGGAATGTTTCATATTTTTCATAGCCTAAAGTCAGAATGATAAATACAGATGTCCCCAAAACAACAAAAAATATTTTAGAGATTCTTCAATTTGTTCTGTACTGAATCCTATTTGAAACATAAGTTAAAGCCATTAGGTGTTTTTTTGAAGGGGTGGCAGGAGGAAAAAACAGATACATAAAAATACTAAAAATAAATATGACAAAATGATGTAAAAGTATTTTCCCTACTATTCTGAGGGCTGTTGATATCCCAAGCTTTTGCTATATCTCCAGCTACAAAAGGAGAGGGCAGGGAGGAAATCACCTTTGTCGAATAATTTTTTCCTTTTTTTAAGTTTTAGTTACTTATTTTGACAATTAATCCCCTTTTACTTTTCTTATATAGGTAAATGTGTAGCATTCTACAAGGCATGCTGGGTAAAATATACTATGCAAATGTGTACAGTGCTGCATGTTCCATTCTCCCTCTGCTTTAATGGCTTTAAAGAAAAAAAATGTGTTGTTATTTTTGTGAACCAAAACATTTAACAAAGAAAATGCAGAGTGCATGCCTATAGTATCCTAATTTCTATGGATTTGTTTTATGAGATTTAAATGTGTACAAACCAACTGCATTAATTTTTTTCTTTTATATAATAAATGAAAAAACACTGAAACCAGCATTATACCTCTCCTTGATATTATTCTAGAGACATACTGAAGAAATACTGGAAATTAATAGATACATTCCTGTATCCCATATAGGAAAAAAACACCTCTACATATTTACCCTGAAAACACAGATTCAATTAAATAACTATTTCCTTCATATTATATTAGATGCTATGAGTACACACACAAAAAACACTGTATTAGGAAAGAGCTTATAAGTTAAATACACACAAAATGAAATATATTACAGTATATGTGTGAAATAGGATTCACTACAATAACTATAGAAAAATAAACTAGCCAAACCTTATTGTTCACAAGAAACCTCTAAATCATTATTTAATAATAGCAGTTATCAGAAGTTTCCTAAGGTGTCTTGTATCTGTAAGAATTCCACGGATGGCCTATGGCTCACAACTTGACATTCCATGTCCTCAGTGTCAGCTGTCCATGCTGTGACTTGATCAGCATTTGACTTTTCTCTCATTGCAGTGGACAAGATGTTCAAAAGAACTGTGCACTGTTATTACCATCAGATAATGATTATCTAATCATTAGGATCATACAGTCATTTATTACAGCCAGATTATTTCGGAAGCATTATCACATTTAAGCCATTTAACCACCCTGGAAAATGGGCAGGGCATAGATTACTAGACCCACCTACAAATGAGGCAACCAAAGCTCATCATACCTTTTCTCTCTAAAGCACTTTTATTTAAAAATACCTACGTTAAATGCTTTTAAGCTTGTAGTCATCTGAAGCATACACAACAATGCCTGAAATACAAATAAGTGTTGACTGAATGGATGGTGCTTCAGTTGCTGGAGACACACTAGGTAAGGCCGCCCCAGCCATCCAGGTATTTCAACCAACAATCTGAAACTTCCAACTGGAAGAATTTCAGCTCACTGCGATCACTCCATCAAACAGCCTTATATGCCTGAGGCCACCTCTCGTCACCAGCACATCCCCACTAATAAGATGGGTCGTGGAGAAACGTCTTGTTTATCCCATCATTCAATATGCAGGTTAGCATAGTGGTTAGGCAGTGGGCTCTCACCCTTGCCTGGGTTCAAAGCCTAGATCCAGCAGTAACTAGTTATGAGCGTGAGCAATCACTGCCCTCCCCTGTACCCGAATCAATTCCTGTAATTTTCCTTATGCTTAGGGGTCACATATTCATGTTTCTTTGTATGTCCATTAATTTTTTATTGGATTCAAGTTACTGTAAATTTTCCATTGTGGAAAACTTGATCTTGTATTCCTTTAAAGAATGTTGTATTTGTTTTGACAGGCAATTATAGATGAGTTTGATCCTCTCAAGGTTAGTTTTTAAGCACCTTCAAAACTAGTCTAGAGAAGGACTTATTCTTAGCTTGATTGAGCTTTGCATCTAAGGTCTCTAGGGTGTTTATTGACTGTCCCATATTTTCAATGAGTTCTCTTTACTCTGGCTGAAGGGAGCTCAAACGATACCTGGCTCTTTGCAAGCTCTGGGAATTACCTGTCTTACAGCTTGCTGGTACTAGCTTTTCCCTCAGAAATTGTCATTGGCCAGCCAGCCTCATGAGGTTTTATACGGCACATGTACATGTTGATATGCAGCCAAAGACTCAATGGCTCAACCTACACAGGCTTCTGGAGCTTCTCTCTGTATGGATACCTCAATCTCTTGGAATGCTGATCTGTCTTCAACCCCAGGGGATTGCCAGGCTCTGAGTTCCCTCTCCCTTTGCAGCTGGCTGAGAATTGCCTCCAGGCAGAAAATTCAGGTAATGGTAAAACTCCTATCATTTGTATCTCTTATGAGGGATCATAGTCTTACGATGTGTATATTGTAATATCTGAAAACAGTTGTTTTCTATATTTTGTCCGATGTCCAATTAATGGTAATGGGGCAGTTCTAGACAATCCTACACTCCTATGCCTTGAAGCAGAAATCTCTCTGATGTCCTTTTGCACATCACTATAATCATGGGTAAATTAGTCTTTTCAAAGTCTTATAAGGAGTCTGTTTTCACAAATAGCTTCATACTACTCAATAAACATTCCCAATTACTTCTATAGTAGTTCCAAATTTGTATTTCATACATGGACCCTATAGTTGGACAAGATTGTATTGGGAAAATTCCTTTTTTTTTTTGAGAGACACTTAGAAAATAATCTGGAAGACTATTTCCTTTATGTAGATTATAAAATATTAAGCCCTAACTGTGCAAGTTAATGTGGATATGACTTCCATTTAATAAGGTGACAGAGATGTGTGGGAGGTTTACAAAATGTCTTAGAGTTGCCAAAAGCCTTACCTACCGTGTGCAAGAATGGAAATATTAAAGAGTTAATATAAAAGGGTTATAACAATATTCTTTTTCTATAGAGCCTACAGAATACTTTATTATGTAAGCATCAATTTAAACCATAAATTAAAATGGATTAATTAACTTTCTTTCCCTTCATGTCTCCCCTAAACTTTGATATTTTAACCATAAGCCCTAAAATAAAACGAAGAAGGACTTTTTATTGCATCATTGTTTAAAAGAGACACATTTCAGTCCTCAACGCTGCCCTTTGTTTTTTTCAGGTACAACTTTTCTAGCTCAGACTACTAAGAAAACCTGTAGACTGTCCACTGTCTTACTCAAATGCTGTATTTTTTTATATATATGGAGGTGAGATAGTGTATGGCTAGGAGAAGAATGATGAAAAGATGTAGTTTATTGTTAGTTTTGTTTAAGCTCATTCAGCTCTGGAGGAGGGTGGGCAGAGCAGTTCAAAATGCCTTCATAGCTCCCCACTTTTTTCTTTCTCTTCCTTTTTTACCAAAGTTAAGAAAAACAGAAAGGGATGGAGCTATTTGTTTCTGGTTTCTTTGTGGAACAGAAGTAAACAATCTCAGATTGCTTTTTCCCACCGTTTGTCTCCCCTGAAAGTAGAGACTAATTATCATACTCACCAGATGACCTAGAATCAAAGAAAGACCTCACAGACAAACCCTCTGCTTTTCAAGTGAGAAAATACAGGCCTAGAGAGGTTCAGTAACCTGCCCAGCTAAAAAACAATATATGGAATAAGAACTCTGATATCAATTTACCTAAAGATTCACTTATACTTTAGTTTTCAACTACATATCCCACCATAGAGAGTTAATACAATGTCATACTTGCCTGGCAGGGAACACAGCTGTTCAACGTGTACAGGCGAGAAGACTGGAAGAGCAGACAGAAGATCTGACCAGCTGTTCTATCAGTTTGGAGTAATGGGAGAGCAGGAAAGGGCAGTTGAGGCCACACTGTGGAGAACAATGAATATCTGTTACTTGGACCCTTCTGCTCAGCTCTAGTTGCCACTATTTTTTTTTTTTGCTATCATTAATGTACAATTACATGAACAACATTATGGTTACTAGATTCCCCCCATTATCAAGTCCTCACCACATACCCCATTACATTCACTGTCCATCACGTAGTAAGATGCTACAGAATCACTACTTGCCTTCTCTGTGTTATACTGCCTTCCCTGTGTTTCCCCCACCACCACCTTATATATGCTAATCGTAATGACCCTTTCCCCTTATTCCTCCATTTCTACCCATTCTCCCAGTCCCTTTCCCTTTGGTAACTGTTAGTCCATTCTTGGGTTCTGTGAGTCTGCTGCTGTTTTGTTCCTTCAGTTTTTGCTTTGTTCTTATGCTCCACAGATGAGTGTAATCATTTGATACTTGTCTTTCTCCACCTGGCTTATTTCACTGAGCATAATACCGTCTAGCTTCATCCATGTTGTTGCAAATGGTAGGATTTGTTTTCTTCTTATGGCTGAGTAATATTCCATTGTGTATATGTACCACTTCTTCTTTATCCATTCATCTACTGATGGACACTTAGGTTGCTTCCATTTCTTGGCTATTGTAAATAGTGCTGTGATAAACATAAGGGTGCATAGGTCTTTTTCAAACTGGGCTGCTGCATTCTTAGGGTAAATTCCTAGGAGTGGGATTCCTGGGTCACATGGTATTTCTATTTTTAGCTTTTTGAGGAGCCTCCATACTGCTTTCCACAATGGTTGAACTAGTTTGCATTCCCACCAGCAGTGTAGGAGGGTTCCCTTTTCTCCACAACCTCGCCAACATTTGTTGTTGTTTGTCTTTTTGGTGGCAGCCATCCTAAGTGGTGTGAGGTGATATCTCATTGTGGTTTTAATTTGCAGTTCCCTGATGATTAGTGATGTGGATCATCTTTTCATGTGTCTGTTGGCCATTTGAATTTCTTATTTGGAGAAGTGTCTGTTCATGTCCTCTGCCCATTTCTTAATTGGATTATTTGCTTTTTGTTCGTTGAGGTGCGTGAGCTCTTTATATAATTTGGATGTCAACCCCTTATCAGATACGTCATTTATGAATATATTCTCCCATACTGTAGGATGTCTTTTTGTTCTACTGATGGTGTCCTTTGCTGTATAGAAGCTTTTCAGCTTGATATAATCCCACTTGTTCATTTTTGCTTTTGTTTCCCTTGCCCGGGGAGATATGTTCATGAAAAAGTCGCTCATGTTTATGTCCAAGAGATTTTTGCTAAGAGTTTTATGGTTTCATGACTTACATTCAGGTCTTTGATCCATTTTGAGTTTACTTTTGTATATGGGGTTAGAAAGTAATCCAGTTTCATTCTCTTACATGTAGCTGTTCAGTTTTGCCAACACCAGCTGTTGAAGAGGCTGTCATTTCCCCATTGTATATCCATGGCTCCTTTATCATATATTAATTGACTATATATGCTTGGGTTTATATCTGGGCTCTCTAGTCTGTTCCACTGGTCTGTGGTTTTGTTCTTGTGCCGGTACCAAATTGTCTTGATTACTGTGGCTTTGTCTAGTGGCCACTATTTTTAAATATGGGAGTGACTTGCCCAAAATCATTGCTTCAGGCAAGATCTATTTGAAAATGTTGGGAGATTGGAGAGAGAAGAGGCCTGAGACCTCCTTCGGCATAAGGCGACTTTCTTGGAAAGGGCTGTGGCTTCAGCTGGGAGTCAGGGACTCTTGCTTTGAGGATGTTAAGCATCCATCAAAGACCCATGGGGAACCCATGTCTTTGAAGGCCAAGACGTGGGACTTTTGGGTGTAGTACGGTGAAAGGTTGGGGATGGGCACTAGGGCACTCAATATGTTTAGATGATGACTCTGTAGAGGAAACAGAAAAACAGAAAATGGCTAGCACGCTATAGCAAGGCTCAATCGGCAGCCCCCAGCGCCTCCATCCACGGCGTCACTGCCGCCGCCTACAGGCCGCCCCGTCAGGCAAACGAGCGCCGGCCGGACAGGCACACTTTTCCAGGCTCCGCCCCTCCGGCCTCGCGCCTGCGCCGTCCCGCCCCGCGCTCCGGCCCTTCGCCTCCCTCTCCTCCCCCGCCCGCGTGGTCGCCGCCACCGCGGCCTCGGGAGAGGAGCTGGGGGAGGACGGTGGCCCGTGAGGCTCGTCGCAGAAAACGCGGCGGCGATGTCCGCAAGCCAGGCGAGTGCCGCGGCGGCAGCGGCGGGGCCTGGCTTCGGCCTCCCTCCGGTTCCTGGGACGCGGGCCGGCGGCCAGCGCGGGAGCAGCAGCAGAGGCGGAGGCTCCAGCGCGTCTCTCTCCTCCCCTGCAGCCTGAGCCGGGGAAGGCCCGGCGGCCCGGGTGGCTGGAAGGGGTCCGCTGCCCAAGAATGGGAATTCTCTTCACCAGGATATGGAGACTGTTCAATCACCAGGGTGAGGGGCTCGGGCCGGGGCTCACGGGCCGAGGGGAGGGCAGCCCCGGCCGGGAGGGCGGGGGCTCCGGAGATTTCCGGAGCGCGGGCGGTGGGGGCCGCGTGGATGCGGGCCCGGTCCCCACTGCGACCTGGGGTCTGCTTCCCGACCGACAGCCCTGTGTCTTCAAGGGACCTTCTTAAACCCATTACCCAAATACACCCATTGCTCCGATTTCAATTGGAGTGGAAAAGGTTCATGCCCCATGTGCGACGCCCCTGAGTGGTACAGCCTGGCTGTCTTATTTCTTCCTCCAGCTGTGGGGTTTGGACAGGGAGAAATGCTTGGGGTCCTCTGGGACGGGAGTTACAGGGTATGGCCCCTGCCGCACCACTGAGCGACCGAGGGTTGCAGAATGCGGAAAACAAGGAATCGCTCTTGATTTGCCCAACACACCTCAGGTTTCAGGAGCCTTGCCTGCACCTACACCCCTTTAGGGAGACTATTCTACGTTCCGAATAATGATGGACCCCTCTCTCTGCCGTATATACATCTGTGTTTAAGGTTAAGCTTAAGGTCATTTTCTTACTCTTGTTGATTATTTAAGTAGAGTGGTGGGTTTTTTTTGGCTGGGTTAAAAATGTTAAAAGTTCTTCACCGAAAGCTTTTAAAAACATACCATATGAAGCATTTGTTGACCCTAGGTAACCAGCACGTTCCCAGGTATAGAGTATTATCATTTAAGGATGCTCAAGTTCATCTGAACTCACATTGCCTCGAAATGCATATTGGGTTTATTAAAATTTGTTACAAAATGAGTGCCTAAAACTGGGGAAAAAGGATACAATTTTCACAAAAAGACTCCATAGTCATTATAGTTAGTAGTGTACTTTTTGTTTTTTTTTTTAACTCAAGTTGGGTGATTCATCATTCCTGCTGTCAATAACTTTTTTTTTTCTCTGTTGTGTAAGCTGGTAGTGTCACATCCCAGAGTTTTGCAAAAAAGACTTAAATGAATGGTGGCATCTATTAGGTACAGCCAGCCGCTCTCCGCACGTCCTTGGTGATGGAGATGCTCCTATAGGAAGGTGATGGGAAGGGAGCAGAATGGGAACTTGTGATCTCTAGTGTATCTTTTAAAAATAAATAAATAAAAATGACAGTGTAGATCAGATGACACTGAAGGGAAGAGCAATATTTTAAGTGATTTTTCTGATACGGGGATTTTTCCTAAAGTGGAGAAAACAGGTTCTACTCTGCATTGTCTCTAGCTAGTTGTTTCTTTGGGATAGGAAAAGTGAGTCATTTAACTTCTCTGGGTCTAGGCTTTCAACCTAGAACCTCAGAGATCTTGACTATATGACTGACTGGAGTCTACACATCTTTAAAACTTGATCTCTGGGTCTCAAGAATTCAAACTTAACATGGCTGTAAAATTGGTGGTGCTTGTAGTAGATAAGATCTAGTTTTAACATCCATAATTTTGTATTGTCTTTAGCAAAGCTAGTATTTCAACTCTGCTATGACATTTAGAAAGATTTTGCTTGTTAATTTAGCTTTAGTACTGCAAAAAAAATTAGGTATCTCCTCTTTTGTTTTGAGTGAATGATAAAATTATTTGTCTCTACCTTAAGAATGAATTAGAGCTTTGCCAGCAGCTCCTTGCTATTAGTGAATAATAAGGATATGTGCATTGTTACCACTAAAATTTGCTAATAGTGGTGTTTTTATTGCCTCTATTTTGTGGCTTTTTTGATTGGACACATTTCAGTGTTGGGAAATTAATAGTAAGAGTGATTAATGAAGTTAAGTTCTAGAAATTCAGATGTCAGTATTGTGAAATGTGAATGAACTGTTTGTCTTATACTGAATGATGTGGTTGTCTTATCAGTAGGGTCACTTTTCAAAATATTCACCATTAATCTAATACCAGATACTTGTTGGTCTTTTTGGTTTGTGTTAAATTGGATATGTGTATGTAAGGTATATCTTGGGTTCTTTATTTTACCTTCAGAAGATACAGAACACAACCTATATTCTTTTCACATAAACTCTTAGAAGGAAGATTTGAGGGTTTGCAAAATTTGCTATGCTGATGAAACAAAATATGCCATAGCTTTTTTTTCTTTAGAACTTTTTTAGTTTAAGCATAGATGGGTTGAGAGCACAGTGAAAGCAATTTTAATTGCATACTGCTCAAACTTGAAAAGCCAGAGGTTGTGTTGAGGTGATACTTACATTCAATACAGCATAAACTTTGTCCTAGGTACTCTTGCATTCATCATTTAAAGAAAAAATATGTTACAGCAGTCCTTTGAAGTAATTATCCTTTCCCCCAAAAAGAGGGAACTGAGGTTCCAGTGTAGTGATTTCCCTAGGCCACAGAACTGGTAAATGCCAAATTAAAAAACTGAATATGTTGCAGATACTGGTCTAATTTAAGAAGTGATGGGCATAATTTTTTACTATTATTATTATTATTATTTGCCATGTTAACTATTTCTCAGGTACTAAATTATAGGTCTTTAAAACTTTAGGACTTTGAGGAATGACCATTAATATCTGTTAGTATAGAAGAGCTTGTGATCAGTGGTTTGTTTATTAAACACCTGGTTTTTGCCAGGAACTGTTACAGTTGGTGAGGATGAGGCAAGGAACAGAACAGATTCCCCTACCTTTGTAGAGTGTTCATTCTAGTGTGGGAAGTAAGCTAACTCCATCTCTATGGATAAAATAGTATCAGTTAACATTTAGTGACTTGTGCAAGGTTAGGTTCTAAGTGTTTTATGCAGATTAATTGGTTTAGTCTTCACTTGCATTGACTTACTCTTAACAACTCTATGAGGTAGATACTCATGCCTCATATGGGTTGAATATAAGTCACTCATGATGAATATAAAATTCATCATGTTTATAGGGGCAAAGAAACATTAGGTAACTTGCTAAAGGCACTACAATTAAAAATTATAGACCTGGGATTTTAACAAAGTTGGTCTAGTGCCAGAGTTAATGCTCTTTAAAAAATGTTTTTTCTCTGTGTAAGAAGGATTCATGTTAGATAAAAGAAAGAACTTTATAATGCTAATGTGAACTGTGAAAGAAGTTGTGAGATTTCCCCATTGATAGCCTTGTGTCAGTGTTCTGATTGATTCTTAGAAAAGGAGTAAGTTATGAATGAGTCCTGGAGAAGCTACATGGGCTGCTGGAGCCTGGTGCTGGGAAAGCCATCTGTGCTTGTTGATTTTTATTGCAAGACATGTAGAAGAATACACGTGGAAGCTGAGTAGCCAAAGGAGTGAACTGTGGAAGTTACCACAAATTTTAGCACCCTATTCACCCTTTTTGCATGCTCTGTAGATGTGGAGCTGGGGCCTTTAAATATTTTTCTTTTGCCAGCTGGCACAATATTAAGCTTTGTTAATAGATGACACTGAAGGATAATGCAGGAAGAAAGGGCTTTTCTTTCCGGATACAGTGTGCTCTCAGCAGGCTCTGCCCTGTTCTTGCAATGTGAATACCTCCAGTGGCTGGCTCTTAACACTGCTTAGTGATCAGCAGTAGTCAGCAGCTTCCCCTAGCACCTACTTCAGTTGATTTCAACATGGAGGCCCTGCAGCAAAATACCTCCCAAAGAACAGATTTCCCAGCCCCCTGGAGGGAAGATTTCCAGTATAATCCACTGGCAAGTCCCCATAGCTACTTCTGTGCTAGCCACAGCCAGGCCCTCCAATAAGGTCTGCATCTCAGTCCTGGGGGACTGGAGGAATCTCTGTCTCAGTCCTAGTTAGTGGGTTCTCCTTATATTTGTCTTTCCTATAATCTTTAGAGTTGTTTCTTATTAGCCAAAATCTCATTACTCCCATCCCCTGTAATAGCTATTTTCTTTATATTAAATTTTGCAAGTCCAAATTAAGGTGTAGTTTCTGTTTCCTAAATGGATATCTAATTTTTCCATGTATAATCATTGCTTTTTGTTTAGCACCTTCCTAGTGAAAAATAAAAGCTTGTTTTTTTCCCCTGAGAAATAACTTTCTTTTCGAACTGTGTTTTTAATTGATGATACTTTTAGATTTTGAAAATTCAATTTTTAATACAAAAGTGACTTGATCAAATATCTCCCTTCTAACCTTTATATATTTCAGATCTGGCTTATTTCTAAATATATACTTTATTAAACACATATGTTATTCCAGGCTCTGTGTTTGGGACTGGGAGAATACAGAGAACTGGACAGAACTGGATTTTTTGCTTCATGTGAGATAGAATCAGTAGGACTTAGTGATATTTGGATATGAATGAGAATGAAGAATCAGGATGATCTTCAGTTTATCTGCCTTAGTGTTTGTGTTTTCTGATACGGTATGTCTCACAGAGATAGAAGGGCTCCAGGGTGACAATGACTTTTTTTTCCTTCATTTACTGACTGGTAGTTGGAGGGACATAACCTGGCAATAAATGAACTAATAGGCTGCCTGGTATGTCAAAAGGAAATGAGGAAGGAAAATGGTGCACTTTCATGACAAAACAGTGAAGTATTGATTGGAAGACTAAAGCCTAAATGGTAATTCAACATTCCATCCAAATATTGTAACACTGTGCAGTTGTTTGGCTCATCTGAGTAACTGCAAGAATGCTGTGGCACAGATATTCTTAAAGAAAACTCAGACTAAGCAGTAAACTTACAATGAATCACATGCATCAAAGAATTGGAATAGCCAAAAGTTTTATTACCCCTCCCCATAATTTTTTAGTATGCATGTTATATTTTAGGTTTTGCAGAGTTTTTCAAGTGCATTGTAATTACTTTTTGGCTACAAATTTGTATTTTGTATATAGTACTGTTCTATCTTGGTCATGGGAGGAACAATCTGGGTGATAAAAGAGCCTTAAGAATATTCAAAGGAAGTTGATTTAGTATTAGAAAGTATGAATAATCTAACCCTTTTGTTGGTAATAAACTGGCTTTTCACCATTGCTTTGGTACTTTTATCTTTGAGCCCATTACTCAATTATGTCTTAATTTGAACAGTTCTCACTGTGACCCCATGCTATACCTTACTTAGGAAGCTGTTAAGAACAGCCATTCATGCTTTATTGTAAAAACCTCAACACTTAAACAAAAACTCAGAGACACATCTTAGGAGGGAGTGGATAAAAATTGGTAATGAATGTGGTTGTAGGTGTTCAGGTGGTATGAAGAGGTGAAGGTCCCCTGGATCATTGGAATGTCCTCCAGAGAGATCTCAGGAGATTTTTCCTAGCTCTGCACATGGTTGATTTGTTTCATTCTTGTTTTTTTCTTTAAAAATATTTAATCATTAAAAAAAACCCTCATATGTTCAAGTATTTTAGCTTGTGTTCTCTTAGTTGACTCTAGAAGACTGTTTTATATCTTAAGAGTTTGGAAGAATGTTTGTATATTTATTCAGTTCTAGGTGACAGGAATTCATTGAGTGTGTAAACTTAGAAGGGGGTTGTGTCCAGTATGGAGAATGGTATGAAATGTTTCATTACTTCTCCTGTCACCATCTGCGACACTCTTCTGTTTGTTTTCACCATGCCAGACATGAGTTCTCACCCTGTATCATCCATCAGACCTCTCTCCCTGGTGTGCTTTATTTCTAGGCATTACAAACAGCTTAAATCTTTATTCATCACAGGTTATCAAATTTCAGCTCACTGATTTTCTAGTTCATTCTGTATGGCCATGTCACCTTAGGACCCTAGTGGTTCTAAGCTACCTGCCAGAGAGATGAGTAGTTGGATAATATGGATTGTATTAAAATTTTCCATTTACTTGATCTTCCTATTTCTGTGTAAAAGAAGGTATCTATATAGCATCTGAAGTCTTTTTCTTAAAGATGCCTTTTACTCTGAGGTGTTATAATCCTCAACATTTATTATTTATAATATGAATGTTAACTCAACATTTATTGAGTACCTATCTTGTGCCAGGAAAAGTTGTAGTTACTGGGAGTATAAAGATGACTAACATGTAATCTTATTGAAGAATGCTTCATTAAGCTGAGAGGATTAGTGTTCATATGAGTAATTTCAAGTGCTCTTTTAGAGGTGTTGTGGAAAAACAGGAGAAAGCATTTTTCTTGGAAAGCTAAACTTTAAAAGATTAGTAGGGATTCCCTAAATGGAAAATTGGAGAGGATAACTCCAGCCCAGGAAAAAACCATGAGTAGAGGTAGGGAAATAATTTTCCTATGAGCATATATGGTGGCGTATATGGGGGAAAACAGTTTGAATTCCAGCTTAGATACTTGGTGGTAGTGGTGACAGATAAAGCTGAAGCCTAATCAGTTTTGACTGGCTTTATTTACAAGCCTGTGAACTTGTACCTTGTCTTGTCAAATGGAGATCATTTAAATAAGAGAGTGGCATGATTATCAGCTCTATGGTATAGGAAAACTTTCTATACTCTAGAAACAATGAGAAACTAGATGGAAGATAGGCCACTTAGGGAAGGCTTTACAGTAAGAGATGAAGAGGATTACAACTAGGACAGTGAGGAGGGAGGTCTGGGATATATTTTTCAGGTAGAATCAGTGGAACTTGGTGATAAATTAGGTCTTGGGGTTGAAAGAAAGACAGAACAAGTTCCAGCATCATCCAAATTAATGGTAAAATTGTTGAGCAAATTAAGTAAGAAAATTAGAAAAAAGCTTGAATATTGGGTCTTGGATATGTTGAGTAGCACTGTATCTCTCCACTAGGGAGAATGCAGTTCAGGAGAGACTTGGAAACACGGATCAGGAACTGTCTTTCCGGGTGCTAGACGCTGACCGTGCACTATTTCATTCATTACACAACTCTGAAAGGTAGGTGGTTTTGCCTCTTTTATAATAAGGAAACTTCGGGTTAGAGAAATAAGTCATTTTCCCAAGGCTACATAATCACATGTCCTTTTTCTGTAGTGCTTCTGTTGGCGTGTGACAAACCACTAAATTTTGTGACTTAAAGCAATAATTTCCTGTTACCTCTCATAGTTCTGTGAGTTGACTGAGCTCAGGTAGGAAGTTCTAGCTTGGGGTTTTCATTTGATTGCAGTTGGATGGCAGCTAGAACTGGAGTTATCTGTGACTCCACCTGGCTGCATATCCAAAGTGGCTTTTTTTTGGGTGTCTGTGTCTCAGCTGGAATCTCTGGAACAGCTGAGGACAGCTGCACATCTCTCTCCACAGGGTCAGGCCACACAATTGGCCTGGACTTCCTGCTCATCTGTATAGCAGTCTTGGCATAGTGAGACTTGTTTCGTGGTGTCTGGTTTACCCCAGGGGGAGTTGTCCAAGAGAGCCAGGCAGCAACTGCAAGGTTTGTGATGATCTAGGCTTGGAAGTCATGCAGAATTATTACTTCTACATCCTGTTGGTTAAAAATGAGTCATAGGACCAACCCAGATTCAAGGAGGCTGGGGACATGAATATCCAGAGGCCATCTTTGGAGATAAGCTTCCTCCACACACTGCTGTCTTGGGGAGTGGATTTTAGTGTGGAAATAGTGGGCCTTAAGAGTGCCTTGCTAAAATGGGAAGGGAGTGCAAGACAACTCTGGGAAATATGAATGTTTGAATGAAGACCCAAAGAAGAGACAGTGAAAACAAAACAAAACATCAGGAGACAAGAAGAAAACTTGGGAGAAGGTGAAGCCATAAGCCAGGGAGTCACTGTCACCAGAGCCGTGGGTTCTTAGATTTAGTTGTTATATTAAAATGGCCCTGTGGCTTTAATGTACTCAAATAGCCTACAGTTCACAGTCAAAACTTAAATGGTGAAACATTTACACCTTAAGTCATTGTGATTACACTTGGAATACTTAACTGAGAGTAGGCTTCCATGCATAGAGAGATACAGTGCTTCTGGCTTCCTATAGGGAAGGGAGTTCTCTCTAGAATGAGGCGGGTGAAGAAGGTAAGTCTCATGGCATGCCACACTTCTGTGTGTTTTGCTAGGATGTGTTTTGAGTTCCAAGAAGTTGTAAAATGCCATGTACTGTGTTACCCCAAAACTGGAAAGAATAGAATAGGAAATTTTCTAATTTTTCTTTTGAATTAGTAAATCACTGGTGTTTTCTTTATTTCAGAGCACAAAGTTATCATTGTTGGGCTGGATAATGCAGGGAAAACTACCATCCTTTACCAATTGTAAGTATTAACTACTTAGAAAAATTTATTGTTTGTTTTCTGCCTGAGTGATATGTAATTAATGAAAGCAGTAAAAAATTACATGGAACCTAAGTTACTGTCAGAGGGCAGGTTGATCATAAACCAGAAGCCAAATGTAAGTAATTGTTTCTAGAGAGCTAGATACTTATGTGACATTGAGCATGTTGTTCAGTTGTTTTTCTCAAAGAAAGTAGAGAAATACTTGCTTACGTAGTGTCCTGGAATGAATCTATAGAGTAGAGCAGAAGATTGTGTAGTACCTAGTATCACCTGTCTTTAAACCCTAAGCTCACTCTTATGAGCTAGTGGAAAAGAGACATTTGGGTATAAAATACAAAATGACATCATGCTGATTTATCCCTTGATTGCAAAATGTTAAAACAATCTAGTTCTTAAGCAATTGTAATATATTTGGATTTTTTTTTCCAGTTCTATGAATGAAGTTGTACATACATCTCCTACAATAGGAAGTAATGTAGAAGAGATAGTAATTAATAATACACGTTTCCTAATGTGGGATATTGGTGGCCAAGAATCTCTTCGTTCTTCGTGGAACACTTACTATACCAACACAGAGGTATGTTTTTTAAAAAACTCAAACTTCTATGAACAGACTGTTTGGGAAACACCTAGATATGAACTCAATGTTAATCTTTTAAAAATATCACAGTATATTAATATAAGTAGAGTTTAAACATAGTAGAATCTTTGATTCTCTGAGTCAGGGTCATAGTTCTATATATCAGTTGAACCTCTGTAGCGAGAATTGGTGATTGATGAGTCTAATTGTGTACTGATCCCAGAACTTGTCTTAAGTAGTTGTTTTTATAATGACTTCCACCTCATAATTTGTAACTTAATTTCCCCATTACTATATGTTTTTGTCCTATAGTGGAAATCCTGGTTAAATGAGAGGGCTCTCGTGGTTTGAATCCTGGCCAGAATTTTATAATGTATTTTCTTTTACGCAGCCTATTGCACATTAAAGAATTCTTTTTCTTCTGGATATAAAGCAATTTAGACATAATCATATGTTTTTATTCAGATGTTATTTCCCAAGAGGAAATTTCAGGCCTATGACGTTTGAGAGCTTCATTGCATAGACCTTGTAAATTGAAAGGCTGTGACGATCATTTTGTAGTGCTGATTATAAGTTAATAAAGCTCCAAATGTATATAAAGATGAATGCTATATTATTAAGACAATATTAAATATCTAACCCTCCATTAAGCATTTGATCATGTTTTTTGGAGAAGGAAAGGTAAATATGGTTAGTACTCCTACATATAATGCTGCAGGTATGAAATTCATGGCAAAACTTGACAATTAACGGCTTTATTAAATGCCTTGGCCTAGAATGGGTCTTATAGTAATAAAGCCACATATCATTAAGTTATCAAGCAGCAGCTCTCTTATCCTTCTGCCTTATGGTTGATGAATCTGAAAAAGAAAAGGCCCTAAAATGTATGGCGGCTTCTTTGGAAATCAAAAGTTAGTTCTAAAAAAATAAATAGTGCATGTTAATAATAGGTAGAATTATCTTGGGCATCACAAATGCCATCATCAAGTGACTGTATCTCCTTCTGTTTGGCTTTTGCTTTTTGGTGCTCCTAGCGTTGAGGAAGAGGTGCAGCATAGCTCAGTCCCACAGAGCTCCTTTACAAGTCTTCCGTCATGTCTTCTGGTACTAGTCTCATCATCAGTTCAGGAAGAGTTCTGCTTACAGGTAGCAGGTGCCATTCATATAAGGAAGAAAGAATGGTTTTAGATAGAGATTTATTTTTTCAATGTGTTGTTTTTAAAAATCGAATTTCATTAACTCACTTAACTCCCGTACACATGCCCTTTTCAATTTTCAAATTGATATTAAGAAATAGTATCTGTCTAGAAGTAACTTAAATTTAGGACCACAATGTGCTTTTCTTCTTATATAGACTTGTAGTACAAATAGATGGATATAGGCTCATTCGCATCAGCATTCAGTATATTAATTTAGAAAACAAACATGTATATTGGCTAGAATATTAGCAGAATATTCTGATACAATGTTGGCATCATAATCTCTTTTCTTACTTTCTCTTAGAATTTAGTGAATATTTTGAATTAGAAATGGATCAGACCTTTAGGCTTCACAATGTGTAGTATGTATCTCTGGTTTTCCAATAACACCATTCCATAGGTTTAATTTCTTGATGTTTATAGCCTGTAGATCAAATAAGCACTTTGTAAATTTTACAGATATTATATAATAACTAATGTGGTTTTTTTTGTAATTATTTTAGTTCGTAATAGTTGTTGTGGACAGTACTGACAGAGAAAGGATTTCTGTAACCAGAGAAGAACTCTATAAAATGTTAGCCCATGAGGTAAGAAAGATTCTGGCATTAGCTCTATGTGTGTATGAGGGAGGGTATTTCTATCACATTTATTCTTTCTACTGTCTCATGAGGATACTATTTCAAATTTTATCTAGTTTGAGATATAAACAATAAGCCATAAAAGAGGCAGTAGACAGAAGACTTTTTTTTTCATTTTCCCTTTGTATTTTACAAATATGCAAACTTTCTTCAATTTATACCAAAGGGTTATTTTATTGTTGTTTTATGAAGACTTTGGAAAAAGAAAAATAAGACACAAATGAATTTGTCTCTTGGCTAAATTTTTTTACTCTTCAAACAGGTAGCCTCCCTGTTTGATTCCTATTGTAATTGGCCAGTATGTAACAGGATCAATATATGAAGAGTCCAGTGATAGAGCTCAAAGTCATTAAATTTTAGTAGCTGGGGCCTGAGCTTGGGCAGGTCACTTAACCTTACCTGTTGTGCATGAATACACCAAAGCTCAGAAAGTTGACTGTATTTTTAGAAAACAGGCATTTTCATCATTTAGGATCTTTGGTAGGAAAAAAAGAACTAGGGCCTTTGTGGGAAGTGAAAGAAGACTGAATGGGGATATTACCAGAAAAGTAAGGAGTTACAGATGAAGTTGGGAACTAGAGCAAGCCATTTAATAGGATCAAGAAGAGCTAAATAGGCAGAGTTCTGGAGAGGGGCAAAGGGACCAAAGAATGAAAATGCGTGGATGAGAAACAAATTTTGACATGGGTTTAGTTTAGTAAGATGTTTCGTATGTAACATAATAACCAACAAAATTTTATTGTCACTGATAATAATTCTTTACTTGTATTACTAAATACAAAACTAAAATGGTTTTAAATATTTCTGAAAGCTTCATCTTAAATTTAGTGAAAAAGTTTGAAGCTCATGAATTTTTAAATATTTCTAAACACAGAAAGATAGGTGAACTTTTATTTAGAATGACTCATCTTCTAGGAATTATCTTCACAAATGAGGCTTAGAGAAACAAATTGATAACTACATATGGCATATAGAAGATGCTGAGTAAATGTATCTTGCCTCTGTTATTCATCTTCTTGACTGAACTAAAATGTATTTTTAGACTTAACAAATCTGTAATGTGTAGCAGAACATTGTTCAAAGTCTTTAAAATGACTGATGTATAAAAGATGACCACTGTTCACCTCATACTTTGATCTCTTGTTAAGTCAGGTTGTTGAACAGCCTTAATCCAGTATATATCTTTTCTATTATTGTAATCATAATTGGTTCTAAGGTTATTTAATAAAAATATTTTCTTAACTCTCTAACTAAATATTTAAAATTAGGTAAAATAGCTATTGTTTTATTAATCAAGAACCCCAGATAAAAAAGTTTGAGCCCATGAGATCTAGAAAAGTCATATTTAGTACGGGTTTTTTGAGACTCTTTAGTAAGTGGCCTTATTTCTTATATTCACAAATTTTCAGCCCAGGGACTTCTCCAAATAATTTCATCATTAAAGAGTGATGAATACTGACTACTTATAAATAAAATAGCATAAACTGTGTGTTCTGACTTGTGCCAGGTATTTCTAATGTCAGAAATTTGTTCTTTGAAAATGCTAGCTAGCATTAACAATTCTGACCTATATAAAAGATTTCAACACATACTAGCGAAAGATATTGAAACCTGAAGATAGGAGATAGGAATTACATCCCATGGAAAGTTCTTTTACTCAGTAATTCAGCCACACGTCAACTGTTGGTACTCATTCCATTTTCCATTTAGGGTAAGAGGAAAAATATTTGATCCTTAACCGTGATATGTACTACTTATTATCCATACCTGCAGACCTTTTGCCTTTTATATAAATAGGTGAGTTGATCTATAGTTGAAACAAATTGAGCTGAAATCTAAACACTTAACATTCTAGAGCATCCCTTTCTGACCCTGCTATTCAGGTAACTCATCAACTCTGGTAGCATAGTTGCCATCTTGCAGAGGGCACTGTAACTAAAAGTCAGTCTTGACTGTTACATAAAACATTTTGCATAACTCCTTTTAACCAAATAAGAAATTGACTTACTTTGCAACAGAAAGAATAAAAAAAAGTCATCAAAACTCTATTCCAGCAATAGTAGAACAATATGGAGCAATGTGAGTTTGAACCTACTGAAGACTTTCTTCAAACACATATATACATGATTGAAACTAAAATATCCTATTAAAATCCCTAAGAAGAAAGATGGCATTCAATACACTTGAGAAAACTTCCAAGCATAGCAAAAAGCCTTAGTTTTCCCAGTCTGTCTATATGGGAAGAATTTTATGAAAGTTTAATCTTATTCATTGAGTGCATCCAACATGGATTCTTAGCCTAGGATCCCTGAATGGTCTTCAGGGTATCTGTTAACACCCTAAAATTGTACATGATTTTTTTGCATATATACGTATGTGCATTTTTATCAGGAAAAGGTCTATAACTTTGAAAATTATTAAGGAAGTTCCTGGTTTTAAAAATGGTTGGGAGAGGAGAGGGTGGAGTAGAACAAAAGGACCTTTGGCTTGCTTTGTGAGTACAACATAATGACTCTTCTTGGGATATGCACAAGGGTAAAGGTAATCCTCATTTTCAAGGCAATAAATGAACTAACATTTATGGAACTGTCACCAAAGCCAGGTCCTTAACTGAGTGCTTTACATGTAATTCATTCATTCAAACCACATACCCCAGAAGTAGGTGGTGGTCTCAGCATCTTATAGATGATGGTCAGCAGCTGTAGTGGGAAGATCTCAGGTCAAACCTGGTTCTATTACTGAGTAGCTCTGTGACCTTATATGAGTTATTTACATCTGAGTCTTAGTTTCTTCATCTTTAAAATGGGACTAGTAAGGCATCTTATAGGAATCTTGTGAGAATTTAAGAGGTTTTATTTGGAAAATGGTTAGGATATAATGGGTGTTTTGCTCAGATTAGATACTCAATAAATGTTACGAAGAACAAATTCAGGAAGGTCAAAGAACTTGCCTCAGAGTAAAAGCATTGAAGTGGTAAGACTCACTGTCTAACTGGGAAATTTGGTAAGTTTAATGTCAATCAAGAAAGCCCTATTGAATATTCTAATCTAAGGAATACTCATGGACAAAGGTAGAACTAGGTCTCAGAAGATGAATAGGATTGGTTTAAGATAGCACATCCCAACTGAGAAGCCCTAAGGCCTTAAGGCACACATTGTATATAATGAATTAGTTTATTTCCTGTGCACCTAGAAGATACTATCTTTGAGTATAGATATCTATACCTAAAGAATAGATTGGGGTAGAATTTCAGGGAGCTTGAATGCCATGTTAAAGAGTAGTTCATAATAGCCATAGAAACCTGGTTTTGGGTTGGAGAAACAGGCACATATATTAAAAGACATGTTTAATATAGTACTTAGGTATATGAGATATATATAAATCTATACAGCTATTGATTTACGTACTTAAAATGTGTTCAGATTTAAGTTTACCTTCTATCAGTATAAGAATTGAGGTGGTTTTATATTGAGTAGTTGAAAAATTCTAGATTACAAAGATGATCAAAAACATTCTGTTAAGTTGGAAAATCTGTGAAAAATGCACTGTTCATTACAGTTTTGTTTGCTTTTATAGGACCTAAGGAAAGCTGGATTGCTGATTTTTGCTAATAAACAAGATGTTAAAGAATGCATGACTATAGCGGAAATCTCCCAGTTTTTGAAACTAACTTCTATTAAAGATCACCAGTGGCATATCCAGGCATGCTGTGCTCTTACTGGCGAGGGGTAAGAAGTCTTCATGTTGGAAAATATGTATTTAGCTTAGAAACATGTATTACCTCTTAAAAATGAAGAAATATTTAAGGCTACCATGTAACAAACATTATAAGGGAGAGAGAGATATTAGACATAGTCCATATCTACAGTGAGAGTTTTTAGCTTGCTTCTGTAAAGAATAGAACACATAACACACATAATACACTAAACATATTGAAGTAATACATGGGAGCATATAGATAATAAAGTTGCTGTAGGAGTTCAGAGAAATGGGAGTGTCATGGAGAGCCAGAGAAGGCAGGAAACAGTTTTTAGGCTGGTGGTGGGACTTGCACTAAAAAAGAGAAAACTAACACTTGCTGAGCATATGCTGTGTCTGAAGTGCTTTCTATATCATTTACTCCTCGTGACAATCCTGTGGACCAGTTGTTGATATTTTATGCATAAAGAAGCTGAAATGGAAGAGGATTCATGTGTGAGACTAGTTTGGGAATACTCATTATTGCCACCAGTGTTGTCAAGAGACAGTTGTTGCACTTAAAAAAATACATATCTATTAGAATTGGAGAGGGTGTGGCACGGGGGTCCTTGGTTTGGAAGAGAAAAGTAGGTGCCCAGAGTAGAATTTTGCCATTGTCTGTTGCCCAGGAATGAAGGATTTCAAGAAGGAAGTGGTTGTCAGCATTTTCAGATAAAAGGTCAAGACTAGGATAGAGAGAATGCTATCAGGAGAGATGGAATAGAGGAGGTTAGAAATAGGATAAAAAGTTAAAAGGATAGAAATCAGGAAAACAATACCATTCACAATCACATCCAAACGAATAAAATACCGAGGAACAAATGTAACCAAGGAAGTGAAAACTATAAGACACTCTTAAGAGAAATTAAAGAGGACACTAATAAATGGAAATTCATCCCATGCTCTTGGCTAGGAAGAATTAATATTGTCAAAATGGCCTTCCTGCCTAAAGCAATCTACAGATTCAATGCAATCCCTATCAAAATACCTACAGCATTCTTCAATGAACTAGAGCAAATAGTTCTAAAATTCATATGGAACCACAAAAGACCCTGAATAGCCAAAGCAATCCTGAGAAGGAAGAATAGAGCAGGGGAATTACGCTTCCTGACTTCAAGCTCTGCTACAAAGCTACAGTAATCAAGACAATTTGGTAATGGCACAAGAACAGACCCATAGACCAGTGGAACAGAATAGAGAGACCAGATATAAACCCAAGCATATATGGTCAATTAATATACAATAAAGGAGCCATGGATATACAATGGGGAAATGACAGCCTCTTCAGCAGCTGGTGTTGGCAAAACTGGATAGCTACATGTAAGAGAATGAAACTGGATTACTGTCTAACCCCATACCCAAAAGTAAACTCAAAATGGATCAAAGACCTAAGTGTAAGTCATGAAACCATAAAACTCTTAGAAAAAAATATAGGCAGAAATATCTTGGATATAAACATGAGCAACTTCTTCATGAACATATCTCCCTGGGCAAGGGAAACAAAAGCAAAAATGAACAAATGAGACTATATCAAACTAAAAAGCTTCTGTACAGCAAAGGATATCATCAGTACAACAAAAAGACATCCCAGTATGCGAGAATATATTCATAAATGACATCTGATAAGGGGTTGACATCCAAATTATATAAAGAGCTCACACACCTCAACAAACAAAAAGCAAATAAGCCAATTAAAAAATGGGCAGAGGAGCTGAACAGACATTTCTCCAAAGAAGAAATTCAGATGGCCAACAAGCACATGAAAAGATGCTCCACATCACTAGTCATCAGAGAAATGCAAATTAAAACCACAATGAGAGATCACCTCACACCAGTTAGGATGACCAACATCCAAAAGACAAACAACAACAATTGTTGGCAAGGATGTAGAGAAAGGGGAACCCTCCTACACTGCTGGTGGGAATGTAAATTAGTACAACCATTGTGAAAAGCAGTATGGAGGTTCCTCAAAAAATTCAAAATAGAAATACCATTTGACCCAGGAATCCCACTCCTAGGAATTTACCATAAGAATGTAGCAGCCCAATTTGAAAAAGACATATGCACCCCTGTGTTTATCGCAGCACTATTTACAATAGCCAAGAAATGGAAGAAGCAACCTAAGTGTCCATCAGTAGATGAATGGATAAAGAAGAAGTGGTACATACACACAATGGAATATTACTCAGCCATAAGAAGAAAACAAATCCTACCATTTGCAACAACATGGATGGAGCTAGAGGGTATTATGCTCAGTGAAATAAGCCAAGCCGAAAAAGACAAGTATCAAATGATTTCACTCATATGTGGAGTATAAGAACAAAGAAAAAATACTGAAGGAACAAAACAGCAGCAGATTCACAGAACCCAAGAACGGACTAATAGTTGCCAAAGGGAAAGGGACTGGGAAAATGGGTGGGAAGGGAGGGATAAGGGGGAAAGAGGGTTACTACAATTAGCACACATAATGTAGCGGGGTGGGGGTGGGGTTGGGGGGTACGGGGAAGGCAGTATAACACAGAGAAGACAAGTGGTGATTCTATAACATCCTACTACGCTGATGGACAGTGACTGCAATGGGGTATGTGGTGGGGACTTGATAATAGGGGGAGTCTAGTAACCATAATGTTGCTCATGTAATTGTATATTAATAATAGCAAAAAAAAAAAGGTAGGTTTTAGTATAGTCTACCAGTATTTTTCTTTCAGGGCCTAAATGAAAGAGTATTGCTCAAATAAAATCACATTGTAACCCCAGCTGATTGCTTTGGCAATAACAACCAGGCCATGGGCTAATGATCCATACTCTTCCACTCAAAAATATTAAGTGTTTTATTGTGATTTTTACAACAAACTTGGACAAGTTGTAAGATTTTCTTTTTCTTCATTCTTCCTTTTTTTTTAAAGAAAATTTTTTATTTTATCTTAGTAGCTGATTCCATTTATCATCAGCATAATGACCATGTTTCCAAGGCTATAGGCAGTAGAAAGGTAAATGGACCTCAGTTCAGCTCCTTTGAACCTTTTTGACGAATAACAGCCTGATACTGCACACTTGAGATGGGGACATGTGTTTTCTGCTTTTACAATAAAATTCACGGATTTACATTGTTAAAAAAAAAAGTTAAAAGGATGAGCAAGCCAAAGTAAAGTTTTTGTTATAGTTGTTTTTTCTAAAAAATAGTGGATATATATGTATTTAAAAGCAGTAAAAAAAAAAGAATTAAATTGGAGATGAAGGGTTGTAAATAGAGGTCTTAAATTTTGGGTTGAAGTTCAGGTGTTGAGAAAGGGCAGAAGTGAGGGACATCAGTAGCTTCACTAACTCATTATATTGGCTCACTCTTCACCATGGTCTTGAAAGAATTTCTCGCACTTTAGGTGACTCATCAGTGACCTGATTATAACAGTAAATTTGACAAGAAAGATAATCTACACCTGATAAAAGATTTAACTTATATACTTAGAGTAACTGTGGAAAATTGATCATTAGGATAGATATGAATTCTAACAGTTTCTATTTTAAAAGAAGAAATAAATATGTGGCGTTATCTTTTCAGTTTCTGGTTTATGTGGGCTCCATTTGCAGCACTTTGTAAGTGGAAGGCTTTGGTTTGGGGGGAAATGTTTCCCTTCTGCAGTCTGGTCACATTGGTCTAAATTCTTGGTGTTAGTATACGTTGGCATTTTTGACTCCCACCTCTACCATTTGCTAATCTCTCTAAGTCCAGCTTCTTCTGTGATATGGGAAACACTCTGGTCTCAGTGTTGTGAAGATTAAATAATGGACAGTTCATAGTTTGCTGTGAGGTAACTACTACTCATTTAACAGTTTGGTGTTAAATAATTTATTCAACCATCCTTATTATTGTGTGCCCTTTCCTACCAGTAATTTAAAAGTAAGGAATCTAGTAAGAGGAGAAAAGTATGGGCGAACACCAAAATAACCATTTATTTACTTGTCTTTTTTTTAAATATATACACTCTTTATGTTATTAGACTCATACTTAAACAAAATTCTGAGTTCTGGGTTTTTTTAATATGGTAGCATCATCTCTCATCTATGAAAACTCTTCATAGATAATTGTTAATGCTTAATAACCTTTCTTCATTTTGTTGTAAGATAATAAGTACAACCATTTATCTCCTGCTAAGTATTCAGTCTCTTTCACCACACTGAACATCTCTTTCTATATTTGGGATTATGCTCGGTTGCCCATTGTTTGGTGATGACTGACATTAGTAATATGAGACTATTTCCCTCCAGTTTTTTAATATATAGATGTAACATATTATGTGTATATTGCATATTTAGCTTAACATCCTGACATTTTTGCCTCATTTATATCATATTGTAAAACAGTCTTTTAATGGAAGTTTTTAATATTTGAATATTTAACATATGAATGTTTATGATTTGTTAGATATTTCTCTTTCTAGACATTTAAGTTTAACTTTTTTCTATTATAAATGCTTTGAACAGTCTTATACATAAATCTGTCTTTTATCTCTGATTTTTTAAATATCTTTCTAGAAGTAGAAAAAGGTAGTGTATATTGATTTTAAATATTTTTGATACATATTGCCAAATTCCTTTCTGTGGGCTCTCATTGTATAATTATTAAGCTCTTTTTATGTGTCAGGCAGTGAGTGTTCTAGGCACTAGAGACATAGTGGAACCAAAAAAGCCTGGCTGTTCTGTGTGTGATAGAACGGCTTCACTGTAACACCACCAACATTGAATATTACTGATTTTTTAATCTTTGTTGGTTAGGTAAATGAAAATTGATACCTTCTTTGAGTTTGCTGTTCGTAGCTTTTTAGTTGATAATTTAATCAAATGGTTTTATTTTCTTTATAGATTATGCCAAGGCCTTGAATGGATGATGTCACGACTTAAAATTAGATGATCTCTGCTGACCTCTTCTCATAGACTTTGTATAAACAAAGTGCGGACTTCACCTGAAAGCTGCAAAAATTAATGGTTTAGATATATTTATAATAAACTGATTTAAACTTTTTTCTATAAGAAGAAAAATTAAGATCACTCATTTGAAAACAAAGATGAAGTCTCATCTTCCAGTCTGCTTTCTCATTAGTTCCTTCCAAAGCAAGGTCTTAAAGCTGTGATTGACATTTTTCTCATAATGAATCCTCTCAGGACATTGTGTAGACTGTGGTAAGTGCAAAGGGAGAGGAAGACATTTTTAACTTTAAGAGCTTTATTATCAGTATAACCCTCCCTAGTTGAATGTTCCCTTCTTGTTTCATTAAGTAAAAATACAAATCAGCACAGATACTCAGTTTTCAATATTTTATAATGTAATGTTACTTATGAAAAGTATTTTCCATAAAGTTATGTGTTTGTTGTGTATATACCTCAAGTTCAAGTTAATGACTTTGATTTATGTTCTAAAGAAACGCAAATAACACAAAAATTAATAGTATCCTTAGTTATAACCATAATCAGATGCGTACTGGCAGTGGTGTTAAGTGCCATTTTGTGCTTTTCCCCAATGTTCTCTGTGTTATACTAGCCAACCCCCCAAAGTCATTGAGCTGCTCTTTATTTAAGAAAAAGAAAAAGGAAAAGGCTTGACATCATGTACCTGTTTTTCTGTTGTTGATCAAATTACATACGTAGAAATATGTAAGCTGAGTGAGTGGAATATCTCTCAAGTTCTTGGCTTAGATTACCAATAGGCAGAATTGCATGTTGAACAGTTACCAGAGTCTTTCCTTTATTGGACCTGTGCCATGTAAATTGCTGAGTAAATTATTGATCCATTAGTCAGTCAATCATTAATGGTGATTAAAATTATCAACAGGTTTTTTTGGGGCATTAATTGAAAACTGTTGTATGAAATTTGTCTACGAGAGAACTGTCACCCTATAAATATCACCAAATAATTAAGCTAGAGTCTTAAGTACCAGATTGTATGTTAAACATTTAAAGTGAATTTGAGATGAAAAGTAAAGCATATTTTCCAAGCAACAAAGATTTCTTAACGTCAGATTTTCTTATTTCTTAGGAGTTGGAATAGCTTGAGATTTTTTTTCTGTTTTATCTTACACCATGTGAATGCATTGACAAAACAAAACAAATTTTTTTAATGCTTTTAAGAATTTGGTTTAAAAATTGATTGACATGCTGGGTTATTTTTATTAAGTCCAAAATTCTTTTTATGTTTGCTTAGGATATATTTTTTCTCAATATCTGAAAAGTCAAAGGTATAAATGTGTTAAAACATACTCTTGGGTACTCTGTGTATCTTTCATGTCCTGAAAATCTGAAGGCTAATCCTAACTAGCATGTCTTAGAATATTCAAGGAAAAAAATAACTACTTTTAATAACAGCCTTTTCGATTTCATGAAGATTTTAATGAGGAATAATAGTACATAGGTAAGCATTGACGAAATTTTGAAAATTCCTTCTATAAAATACAGTATACTCAGTATCTAAATCCCAAGTCAGACCTGGGAGATCAGTGTTGAATATTGGATGTTTTGTGTTTTATATTTATATTATGTTCAAAATGCAAGTACAGCATTTTAATATTTGTCAACTTTTTACAAAAGTAAATCCTAAATTATGAAGCTTTATTTGTTTCATATGTTCTCTTTTTCAAATCACTATAAAGGAAGTAAACTTGTTTACCTAAAAAACTCCCTTAAAAACTCAAATCTATTCTGTAGGTGTTGCAGTTTCATCAGAGATAAATATTTTGTAAAGTAGCCTAGCAAATCCACACCTTTTATCTTTTTTTAATCTTTCAACTTGAATAGTCATTGTTAAGTCCTTTTGATTGCCGCCACAGTTCAGCAGTACACCAGCACATTCCCTTGTCATCAAGGTGTTGGCAAAATTTACTCTTAATTGGATTGTTTAAAGCATATAGTACATTGTTCAGTTGGTTTAGTATAGTAGGCTATGACACACATGGAATCATGTGGATGCATGAAATCTTATGCGACATTTACAAAATATGATTTTTTTGTTAAGTCCTACCTTCCTAGGCTAAGCATTAGAAATATGGTTGTACTTACATACTTGTGCATAAAACCAAAATTACAATGGGAAAAAAAATTTTAAATAATGTATGAAAATACATCAAAATAATTTAAATAGTATTATTTCTAAATAAGATGGAGGGTCTCATCAATAGTCATATTGGCAATTTATATGTAGTTTAGTTGGATTAAGTAAAGAGCAATGCTTTTGGTTTTTTAATATGCTACTTTGGGACGTAAACAATCATCTTATTTAGGGTCATTGTGCTCAGCTATGAAAAGAACAAAGCTTCATACCTCCATACATGTGGCTGGATTTAAATATCCTGTGTTTGATACTAATTTTGAATTCATGTGGCTTCTCTTGATACATTGGTGACAGTAACATTATGTTATAAGCATTTAAATTATGTTTCATTTTGTCATAAGAGCATTTATAAAATCTTACACGTTACATTGAGGGTTCTTGTTTGAAATTTTCAGTTCTCTATTCTTTGGCTCTCATAAATGGGCACAGAATACAATGAAGCAGGTGGTATGGGGAACAAGGGGAACTGGGTAGGGAATATGACATTTTGCCTTAAGAATAAAATAGTGATTTAGCACTACTGGCTGGCTTTTTAATGCAGGTAAAGTGATTTTAAAAGTGTGGTATGAAACAGAAGAGTTCTGCCTTTTGGCCTTTAAGAAGTGCCTAGTAGGTAATTAGAGTGAGATCACAGGGAAGTGCAGGGAGCTTGAGGAAAGGTGAGAAGTCCCTGGGATGTTCTTTTCTTTTTTGACTGAGTGTATAGTATTAAGATGCCTAGAAATGGGATTCTGTTGTCCCTTCTTTTATAGGCACTTTACATTTTGTGCTGAGACTACAGCAACCACATACAGTACAGACAACCTCAAAATCTGTTTATATTAGTGTAAATAGAAAAACTGTAGACAACTTTGTAGTTTTCTCTGCAGGCATTTTTGGGAATGTATCTGTAGTGTAGTCTGTTTTGTATGTAGGGGAGAGCAGCACATCCCATAGTATCTGTGTGCTTTGGGGTCATCTTCTCTCAATGCCTAGTTGCATCCTGGCTTCAGTCTCTCTTTAAGGCTGGGTAGAGACAGGTTTCTTTGCATGACTTAACTTTGACCCCTCCTACTGTCCAAATATAATCTGGAACTTCTCGCTTCAGGATCGGCTTTCCCATAGCTCAGCCATCTGTTGCACCTGGTCTTTTCATTCACCCTCAGTGAAGATGTGTTATCTCGGTCCTGGAGGTATTCTAAACTTTTCCTGTACCCGTTTTCCCCACACCACTAGTTTTTAGGCTCTTTAATTCTTTACTATCCCCCACCACTGGCTTAATTCATTGAATGTACTTTGCCCATTAGAGAGTATTGTCAGAGTTGTTGAGTACATCAGAAGACTGGCTTGGTGTGTATACAGCACATAAATGCCAGTAATAGAATCCTTTAATTTATACTGTATTTAACATTTTAATGCTTCTTCATTTTAGCATTGTATGCTGAAAAGTAGATTCAGAAAGATAAGAAACCTACCTACTGTCAGCCCCTTGAGCTACTAGATAGGCATGGAAGGGATTAAGTTACATGTGTGTTATCTTTCCATTACCAAAAATGGGTTACATTTTGGAGAATACCAGTACAAACAATTTAAGTTGGATAAGATGCCAAACCAAACCTATATGTAGTATTTAACCTGAAAATATCCTTACACCTTAACACCATAGCCCTCATTTCATTCCTCTCATGTTTACTTAAAAAACATGATAAACGTTAGATGTGTAAAGGAATTAGTAATGAGAAGCCTGTCTTTACAAAATGAACCTGTTGAAATGGGCTTTAAAAGACATCAAAATCATCAACCATCATGAGTGTGCTCTGTGTAGATAGACATAATATAGAAAAATTACTTCTATATATAAAGTTCCACTGATACAAAAATAAGACTTCTATATTATGCTCCCTCAAAGAATGGTGATTATTTTAAGACAATAATGGTGGAGTAAATGAAAGAAAAAGAATTGAAAAACTTTGGATGCTTAAAGTGACTGCTTCAATTAAACCCTAAAATTGTGTGTGGAATTATGAAGAAATTATAACAGGATGAGTTAATAATACAATATTTCTTATCAATTGCCTAACCCTTGTGTATTTTCTAAAAACTAAAGTTTAAATCTTTATTGTCTTGCCTGCTAGATAATGCTGTAAAAATTCCCCTACTCTGTACTCAAGAAGTGCCTAAAATTTATTTGTGTTGATTTTTAGTCCATTTAATAAATAATATGTGTTTTCTGTGGTATTATATGTGCTTGGCTTACTGATGACACAGCTCTAAGGGTTTCTAAGTCACAATTTGTGCTTTATTTGAGTAAAAAACCTTGAAATTGAAAATACCTATCATAGCCCTCAACAAACCCTAACTTAAGGAAGCACAAGCAAAACCATTTTTCTATTCTAATAGAAATTATTCTGTAACCTTGACATTAGTTAATGCAGAGATGAGACAACTGAACTCTATTTCTATTTTTTAAAATAGTTTTAGCACACAGAAAATTATTGTGTGTTTTAAAACAGTAAAAATTATTGCTTATTTTTAAAAAGTAGCCTCTTAATTCTCATACTAAGTGATTAGTAATTTTTAGTTGTAGCATTTATATCTTGAGCCATTTCATGTGTGCATACTCCAAAATCCTTCCTCTTTATTTCGGTTCTACTTATAAACCAAAATATTTGATAGAACCCTGTTATGTTCCTCAAATAATGCTTCTGTCTTTTTTTTTTCCCCTGGCCATTGCTATAAACTCTGAGAGCAAAGACCTGATTGTATTTGCAGCGATGTGCAGTTACATTGTGTTCGTATTTTAAATCATCCTGCGTGGACAGTAAATGTGTATATGATTTTAAATTATTGTAGTGTATACTATTCTCTTCCCCAAAACTTCTTACATTGGTGAGATATATATAATATTCCTCTTAATTGTTTTTGCTTGAAATAAGTCCATTAGATTGGAGTAGGCTCTTCTTAAATTACATCCCTCAAGTTTTCATGAGAGGAAGTGATACCTGTAGAGCACTTTTACAGATACTTTCTGGGTTAATGTTCAAGATAACACATGTAGGAAGAAGCTATAACTATGTCTAAAGGGGGCTCTTTTGGTTGCTAGAGATGAGAAAAAATATATACTAATTTTATGCTTAAAATACATTTTACTAATTGTATTGATTTTAAATATGACAAATTCTTCTTATAGCTATTGGTCTTCCTTGTTAATTGTATTTTCCTAAAGATGCCTAGATGAAAATAGGTTTCAACTAGTCTTTCTATAACTCCCCCTCCCAAATTGAGCTAGCTCTTATGTGTGTAGACATAATTGAAGCTGCATTTACTACCACCAAGAAATTAGGAAACCTTTTGAAAATGTTTATGTTTGTTGTATTGGGATGTCTAATATGGTAAAAGGTTTTGACTCAAACTTTGTATGCAAGAAGAGGCAGACAATTTGTCTAACCTCTATCATTGGGTGCTTTTGTATTTCATCACTGTTGATGTTCCAGATACCTGGGAGAAAAGTGCTGCAGGGCCTTCTTGCCAAGAAAGCTTCCAGGGTGACCCGGGGATATTGATGTTTCTGTGGGTGTTGGGAGGGAGTGGTAGATGGGAGTAGAGACTTCTCCACTGGTAAAGTAGTCCAATCAGCTGCTTTGCAGGTGTATCACTTCATAATATTTGTAACAATGTTCTTTTGTCCTTAGCTGACTAAAATGTTAAGCTCCAAAAATGTGAAGTGTTGGTCAGGTGACCAGTAGCAGGACCTTGTAACAAAATAAAGGAATAATGTTAAGGTATGTGTGGGGGGAAATTACAAATAAGATTTGGCTGGTAAATTTCCATGTTTGATATGTACATTAACTTTTATTTTTTAAGTTGCATGTTAACCTGGGATAAAGTATTGTCTCTGCTTTATGCTTTGAGTAAAAAGGAAAAACATGAATTAAATTGTTCTCTATTATGTAAACCTTTTCTTTTAGAAAGGGTTAATTATAATTATTATTCACACATCTGTGTTGTCAGTGTTTTTATTCTGGTTTATTCTTTGAATGTGTGCAGACTTGGTGGTGGTAGCCAGGGCTGGGATCTGCCAGGGAAATTGAAAATGTATGACAGTTACATTATGCAGGTAACAAAAAGATTGTCCTGATCTTCTCTAGGAACCTTTTTATGGAACTTAGTTCATAGAGAGCTTTCTATCTTTTATTTCCAGTTAGATATTTGGTTTGGACATGAACCTGATAAATAGTGATGAGTTTGTGTGTGATTAATTTGTCTTAAAATGTGCGAAAAACCCGGTCATTTAAAATGAATATTATTCGAGTGAACCTTCATGAGAATGATTGAGAGTAACAGAAGAAAAATGAAGAAAAAAAGCTGGGAGAAGAGTCTCCATGTATGTGCTTATTTGAATATTGGCTTTCTCCCCTCTACTAGAATGTAAACTCTAGGATGTCAGTGACCAGGAGTGTGTGTTCACCAATTTATATCTCTCAGTGCAGAGCACCGCACCTAGTATGTGTAACAGGTGTTCATTTATAACTGTTAATGAACAAATGAATTTTTCCCCCATGGATAGATTTTTTTTTTTACCTGTGTGATTGTAGATATACTGCCTAATTTAATTTTTATCTCAGTTCTTCTGCCTTATTTCAAAAGGGATGCAAGGTGACTTTTTCTTAATAGTTGTTGTAATAGAAATCAGACTTATTTCCTTTAAAATGGCCCAAAAACAACATGCAGTACAAATAGATACATAACAAATTTATATGAAATCTGTGTAAATCTGCATCTATGAATGTAAGGAACATACCAGAAGTTTGTTGTGACCATCTGCAGACGTTGAAATAGTAAATGGTGCAACAGCTCTTTTGGTGAAAAAAATCGGTCATCATCTTGATCTTTTATGCTTTTTTTTTTAATATAATTTATTTTATTATCATTAATTTACAATTACATGTGCAATATTACGATTATTAAACTACCCCTTCATCAGGTCCCCTCCACCAACCCCATTACAGTCACTGTCCATCAGCGTAGTGAGATGTTGCCGAATCACTACTTGTCTTCTCTGAGTTGTACTGCCCTCCCCGTGCC
>JAVSCE010017399.1:0-83415 GCA_032199065.1 Smutsia gigantea
ATATTTCAAAACTGTATTTTTTCCTATTTTTCACTCACTACATACACAAAATTTTTTTTCTATTTTGCACTCACTATATACTGATATGCCTTTATATATACTGGTTCAGGTGACTCCAAAAGTCTTAATGAATTATTTAACCTTCCTAGGTCCTACCTACAATTCTCTTCATATTATCAAAATTTGTCTAGGAATTGACAGATATGTGGTCAGAACATAGATCTTCCATTTACTATACTCAACGATTACAATTTATTTTCTAACACATAAATGATGTAAAATGGATTGGTTGAATTATTATTGGACAAAGATAGTAATATCTAAGTTTCAGCAAAGTAAAATAAAAACAAGTTCTGTCAATGTCAGACTAAAAAAAGGAACAATTTAAGTCACATCGGTCTATCACAGGCATACTTTTCAATCAATAAGTACAGAGGAAATTACATTCATTGTAAAGGAGAATTAACCTTTCCTAGACATGCTTTGTGTTTATTACATGAAGTAAAGCTGTAATGTACTAGTCATTACTTACCTGAAAAGAATTTATTTGAAATTAACATATCACACTCCTGTCTTCTTGAATCAATTTCCTATTGGTATAATTTATCTTATTTTTGTTTATAGGCTACCATAATAGATCAAATTGTTCAACTGAAGTTGCCTACAGCAATTCATATAAAAAGGCCAGTATTTTTTCTCACATGAATTCAAAAATTTCATCTTAAGGATAATCATTTTTTGTCATGAGATAAGAGAAGACTACAAACGTTTTGCTGCCAACACATTTCAATTGGGTATATTCCAAGAGAGACAAGACCAACTTCATAAAATAAATTTTATAAAAGCAAAAGAATCTTTTAAATTTTAACAGAGCAATAGGAAGAATGAAAGAGAGAGAGAGTGACTCTTTTTATTATGTATAAATTCAGCTAGAATGAGGAAGCTGGGGATACAAAAATGACATGGTTTCTCTGCTTAAAGGTGTTTAAAAGCAACGTTATTATTAAGAGAAAAGTAGTTACTAAAATTTGGATGGTCATGAAAAAGATTCCACTGAAAGTAACAATGTAATCTAAAAGTTAATTTTCTTCTCTTACTTTATTTGTCTGTGCATTCAGTACTAGCCAGCCTACCTATGGACACTGGGCTTTGAAATCACCTGAATCTGAATCACTTCTGAGACCTTAAGTAGTGGCTCCAGCCAAACATCTCATTCCTCTGAGCCTTTCTCTAAATGTCTCCTGGGATTCCTATACCTCACTTCACAAGACCTCCTTAGAAACAAAGTTAAGCAGTAAAATAATTAACACTCTTGTTTTTCAGTTACTTGTGGGGTGGCTTTGATTATGGTAGGTAGTAAAATCACTGAAGCCCAGTTGCTGGCTTAAAAACCCTGACTTGGCCACTACAAAATCTGGCATTGCCGAGCATATCTGGCCTCAGTTTCCTCATCTGTAATTTAGGGATAACAGTAGTAACTGCCTCAAAGGGTACAGTGAAAATTAAATAGGCTAATATATGAAAAGTCCATAGCAGAGGACCCTGAAAATAATAATTAAAATGTGTGTTGAATGGTTACTAGTACTACTACCACTAGTATTACTACTAAAACGACTACTACTATTACTATACTACTTAGTGAACTGTGTTCTAATATTGGTTTCAGCAATATATCTCTTTATTCTTAAATGGTTAGTGAAATTTGATCTGAAAATCACCATTTTAAAAAATTTTTTGGTAGTTGAGTAATGGATTCATTCTTAATATGCAATTAGATCATCCATAATTAAATGAATTGGTTCCCATTTAGATTAACACCTTACTAAGGTAAGAATACCTTAGTTTTATATAAGAGAAAATTTAAACAATGGTTATTTAAGCAAGAAAAGTGATTTGTTTTTCTCTTATATAAAAGAAGTTCAGAAATCATCAGGATCCTAGGTTCTTTCTTTCTGCCATTTTACCCTCAATGCTAAGCTTCCATGTTCATTTTGCTCATGATTCAAGGTAGCTGTTAGAGTTTGACCAAATGATTTTGCTCTAAAGAAGAGCAAAAGGAAGTGGAGATCCAAAGATTTATCTTCCACCAGAGGAACACTTTAAAGGGGCTCTAAGAAGTGTCCACATGTGTATGCTTATTCTTCCCTTTTTGTTATGAAATTCATATTACTATTCATGATACAGAAACTCCATGGGTTTGGGTCCAGTTGACTTGAACGTCAATGATCTGTTCCAGAAGATGCTTAAGCCTTGAGAAAGAATTGAAACTAGTATATAAAAGCCTAGAGATATAGAACATGCAGTATAACATTTGAAAAGTGCTCAATAATTAAGTTTTATTAAGGAATGGTGAGAATCTGGGAACTGAAACTGGGAAAGCAGCTCAAGGAGGTATTTGGATTCTAAACTAGAATAGAATAAAAGTACTAATATCTTACATTAACTGGGTAATTACCATATGCTATGCATTCACAATGACCATAGAGATGATATACTATTTTTATATCCAGAAGGAAACAAAAAGAACACAGAGTCTGAGAGATTTTAGCAACTCACTTAAAAATAAACATCTAAGTGTCAGGTTCAGGATCAAATGTAAGCAGTCTAATCTAAGAACCATCCTTCCTATCTGTGTTTGCTAATGTGTACAATACTCCTCATAATTTTATTTTCACTTTATTTTATAGGTCTTTGGGAAGCACTTAAATTTCTGAGGAAAGAGTTAAAAGCAAAATACTCACAGCACTTTGAGAAATAGGAGAGATGAATGTTGAAAGATAGTGAGATCTGGAAAGTTTTCTTCCATTATTTATTCATTTATTCATGCTAGACAGGGGAATACAGTGGAGCATGTTCCCTGCTTTCCTGAAGCTTACAGTGTAGTGAATTTAAAGATATAAAGTACCACTGACATACCCTGGTTTATATCAGTAAATGTTGCCAAAGAATTGTTCTTTTTCCACCAGAATATTTAATTGAGGAGATTTTTCTCTCTATGATGTAATTTTAAACTAAAAATGCATTTTCTGGTTTGTCTCCTAGGAAGAAGAAATGGGATTTGATTGATTTCAACTGAGGTGAGAGGCGATGAGACCTTTAGGAAATTAAAATTCAGTACCAAATGTAATTGGAATAACACAGTCTAACAAACAAGAAGCCTTTTACACAATGTTTTTTTTTTAACAGTTACGAAGATGCTTAAAACAATGGATCCCAGACATACAGGAACTGATCCAGACATGCTTGGATTAGATTTTTGTTATTGATTTTATGATGAACTGCTTGTAAAAAGGACTTAAGTCACTAGATATTTTCATGCTTTTAGCATTTTAGAATAATTACCACCATATAATAGAGAATCTATATAGTAAGTAATATTGATACCCAGCACCATGACAGCTTAATAATCATTTGTCTCTCAGTATGTTGGTCACAAGTTGACATACCGAAGAGAAAAAAGTATTAATTCCAAAACCAGTGATCAAATCACTGGACTTTCAAAACTAGTAAGAAAAATAAACAAAGGCATTTTGATAGGGAATCTTAACTCTAATTAACAAATAGACTTCTCTTCAACATTTTATGTACTGTATCTTGCACGGTTCACATATTCTCACTGTATTTTCTGATAGACAAAAAAAGAAATCAATGTTGACAACAGTTGACTTTTATCAGTTTCAGAGGTACTTTTGCTAACTTGAGCCAATCCAGGTAAATGACATAAATGCTCAAGTGGCTACCTTAGCTGTTTGTAGTACTAAAATTAGAATACTAGTAGTGCATGATTCAGCATTAGTTTTGGTGGAATCTAATACAGATAACCAATAAGGATGTTAGTTTTCTCACTTTACAAGGGGCCCAGAGACAGGCAGACCAGGACCAACAAAATAGCTCCACGATAGGTTGGAGGCTCTTTCTCTTTGTTCATTCTGTCATCCTTAACATATTTCCATGGTTATGGTTTCAATTCTACTCCATTTCAGTCACCATGTCCACAATCCAGTATGAAAATAAAGGACAAAGAGCAGAAGGTAAGGATGCACCATTTTCTTTTTGGCACCAATATGATCCTATAGTACACATTTCCCTTAAACTGCTTTTCCTGACAATTTAGTAAGCATAACTCTGAGATGTTATTTCATGGTAATATTTAGAGATTTAGTGTACAAAACCAATGTACTATTAATGGTCCCTTAAGCGTTTAAACATTTTGCACGGTGACAAGGAATACACTTGTATATGTCTTCATTCTTGAGTGATTATATGATTTAGGTAAATTTTTAGCAATAGAATGTCTAAGTAAAAGTTCATATAATATCACAGATTTTGAAAGTTAAATGTCCTTCAAATGCTGTACTGGTTCCTAATTCTAACAGCAGTGTTGTTCTTTTGCACACATTTCAGAAACAATTATTTTCAAATTTGTCATGTTTGCCAATTTGATAGAGATGGAATTCATTACTTTAATTGGTATTTCTTTAATTTGAGTAGAGAATAACTTTTGAATGTTTTTGGGCCATTTCTATTTTGGGGTGTTTTGTACAGCTTAAAGTGACATAAAATGACTTCATACTTAAAAGAGCATCCACGATATATTTCTTTCATTCCAATATAATGCTTTGGAATTATTTTGGTGCATTTAACATACTTAGAAATGTAGGGAAGAAACAAAATCTGAACTCTGAATCTAAGTTGCAAAACTCTTCAGATGGCTAATGTGTGTGTCAACTTGACTGGGCCACAGGGTGCCTGGATATTTGGCTAACCATTGTTCTGAATCTATCTGTGAGGGTGTGTCTAGATGAGATTAGCATTTGAATTGGTCGACTGAGCAATGCAGATTACCCTTCAGAAAGTAAGTGGGCCACCTCCAATCTGTTCAAGGCCTGAGTAGAACAAAAAGACTGAATAAAGCAGAACTTTTTTCTCAATCTCTCCCCACCACCACCATCCCCCATCTCTCTTCCTATTACTTGACTCCCAAAGACAGATTCTTGAGTTTCAATGTTCTAGAAATGAACACTGAACTCGAAAGCAAGCAAGCAGGAGTTTATTAGAGATAGCTGGTATACAAGGGAACTGACAGAGAGACAAGTCAGGCCCCTGGAAAGGGGATGGTGTGGGGTTTATAAAGGCAAGTCTTTGAAGGTTCAGGGGTTTAGAGGCATGACAATGATTGATCTTTCTTGATGATTTCATGCCAGTATGTCTTTGGCATAAGGCAAATTTTGACGTTTAACAGACATCAGTTTATAATCTCACATTCTGTGAGTCAAAAGGTTTCTTTCAATGCCTTGAACAGAGGCTTTCTGAAAAAATAGGAATTTTGATAATAAATGACCACAGATCAAGTGATCTAAAATTTGCGCCTGATCAGGTGCTGTCCTAAACTACAGGCAGTCGATGGTGTGCCACTTCACTACGTCTGCCTCCTTACATAATATAGTTATTTTCTTCTCTGAGAAACTTTCCTGAGAATGTGTTTTCAGGTTGGGTGCATATTCCGAGATGGAGGTTCATTCCAAAATGGAGTCCCTCTTGTTCTGTCCCTGCCTCTTCATCCCTCCCTGATGGTCTTGTAGCTGGGACATAAGTCTTGACTTTGCTGTTGGACTTAAACTGGAACTTACTTCATTGGACCTCCTGGTCCTCAGGCCACTAAACTTTGGCTGGAACTATACCACGGACCCTCCTGGCTCTTCAGCTTGATGACTAAAGATCTTAGGGCCTCTCAGCCCCCATTAACATGTAAGCCAATATTATATAATAAATCTCTTCATATTTATATTGTATTGGTTATGTTTCTCTCGAGAATGCACACTAATATAGATTTTGGTACCAAGAATGGTTCTGGATGAGCAGAATGAAAAGATGGTTTTTCTGAATTTATTCTGGATTTTCTCTTATTGGATCTCTAATCTGACTCATTTTAAAGATGCTCATGACTATATTTCCAGTAGCAAGGAGCGCTGATAGTCTATGGAATGATATACTAATAGAGATGCACAAAATATTTCCACTGGATACTCTTTTTTAACCACTTAAGGCAAGCAAGGAGTTGGGTGACTATATAAAATACTTTCAAATATTTTTGGAAGACTAAGAAATATAGTGAGATTGACTGATTATGTCTAATGTCCCTGAACAAAGTAGTGAAAGAAAAAGATGATTTGAATCCAGGGATTTGATTTCCCTGCTCAGTGTGTGGCTTGAGGGAATGCTTATCTCCTGTATCCACAGGGCTGAGTTGCTGAACATCTAACATAGAATCTCACCCTGCCATTGGGTGCATTACAATGCAAACTGTAGCCTCACAGGGTGTCTGCTGTTAACGTGAGGGCATTGGCTGAGAAAGAACAAGGAAAGGATCTATGACAAGTCCTGGCTGCTGCGCGGGCCGCTCTGCCGCTTGGGCCATGTGATCCATCGCATCCAGGCTTGCCTGAAGCGTCAGGGGCAGATAGGGAATGCTATTTGGAACCTTTGACAGAACCCTAGTGGTGGATTTCAATGAACTGCAAACTCCTATATGATTTTGGTGCAAGTCCTTGCTACACTGTTCAGAGAACTATTCTTTGTTTGAGAAACAGCTCTTTTGCCTGTAGCTGGGCCTCTGAAAAGACTGAATGTTTAACCACGGACTACCAAGTTACTGTGTGAATGAGCTTCCCATCTTGAACCGCAGTTAGGTGACCCACCAGGCCAGAGCTGGGTGTGTATAACAGCACTCAAATGGAAGTGGTAAGTATAGGACAGGGCCTCAACAGGCTCTGAGGGCCCAGGCAAATTACATGGAGTGGCCCAAATGCCCATGATCTCCGCTTCTGCTACACTGCCTTCTCTCTCCCAGCCTGTCCCTGTGGTCTCATGTGGAGTTCTTCATGATCACTTGACAGAGGAAGAAAAGACTCCTGCCAGGTTCACAGACGGTTCTGCAGAGTATGCAGGCACCACCTGAAAGTGAACAGATGCAGCACTCTAGGGCGCAGACTTGGACTTGGACTTACATCACCAGATCTTCTGGCTTGCAGGCCTGAGGATTCAGACTGGAACCACACCACCAACTCTCCTGTCTCCAGCTTGCCTATTGCAGATCTTATGCTCTCTCGGCCTCCAGAATTATCTCATGTTTTATCTCCTGTATCAGTATATATGGTATCTCCTATAACAATATATATATTACATATATATTATATATTATGTATACTTATAATTATCATGTTATATATTACATATTATGCATTATGCATATACATATATATAATATATATTTCCATCCTACTGGTTCTGTTTCTCTGGAGAACTCTAATATACTATCATACTGAGCTCTGGGAGTCCTGCTAAGAATACCTGGTTGCAGAATGAATCACATCATGCATTCAAAACCGACTTCTTCACATGGCATTTGATTTTATATATAACTGTAAGAAATCTGTATATGCATTTCAACATATATATACATATGTATGTATGTGTGTATATATATATATAACAATATATAACTATATTTAATTTGTGTATATGTGAACATATATAAACATTTGTATTAGAGTGTTGCAATTTTTGTGTGATCTCTCACAAAATCCAGGGGAAGAGAGAGACAGAAATGGAAAAAAGGCAGAGACAGAACTGGAGACAAAGTAAGAAACATGGTAACAGATCATTCCTTGTCTTTGTGGTTTTAAATATGATTGCAATATTTTTATTCAGCATATTTATTATTTTAATAATTGTAACCAGACTAATGACATACAATAGCAACAACAATAAAATCATGATGATCCTCAAGCCGGAGGATTCAGCCAGGTCAAAGTCCTATGCAGATTAAATCCATAGCTCACCCGTTCCTCAGGCGGGCAGTAGCTGACCAGGTCGGGAGTTCAGAGCAAGCATCAGGCAGCAGCTGCAGCCAGGGGGCGCATCCAGGCCACAAGGACTGTAGGAGAAAATAACCTTGAGGGCAGTAAGGTACATGTTTTAATGACACCAGCATAGGCAAATCTTGTGCATTAGGTAGGATACATGCAAGACAGTGGTCCTGTGATAGGACAGTGGCAGGAATGGGATCTCATAATGGTCTACTATACAGACTTTCACCCCCCTTCCTGTGGGAGTTACAGATGGGTCAGTATACAGGGCTATGGGAGGTACATGCACTGGCCATAATGATAAAACAAAACTTCCCTGTAAGATACTCTTACCTCCTGGATGTTTGGGGTACACTACCGTGATCTTTGGGGTCCACTCTACTATTACTCCAGGAATACACATGAGGCCAACTTCCAGGCCTTTTCCCCAAGGTCCAGAATGGCTAGATATTGGTGGTCCATGTGTCGAAATGTCCAGGGCCAGGTCCACTCAACAGTGTTTCCAGGGTTTAATGCAGTTGTGGCTGGCAGGAGGATGTTGCTCTGATGGCCATATCCTGGCTTCAATAACTCCTCTTTGGTTTGTACACACAGTTGTATAGAAGAGGCAGCAAGGTGTGTGAGCATATCCACAGGTCCCAAGGTTACTTTTTGGGGCTTCTCATTCAAATGCTGTAGCACCGTCCATTAGCAAACTGACCAGCCCTGTAGACTATTGATGTCCGACTTCAGGCTATATTTTAACAAACCATTGTACCTCTCTATCATGCCTGGTAGGATTATATAGCACATTAAACTTCCACTTTATTCCTAATTGCTACACCCATCCTTGTAACGCATGTCCAGTAAAGTGGGTGACTTGATCTCTCACAATCACCTGCAGCTGGCCATAGGCTGCACAGACACTCCAGGCCCCTCTTGGTGGCTTGCTGATCTGCATGATGTGCAGGAAAAGCAACCAATAGTCCAGTAGCTGTGTCCACACAAGTCATGGTATACCGATATCCTTCTGATATGGGCAGAGGCCCAATATAGTCTATCTGCCACCTGACAAGGGGTACTGGCCCCCTTAATATAGTCCCATGTTGCAGCAGGACTTGGTTTAAGTCCCTTTTAGAGTACACAAGGCACTCCTTCAGGGCTCTGTTGACTTTGTCAAAGGTCAACAGCAAGCCCCACCGATGGGCTACAGCCCACATTGTCTTTTGCCTTGCGTTCACAAAACACTGATGTAACCATTGGTCTCCATCAAAGGTAGGCTTTCCTCCTAGTCAATGAACTGGGCCAGTGTGTCTGCTTCATCATTACCTAGGGATGCCCAAAGGCAAATGGCTGTTTACCAAATATACCATATATCATGTGATATATGCCATATATCACATGATATATTGTAACAGTCTTAATCTGACCAGAGGCCCATAGGTGCCACAACTCTTGCCCCCAAAGGGGCCAGTGACCAACCATCCAGTTGGCATGGTACCATGTCAGTAGCCACAGAGTCAAGCCCCGATAGATGGCCCAGCTGTCAGTGCAGACAACTACAGGGGAGGGCTCCTGGGTGATCACGAGCCATACTGCCTGCAATTCAGCCTATTGACTGCTCTTCCCCTCTCCATCCTCCATCCATATTGTCTCAGTCTTAGGATGGAAAGCCACAGCCCTCCACTTTGGGGGCTGCCCATGGCTGGAGCCATCTGTATACCAAGGATCTTCAGGTATAGGGACTTTCCCCCGTGATAAGGAGTCTTGGCTACCAATGGCTCAAAAGCAAGTTCTTCCTGCTTTCCACTGGTATATGTCACTGGCCTCAATAAGCGTTGGAGTTCTCCACTTAAGGGGCTAGTAGAGAGGGTGCTACACTGCTGTAAGTATGTGCCCCATTTGGCCAGTGTAGGCATCTATGCCATGCCACTCTGTGGCCTTTGGGTCCAGTCTCGCACCCACCCCCGTGATGGGATAGGTGGTTATTACCTTGGTTGTAGATGTTCTGGTGATGGGCTCCATAGCCAGCAAGGCATGGTACACAGCAGCCAGTTGCTTCTCTATCAGGGCATACTGGACCTTTGCTCCTTTCCATAGTTTTGACCAGAATCCAATAGGTTGGCGTGTCCATTCAAGCTGCTGCCAAAGACCCCATCCATAACCATCTTTGGTTACATGAACATCTAGCTCACAGGACCTGTATGGTTTTGACTGCTAGCTTAGCTGCAGTAAAAGCAGCTGCACATGTCTCATCCCAGTCCCACCTGATGCCCTTTTGGACCAACCTGTATAAGGGCTTCAGAATTTGTGCCAGGTGTGAGATAAGCACTCTCTAGTAGCCCCAAAGGCCCAAAAACTCTTGTACTACTGCCACCGTGGTAGAGGTGGGAAAATCCTGGACCTTGTCTATGACTGATTCTGGGATAACTTTAGTTTTACCTGACCAGACAACCCCCCAAAATTTTACAGACAAACCAGGTCCCTGAACCTTGGTGCTGTTCACAGCCCAGCCTTTCTCCTGCAGATGTTGCAGCAGTCTAGGAACTGCCCCTTCTAAATCTGCAAGAGACTCAGACATGAGCATGATATCATCAATGCAGTGATACAGCTTCACTGTTTGCAATTTCTTCCTTGTGGCCAAGTCCTGGGCTACAAGTCAGTGACAGATGGTGGGACTGTGGAGATATCCTTGTGGAAGGACGGTGAATGTCCACTGCTAGCCTTCCCACATGAAGACAAATTGTTCCTGACTTTCTATGCTATGTCAATAGAGAAGAAAGCATTAGCAAGGTCTACAACATAATGATACGTCCCCAGTTCATGACTGAGTGTGCCCAGAATGTCTGCTAGAGGGGACAGCAACATGCAAAGGGAGGGTGACTTTATTCAATTCCCTGTAGTCTACAGTCATACGCCAGGAGCCGTCTGGCTTTCTCACTAGCCACACTGGGGAATTAAAAGAACTACGAGTGGGCTTTATGATGCCTACCTTCTCCAACTCCTGTTGAGTTTCTCCAATTTCCTTGTGCCCCCCAGGCAATTTATACTGCTTAGTATTTGTCACCCGCTGAGGTACAGGCAGAGCTACAGGTGGGTGCTTAGTATGTCCCCTCGGAACTGCCTTTACCACACGTACCCTCAGTCTGAACTCAACTGCAGTGGTCTGTAGCCACAGGCCCTGCAGGATATCTACCCCAAAATATATTCAGGGATGGGAGAAGTGTACACAGTATACTCCCTTGGGAGTAAACACCCTATCCCCCATGGGATTTGGGCTTTCTTCACTCTAATTGCCTTACTCCCATAGCCATCTACCACAGCAGGGGTCCTGGGAAAACACTCAGGGTTGCCATAAATCAGAGAACATTCAGCTCCTGTGTCCACCAGTGCCAGGACACGTTGTACATTCACAGGGGAACAATGAATTGCTAATTGTACATGTGGCCTCTGGTCCCCACCATGTCCCCCAAGGTGGGGGCCTTGACCCACCTCAGTAGAACTATGATGCTCAATCATCCTCCTGTGGGGCAAGGGCCCAGGTGGAGCCTGAGTACTGTCCCCCAGGAAGTTTTGCAGGGACATAGGCCAGACATGAAGCTTTGACTCCAGTTTCCATGTCCTGTACTTCAGCAGCTGGAACTGCTGCTCTGGCTTTAATTGGTGCCACAGTTCTAACAAGAGAACCTATTGGGCTGCCCATCACATTTTTCTTTTACTACCCTGGCTTTTATCAAATCAACCCACATCTGGGTCCTTGAGACCTACATGGGGCCTTTTGCACCTCTCTTTTCAGTCCTGGCCCATATTTGTTTTAATCATGAAACACCTACTCATATGCAGATGCACTAAAGCCAGCCGAGAGATTCTGGCAATACTGTCATTTTACCCACAAGTACAGAAGAGGTGAGAGGGAGAGGCAGCAGGAGAAGCTGCATCGAGAAGGTCACGGGGAAGGCGGAGGAAGGAACGTTGCCTTCGGCTCCAGAGATGGTGGAGGAGGTGTCACAAGGGGATGAGGGGGTGGGACCGAGGGCTGATCTGTTGCTGAGGCCACCACCTGAGGCACCAGCCTCTCCTGTATTAAAGGCCCACCCGGCTTAATTAAAAAAATAAATATGAAGCAACCACGGCCTCCTCAGGGGGAGGAGCCGCCCCCTCCCCGGGCTGTGGAGCACTCATGCTCTGTCCCTATCCCCAGGATGCGCTGGTGGACATGAGTGTCCGGTGTAGGCAGAAGTCATCGGAATATCTGCCTACACGGCTTTTACGTCTCTGGGATATGAGGTTGGAAAACATTGTTATGTCAAGTACTGAGATGAGTAGAATGGCTTCCCTGACGACTCACCCTTCCCGCTGGCAGCGATTGCAAAGTGCCCATCACCCCTCAGGGAACCAGACACTTCTGGATTCGCTGACAGCTTCCATCAGGGCAGTTTGGCCTAATCAGGGTGATTTACCAAACTTACCCACTAGCTGGAAAATATATGTAGAGCTCCAAACAGGTATTGCGGGAATTGGGTACGAAAAATATCATTTGTAGTATGGACCCCCAGGGCCCCGATGAAGAGTTGTTCACAGTAGGAATGAGAAATCTGGTGCTGCATACAGCTCCCCCATCTCTCTTTGGGTCCCTAGTGACTAATCTTGGCCTCCACATAAGGCAACCCGTAAGTGAGGCTACTCGTACTTTAGCAGATCTGGGGTATGTTGAAACAATAAAGGCAGGGAAGGAAGTATGGGCCACAACTGAAAGGAGAGGTGTAAAGGACCCTGTGACGGTCTCAAGGACCGAGATTCGGGTTGATTTGACAAAGGCCAGGGTGGTGAAAGAAAAACTTGATGGGCAGCCCAATAGGTTCTCTTGTTAGAACTGTGACACCAATTAAAGCCAGAGCAGCAGTTCCAGCTGCTGAGGTCCAGGACACAAAATTTTGCCGTCTCTTAAAGCCAGGATCATTTGGTGTCCCATGTCCACTTGGATCTGCACTATGTGGGGGATAGCCCCTACCACCCCAGGATTTTGGGAACCATAGAGCATGGGATGGAGTGTGATTATATTCTGAGAACTTCCCCAAGAAGGGAAGTTTTCAGGCAAGCTCCTAGAGCTGCAGTTCTGTCCTGGTCACCCAGGCAATGGGAACTTGCAGATGCAAATCTGAGCTCTCAGCAGCCCCTCCCTGCTTATTAGGAGAAAAGTGGAGACTAAGTGAAAACTTAGAAATAGAATGAAATAGCAAAAAGACAGAATTCAGTTAGTTGAGCAGTGAGAAAGCGTTATTTAAAGGTCTGCACTTAAAGAGAGAAAAAGTGCTGGCTTCCTCAGAAAGAAGGTGTGCTAAAAGGCTGAGGGTTCCCACTTTCAAGGATTTTTCAAAGGGCCAGGGGGTGTGAAGTGCTAAAGTGGTCTCAAAATGCTTATCTCTGGTGAGAGACATTAAGTCTCTTTATTATCTGTCCTCCAGATAATACTGAAAAATTAACACAAGAAATTTGTCAGTTCCTCTCCAGGATAGCAGCTTCCTCTCTGAGAACATATCAATAAAGACCACTCACCCTGCCCCCAAAGTGGATTGAGTTATTGTCTGTTTGCTAAAGAATATGTTAGTAATCTTACTTCCTAACCTCTTGGTTTTTAAAGTGGAATCTTAGCTTTAAGATGGAATTCCTCCTGTTCTTATTATACTGTTCATATCCCAGCATTTTTCATCATAGGCAGGAAAAGTTAACTACAATGTTTGTCCCAGGTCCCTGCCCTGCATCATTATGAAGTCACTGCCAGGCAACACATTCAGTGTTTCTCATCTATAAGGAACTCCACATATGGCCACAGGCAATAAACTCTCCCATAATAGTTCCATCATTTAAATATTATTTATTTTAAAAATAGTAAATTTTTAATTTGAATTTTCAAATTTATTGCAAAAAATAAAATACTCCTAAAATTATAACTGCTAATATTCTAGAGATTTAGAAATCTTGGGGTCCATGACAATCATTATTAATGACATGTGAGGTAACATTAATTTACTCTATTACTACATGTAAATGGTGCTCCTTTTTGATTGATAAATCTGATCTAGTGTAACTTAGAGTAATGAATTACCCTAATAAGGAACGTTTTCCTACTGCTTAAATTACATGTTTAAAATCTTTTTGTCCTAAAAAAAGTCCTAGTCTTTTCAATGGATAATAATATTTATCTATAATATCTTCTGAGGCTCTGAATTATAAAATAATGGTAAATCTTGTCAGCTTTTATTTTTTTAGCTGACCACAAGTACATTGCATAGATTAAAGGGACACCACCATAGTCACAGAGAATTATTAATATGATCGCCACATTATTGTATTTGTTTATAATAAAGTAGAAAAGATTAATGTTGAACATTGCCAAAAATCATTGGCCATTCCTTTTCTTTTTTATATTTCTTTTTCTTTAAAAGTCTAGGCATTTTTTTTCTTCTTTCTTTTGAATGATAGCCTTTGAACTGGAATCATCTGTAGAGGTGCCCTGAATTGCTGTTATATAGCTCAGCAGGGACTTTTAACACCTTCTGCAGGGCACCTAGTATGAAATATCAATTCTTACCACTGACAAAATGTCTCATTTGTTCCTTTGCTGTGTTACTTTATTTTGTCTTCTTGCATTATTGTTTTTCTTCAGTTGGTATATCACAGTACATTGTGATGGAAAGTCACTAAATTTCAGTGAGGGATCATAGCCATATCATTAATAATGGAAATTTCTTAATGCCTTCACAAAAAAAATAAGATATTGTGGGTTCCGTTTTCCCGCACTAAACAATTCTCAAGCAATATTTTTATAAGTTGTGTTGGGACATAAGAATCAGATATAAATACTTTTTCCAAATTTAGGAGGAATGCCATTAGTTTTCAAAAAATGACTATGCCTTATGCCTTATTTATAGGCAAGGAAATTTTCCACTAAATACAAAGGTAGTTAGAAAAGTGACATGAACCCTCATATATCCATCACCCAGGTTCAACGATGTGTTTCCTGTGTAACTCACCCACTTCTTTCCCCCAATAATCATGAGATTACTTAGAAGAAAATCCCCTACACTATAACATTTCATGTGTATTATACCAAGCATATATCTAAAAGATAAGTATATTTCTTTATAAACATACATAACCACAATTTCACATCACACTGTCACCCAAGCTTAAAAGTAACTCATTTGTTAATATCGTTAAATATCCAATCATTGAGTATAGTTCTTAAATGATCACAATTCAATCAAGATATAAAACAATCAATATGGAATATTTCAATAACACCATAAAGTTCACCTCTGACTCTATAAAATGAATCCTTTCCTTTAACCTTCCACCCTTTGGCAACTACTGTTCAATTTTAAGTTCCTACCCTTACCTTTTCTAGAATGCCACATCAATAATATCACACAATATGCAGCTTTTTGAATCTTATAACTTAATAAAAATCATTGACTATATGTATTGGGTCTATTTCTGCATCCTCTATTCTTTTTCATTGGCTTGTCTATCTTTAAACCAATCCTATATATTTTTTTGTTGCTGTAATATAACTTAATACGACTGAGTAAGTCTTGAAATGAGATGTTTTTGAAATTCTTGGTTTTGAAAGTTTTTTTTTTTGCTTGTCCATGATCTGACCAAAAATCTAACAGACATAGAAATTTAGAATTAAACATGGCAACGTCACTCCCTACACCTTGAATACGATAGACAAGAGGGTATTCTTAATCCTTTCTATTTCCATATTAATTTTAGAATTAGCTTTTACCAAAAAAAAAAAAAAAAAAAAGAACCTGCTTGGGATTGAATTGAAGCTACATATCAATTGGGGAAAAAGAGACACTTTAACGATATTCAGCCTTCCAATTCAATTCATGAACATAGTTTGCCTTTCCACTTATTTAGGCTTCTGTTATTTCTGTCATCAATGTTTTATAGTTACCAGCATATGAATCTGACACATTTTTAACTATATACCTAGATATTTATATTACAACTGATATTTAAAATTTTTTTATTTTCCAATTGTTCTTTGCTATTATTTAAAATTGCAGACTGTTTTTAAAATTCACTTTGCATATTGTGATGTTGACAATACACTTACTTGCTTTTAGTATCTTTTTGAAAAGATTTTTCAGTATTTTCTATTTTCTATGTGAATAACCATGCCATGAACAAATAGAGAATACTGTATTGCCTATTTTTCAATACCCATGCATTTTATTTATTTTCTTGTCTTATTGAATTGACTGATACCTCCACTGTTATGTTGAATTGAAGTGACTTTACTGGATAACTTTTATTTGCTCTCAGTCTTAGTGAAAAATTATTCTGTCCTTTGCCATTATGTATGATAATGACTGTAGGATTTTCATAGATGCCCTTTATTAGGTTGTGGAAGTTCCCTTAAATTCCTTGTTTTTTTTTGGCTAAGACTTCTTAAGTTGAAAAGATGTGGAAATATATGTAAAGCTTTATTCTGTATCTATTAAGATGATCATAATTTTTATCTTTAGCTTGTTGATATAGATAATTTCATTGTTTAATTCTTTAAGAATGTTTAACCAACTTTATATTCTTTAGAGAAACTTCTTGGTCATAATATCTTTAATATATTGCTTTCTATGTGTATTAATGTTTCCTATGTATTACTGACTGTGTGTACATGAAGGATATCTATCTTTGCTTTTTATTTTCTTGTAATATCTTTGTCTTGTTTGATAGCAAGGTAATATTAACATATAATGTATTGTATTGTAGAGTAGTCTCTATGCTTTAGTTTTTGGCTTTTTTGTTTAATGGGTATTATTTCTTCTCCAAATGTTTGAAAGAATTTTCCAGTGATGCCAATTTTGTCTTTAATTTTCTATGTAAGGTTTTGAGAAATTCAATGAACTTAGTAGGTAAAAAACTATTTGGGTTATTTATTTCTTCTTAATTACTTTAGAAATTTGTGTATTTAAAAATATGTATTGGTTTCACTCATCCTTTTAATGTCTGTAGGAGGTGAAAGTTTAAGTTTTAATAAATTCTTAACCTGCTTTCCAAAGTGGTTTTTCCTTTTTCCATTTTCATCAGTAATGTTAATCTACTAAGTGAAATTATTTTTTCAGGGGTTGTATATTTTTTAATCTCTAGAAGTTCTATTTGATTATTTTCTATATTTACCTTTTTTTTCCTTGTGATATTTATATTCACTTGTAAATTGATATGTATTTTCCATGGCTTCAGTTATTTATTTTCTACACATTTGAATGGAATGGGCCATTTGAGAAAAGAGTGTGGAGAATAACAGCACACTTATTAAACCCTAATTATAAAACAGGACAGAATGAAATAGTTCAATTAGAAAAATATAAGTAATCTCTCTGTGAGGTCTGAGAATATGTAGCAAATTCAAATGGGGACATAGGAGAAGACTTTAAGGTGATGTAAATGGGATGTTGAGTCTTGAAGAATAAAGTTTTGAAAAGACATGAAATATCACAATGAGAGGGCAGACATTAACTGTGCTTTTAAAATGCATCTTTAATAGCTCTACTACCCTTTCTTGGACTGATATGACAAAAGTAAACTTGAATGCAACAGTGTAGGGTCCAGGGCCTGTTATTATTAATATAGGACATTTCCAAAGTAGGAAGAAAGATGAAAAGCTAATGGTCAGTTAGTTCAAAAGGAATCAAAACACTAATTAAGCCTTTGAGAATCCCTAAAAAAATCAAATCAGGCTAAATTTGGATTATTTATGTAGTTGCAATCTCAAAAAGCCCAAATAGAAAGAGAAATCTTGACAGCTTCCCCAGTACTTAGTTAAAAACAAAACAAAACCAATTTTTCTTTTGTAACTAGTTATAAAAATATAATAAATTTAGACATATGCAAGGCCATGAGTACATTCTTGAAGATGACACCATGCAAATGACTATAATCAATTCTATAGCCCCAACAGGTGTCTGAATTATTTGGATATGTCCTATTTGATCTTGCTAATAGAAGGCTTAGACACAGATGGCAATTTTTCAAGTTGTTATTTGTTTCTGTCATTCTCAATTAACTTATTACTGTGTTGGTAACTGTTTGATCTGACTGTGGAAAGAACAATGAGTGTGTCTACATTGCCCAGCCTATCTGTGTTAAACATTGTGATTATGGCTGATGAATTGCTGATGGAAATGCTATAAACTTCCAAGTATGGTCTGCCAAATCTCCTGTGACAACTTCTAATCCCCATGCATTTCACAGCCAGATGCAGAAGATCCAGTGGGAAGACTTGAGATTTACTATATGTAAGGGGCATGGATTCCTGTATCACCACATGAAGTCTGATGGCCAGCATTGGATTGAACTGACCTCTGAGTGAGAAAAAGAGATTTTGGGGTTGTCTGTTGCACACTGGCATTCTCTGATACCATGCAAAGCTATTTAATATTTTGGATGATAAAAGTTCAGATTTTAAATATAATGAATCATTGGCTGGGCTAATGCTGAAAAATAAGCCTTCAAGCTTTTATAGCAGTTAAATAGTCATTGCATGCTGTATCTAATGTTTGCTTCAATGTTGGGAACAAAATAATTGAGTGTGGAAAAGGGCAGCATGGATTAAGACAAGTCTTTTTCTTAAGAGGAGCAAAGTATAAGTTTTAAGAGAAAGTCCAAAAGAATGGATTTCACCTATGGGAATAATACAATTTTGTGCCTTCAAGGATATTTTGGGCTAAGCATCAGGGCCATCAACCCAACTGAAAACAATTAAGGAATTACAGACCATTAAAAATAATAAGAACTTAATTAGCATCAAGAAATTTATGAGATACTAAGCAAATAATCCATGATCTGACCAAAGTCTAACAGACGTAGAAATTTAGAATTAAACATGGCAACGTCACTCCCTACACCTTGAATACGATGGACAAATACAGTGAAATTAGGCTTTGGTTTAGGGGTTAAAGAAAATGTCCAGGATTTGCCTAGAATAGAAAAATCAAAAGACAGAAAGGCTAAAAATGAATGAACTCAGAAGTCAGAAACTGGAAAATGAATAAACCCAGAGAGTAGATGAGTGGAAATATTAAGGGTAAGAAGCAAAATTAATGAAACACAAAACAACAAAATGGAATCAACAAAGTTCAAAGTTGGTTCATGAGATGAGACTCTGATAAAATAGATGAGCCTTCAGTGAGATTTAATATATGATATAATGAGCAAATTTATACTGATAAATTTGAAAGTTCATATGAAATAGATCTTTAGAAGAACATGTTACACATTGACAAAGAAGAGCTATAAATTCTATATTCTATAATTGAATTAAACCATAGTAAAAAGTCTTCTTTTAAGAAAATTAACAAGCCAAACTCAACAATGGATAAAAAAAATATGTAATCCAGATGTTGTTAGATTTATTTCAGGGATTCAAGTTTATTTAAAATTAGTAAATCAATGAATATAATGTACAAGGTTAAATTTGAAGGAAATTAAATGTATCATCTCAATAAGTGTAGAAAAAAAATGTCTGTTTTGCTTTGGGCACATATGTGTTTGATTCTGTTGGGGATACCTAGTGGTGGAATTCCTGGGTCAGGGAAAATATAGGAGATGCTACCAAGTTGTAAGTATCTCCTCCCAGCCAGGACAGTATCTTTTGAGGCTGTCTTTTGAGGAACAGTTTATAATTGTAATGTAGTCCAATTTTTCAGTTTGTCTTTGTGGAAAATTTCATTTGCAACAACTTTTCCTTTTTCTTCCCCCTTCCCTTTCTCCCTGACCTCCCTCCTTTTCTTCTTTCCTTCTCTATTTCTGTCTTTCTTCTAGTGTGACAATACATATTAATGTCTTCTAAGGTGAATTAAGATTAAGTTACATTTTCCTCTGTTATCATCTGCAATTCTATTCTACTGAACATGAATATTCTAATTGCTAAGAAACTGTGCATAGGGAAAAAAATACAGACAGGAAGTAGAAAAACAGTTTGACAAAAATTGTTAAGGAAACTATCCTTTTGACAGAGAGTAAAAGGGAAGTAATATTTGAAATGACCAATTTATGAATTTTGAACCATTGTATATGTGAAATGTGAAAATAGCAGATCTCCTGATTTGCACAGGAATTAGGTAACCAGAAATAAAGCCAATTTAGCGTTGTATTTAAGGGTGTGGGTTCGAGTTAGACTGCCTGAGGTCAGAATTAGGGCCTTACATGCCTTAGCTGAGTAAACTAATTACATGATTAGCTTTCAAATTACCCTGGAGAATTTTCTAAAATTCTCTGTGCCTTAGTTTCTGAGTCTGTAAAACGAAGATAATGATGTTATATACATCTTTGGATAGGTGTGGGGAATTTAATAATTAATATTTGTGAGGTGCATGAACAACTCCTGGCAAACATGGCATTTCCACCAAGCGTGAAATTTGTCTAGTAAATTTCTCCAAACTCCTGCTCCTTCTAAATTCTCCATGTTGTCCATTCCTCTGGCAATAAATCTGGAGAAATTAGATTTATCTTCTACATTTTTTATATTCATTATCCTGCAACCTGGTCAATTTCTCCCCCACAATGGTGTTAAGGAAGTCTCCATTTTAAACCTCATTTAAAATACCTGATCATTAACACATGGATTTCCACATCATTATTCAACATTATTCTCATCCTCTCCCTACAGATATTTTTGCTTAGCATTTGTTCCGTAATACGTATAGTCTTCCTTACATTCAGAATGTTTTCCCACTGTATAACAGTAAATATCCCATACTTTCCTGTGTACTACTCTTCAGGAACACTTTTGCAACTAATCTGACTTCATACCAATCCATTATTCTGTTAGTGTCCTTGTAAACTTCTTGTAATGCACTATCCCTTAGTTTTTATTAGATGATCTTGTGTATTTTGTCTCCCTAACTATAGTTGTAATCTTATGAGCAAGAACACTGTACACTTAGAAGCTTTGCAGTAGTCATGTTAGTAGTTAACACTATCATTATGCTCTGCATGTAGTGAGAAGTCAGAAGAAGCATGAATGAACTATAAGAAATGCTTAATCAGGCTGGTGATATCCTTCCCCAATTAAATCTGCTTCTAACGCATAATGGAAAAGAATGGTACTGAGACTATCACACCTTGTTTAGGAGTCATAACAACTGCCACAATCTGGACTCTAATACAATATATATTTTTTAAAAAGCTGTAGCAGTCTCAGCCTCCATTCAACTAGGTTTAATAATAGTGCTACTGCGAACAATCCAACACATAGAGCATTTTTGTTTCTAAACATGGGTATTTTTCAAAGCAAAATTACAATATTATTTTTATGCTCAGAATCAACTATTCATAGCAAAAAGATGAACAAGATATTTAAAAAGTGATAGGACTATTTAAATATCCTTTAGCACATCTTTACTAGTCATTCAAATAGTATTTTGATTTAGAAGGGTCTGTATTCTTTCAGTCATTTGCTAGTAGATTTGGGGAAATCATTTTATACTTCTGCACCTCGGTTTCATCATCTGACAAAATAAGGATGGGAATGTAGACTGGGTAAGTCATGGAACCTCAAAACTCTCCAGTAATAGACTTAGATTTTTCTTACCATTCCCCATCTCTAACAGCACCTCAGTGAATGGGTTCATACATGTCCCTTCATGGACATGTGTGCAAGTTTTCCTGAGATATGTACTCAACTATGGAATTTCTGGGTTATGTAGTACATTTTCATTGAATATGAGTAAGTATGGTCATACTGTTTTCCAGAAATGACTACACCAGTCTGCAGTTATTGAGGGTGCATTCATATACATATCATACCAATACTTAGCATTTTTCAACTTTTGGGTCTGTTAGCTGTAGAGTGATGTCTTCTTTCTTTGATTACCAAGGAACTTTAACATCTGTTATATACCTCTTAGCATTTTACTTTGCTTCTGTAAATTGTCTGTTCTTATTCTTCACAAATATTTTTTCTATTCACAACAGCTAAAACCTGGAGACAGCCTGTATCCATTTCCAAAGGCTGCTGTAACAAAGTGCCACAAACTAGGTGGCTTAAAACAACAGAAATGTATTCTTTCACAGTTCTTGAGGCTAGAAATCCTGAAATCAAGGTGTCCCCAGTGCTATGCTCCCTCTGAAAGCTCTAAGAAAAGATCCTTTTATGCATCTTTTCCCGCTTCTAGTAGTTTCCAGAAATTCTTGGCATCCCTTGGCTTAAAACTGCATCACTCCAATTTCTGCCTCCACCTTCACATGGCCCTCTTCCCATTGTGTATGTCTCTGTCCCTCTCCTTTTCTCATAAGGACACTTAGTCTTTGTATTGCCCACCCTGATTGAGTATGACCTCACTGTAACTAAATGTATCTGCAAAAAGCCTGTTTCCAAGTAAGGTCGACTTCAGAGTTTCTGGGTAGATATGAATTTTAGGAGAGATGGCTATTCAACACATTACACAACCTTAATGTACATGAACTGATGAATAGATACACCAAATGAGGTATATCCATACAATGGAGTATTATTTGGCAATCAAAAAGAATGAAGTGTAAATGATACATGCTACCACATGGATGGATGAAACTTGAAAATATTATGTTAATTGAAAGAAGTCAGTCACAAAATGCTACACATTATGCAATTCCATGTTTAAAAAATGTCTAGAATAGGCAAATCTATAGGGAAAGAAAATGGATTAGTGGTTGCCTATGGCTAGAAGGGGGCATGTGGAGTGACCGCTTTGGTTTCTTCTTGGGATGATAATATTCCAAAATTAGATTGTAGTGAGGGTTGCACAACTCTGTGAGTTTACTAAACACTTCTGAACTGTACACTTTAAATAGATGAATTTATGGTATGTGAATTATATCTCAATGAAGGATGATAAAAAAATGACTGACAAACCTGGATTTGTTAATGAGTTATACATACTCTATGTACTGACTCTGGGTTTCTGTCTTCTTGTTATTGATTTGAAAGAATTGATGAAATATTATCTATATATACCCAGATATATGCCTGTATCAGTTTTAGCTATTGAAAATTCTCAAAATTTGTTGTCTATAAATTTTGATAATGGTGAGGTTTGTTAAATAGAATTCCTTCATGTTTATATAAACAAATTCATCAATATTTTCCTCATGATTTATACTTTTGAAATTTTTAAACTGTACCCTTTTCCCTTATATCAGTAAAATGTTCCCATATGTTAAAATATTTACCTTAGAGTTTTTCATTTCACATTAGATCTTTAGTCTATCTGAAGTTCAAGACTTAAGTGTACTTAGGTAGAGATTTGATTTTGTTTCTCTTTATATTATGATCTGAATTTTGTAACACCATCTACTATGCAGTGCATACTGTAATGCTTATTAACTACCTACACACACATAGATTGATATCTTAACCCCCTTTTCTTCTCAATTAGTCTAGTCTTATGACATTACCACACTGTTTTCATTACCATAATTTGATATTTTGCTTTATCATTTTCTCTGTAGAATAGAGTGCATGGCATTTCCCTCATGGATAAGAGCTTCTAGGGTTTGAAATAGAATTTCATCATACTAACTCCTCAGCAACTGGCCCAGGGTTAGACATATGGTAGAAAATCAATAAATGTGGCTCACTGAAGAATGGATGAATGAAAGAAACATCGTGTAGGAATTATCTGTATAATGCTCTGTAAGACAAAATAAATCACCAAATGTGGTTTTGTGAAATTATACCAAATGGGTGCATTTTATGATAATAGAAGATTTTGAGAAACTAAAAGATCACAGAGCAGACTAGGACACATGAAGAGAAAGGATTATATAGACAGTCATTATAAAAGGATAAATCATATGCCAAATTGATATTGTAAATCAAAATTTAAATAATGCTTTTATATTCAAATAATACAATCTTTTCTTACAGTCATTATCCCATTATCTAAGTAATGTTATGTTTTACTACAACTAGGGCATTGTGGATTTTGAGTTTGAAAATTAATACTAAATATTATTTTAAAAATCTGCTTTTAATTTGGGGATTCAAAGTTTTATTGCACTAATAAAATTTTCAGGCTTTGCTAACACTAATTGCTAGATAGATATTATTTGCAGGTGCAAAATACAAAAACATTTTATAAAATTATAAACACTTCTTATATTTTAAATACCTATATTTTATAAAAACTAGTAATGTTTGAAGTGATTTGCATTTTAACTGCTTTTTAAATCATTCCAGGAGTCAACAAAATTGCCGTTATTCTTCCTTGAAAAAGAATAATTATATTTCTAAAATATCTAGGGATTCCTTAAACAGATCCCTGTCTGGCCTTATTTCTGTCTACATCAAGGACCCAGTTCTTCCATTAGCACCTGTTCTTATATCGAGAATCATTTACTCTCTGCACAATTTGTATATCCACTTCTTCCTGCTAAAGTCACTTTTTGCAGTTATGCAAACACAAAACAAGACAAAGTACAAAGATGTCCAGAACACAAGAAGGTAACTACATGGATTGGCCTTTTACAGATTCAGTTTGAAGAGAAACCAGACATGCTCTCTTGAGGTCTATATAGACTATATAGAGCTGTCAGTTGCTAGAAGTTAGAAAAGGGGATGCAGTAGGGAAGAAAATAGAAGAAAGAGTTAAAATAGGGAACAGGCAACTTATACTTGTTGAATGTCTACCAAGGGCCTCACTTTGTGCTTGGTGTTTGCTTTTATACTTTCTTATTTAACAGTCATTAAAACACCACACAGGACATTATTTTCTCCATTTAAGTGCTACAGCTTTTTTTGTGAGAAAATTTAAGCTTAGAATCAACATCTGTCTGAGATTGAAGCTGTCCAAGAGAACCTGGGCTAGAACCCAATACTCCTGGTGTTCCATCCAGCATGACGGTATGATCTCCATGACAGCAAAAGTTCAAAGACAGGTCTGAAGTACAGGTATCTTCTGAGAAGTAATAGCATTATTCATTAATGTTACAAAATCTTGTATCTTATCAGTTCCATAATACCCATACTCAAATTGTCATCACTTGGTCACTAAATTTTAGTTGACTTACCAGTATATTGATGAATCTATTACAAACCTATAGTTTAGATTCTTGTATATTTCATGCCATAATTTTAAAAAAATAAAAATACATGATTGCTTTAAAAACAAAAGCAAATGTAGAAGCTGAAAACATGCCTGTAGTTAACTATGTTAAATAGGAGATTACCCTAGTAGGAAAAATTTATTACAGGATCAGTTATCTTCATCCTTTGCATGGGCATTTTTGTAGAATAAGAACAATGTAGAAATGATTTTTAGGTTAATGTTGTTACAGGGAGCAGATTACAATTAGAGAAAGCATGCCATGCATTCCCAGTTGTCTGAAGCAAAATATGGTACATTTTCCATTAGCTCTCAATGTTTGTGTTTCCTCAAACTCTGAAAATGCAGTTTAGTATTTTAATGCATTAAGAACTTAATTAATCATAAGAGTGGTTAGGTCAGTTGCAAGGCAGGTAAGTTTATTATTACATTTCATATTTTGAATTTTTTGAAATTCTATTTTATTTTTGTGCTCCTTTTTCTGAAGATGTTCCTTTTAAATATGCAGCAGTAAATTTCACACCTAATAGTCAAATAGATTTTATGTTTCACCGGAAGGGATCTGTGTGCTCTTTGGTATTTCTTTATTTTTCACTGTGGTTTTACTTTGAAAGAAAAAATAAGTTCATTTGGTTTAATATTCAGATAAATTTAACATTTTTTAAATGTAATAAATAAACTTCTATTATTTCATCCACTGAATGGTTGAGGATTATCATTTATAATAATGAGCTTTGCCGCACTAAACTTGGATGTCTCCATTTTATGAATTAATAGTATTAATAAATATTATTTTAATAGAATTCATTTTGGTAGTACTTCCTGTATGCTTGGTGGTGTACATGGAATATGATTAGAATATTTTGCCTTTAACCTGCAGACCAGTTCAGTTTGGAAACTACATATAGATGACGGGGAAACTGAGGAACAAACTGGGCAGCAGACTCGTTACAGCAGGCTTCAGAGGATAAGTACTTTACGTTGTATAACAGGCGCCAAAAAGTAGATATAATGGATAAAGTTACAGTTCCTATGAAATATATGGAAAGTGGTTTCACTAGAAACTAGTTGTCCAGTAGCGTTAGCTGGTAATCTCAGACTAAAAATGAAAAAGGGAAATAGATTGGGGGAAGGACAGATGATCTTGAAAGCTGAAATATGAACTCTTGAACTTCTTGCTTCAAATAAATAAAGAAAAATTAAAGTCTGTGTCTACTGACACAAACAACTATTTTGATGACTGCTTAAGTCAAAATGCTTGTGTCTATTAAAAAAAGTTGTCAGTCAAGAAAAAAACAAGCTAGTTGTCTAGGTTTTTATTTTTGTTTTTTTTTTAATTGCCAACGAAAACCGACAGATTAGTAAATATAGATCTAACCTGAATTGTAGATTTTTTTCTTCTCTTATCTTACGTTTGTAGAAGGGAGATGCCTAAAGTACAGTCATTTAAACCTGAAAACCGTAGATGTATGGACAATCTGGCAAGAAGGTAATACTTTCCTGAATGATTGGGGAAACTGTATAAATTCCTAGTCTTACGTTGACCTAAAAATCTATAGTGGGGGCAGGTTTTATTTGAAATCAACCCTTCATAGGCCTCATCTTTAAACCTCTAATATCGTATATGGAATGCTGTTCAAATTTACAACAGATTTCTGGCCTTGGCTGAAATAATATATGGATGAAAGACACTTTGTTGAGTTGTGTGCACCCAGTGGGCACTCAAATGAATAATCAATGGCAATTTAATATGTGTAGTGAGTTGGCAGGGGTTAGCAAAAGAAATGATTAAAGGCTGAAAAAGCACAGTCTGTAAGAAAAAAAGAAAAAGAAAAAGGGTAATTTAGCCTGGGGAAAAGGAAATTGAGGAATAGTTTTAAGAATGGTCTTCAGAGATGTGAAGCATATTTTAGAAATGGTGATAGCTACTTGTTTCCTTTTTCCAACAAGGAAAAAAAACCAGAAAGAAATGGAGCCAGTCTGCTGTAAGCCATAAAAAAGGGAACATTTTAACATGTAAGAGTTATGAAATACTGTCTTACAGACTTTTTAGTATAAAGACTAAATCTGTTTCTAAGATGTAAGTATGTATGTGCATACATACATATGTGTGTGTGGATGGTAATCTGTAAAAGGTTTGTAAAGATAAGTAGATCCTGAGTCACTACCTGTCATTCTCTGGCTTTTTGTCTACGACCTTCTGCTGGTTTCGTGGGATCACGGACCTCAGGACGTAAGGGTTCTGTGTCCTCTGCCCAGTCTCTTCAGTGTGGAGCCTCAGGACCTCACTGAGGGTGAAAATCATCACCTTCATCCTTGAGTCTGATGCCATATATGTTCCTACATATATTTTGAAGGTAAAGCTAATATTAGGTGTTAGGCGACTGAAAACTGTTCACTAGACTAGAAAGAGCACTTTTTGAGGAATGGACGATCGAGGGATTAAGTATTGACCTGAAAGACTAATCTTTTCTTTTTTTCAAGCAGGCTGTCATCCCATGCATAAGATAACTACATTAAAATAAAATAAAAGACTTCCCTAGGTGCGGGTTTACAATGGTTTTTTGGACTTGATTTTATTTAAATGATATTTCCCTTTAACTCAACAGCTCTCAAGTGCCCCTTTTTCTTTCTCACACATAATTTCCTCCCTTGCAGATGGGAGTAATATTTCCTTTTCTATCCCCTTTCACAGAGTTCTTTTGAAGATTAAATAAGGTAATAATGTGAAAAATCTTTAAAAAGTATACACTTGTAGAAACACTGAGCATTCTTATGATTTTATTTGCCACATGTGGTAAATCACTTATGAAATCCATGCACTGGAGATCTGGGAAGAGCTGCCACATCTGTTTGCCTAGTTCATGTCTGAAGAGTTTAATAAATGTTAGTCATATTATTCAACTTGGACTAAGAAAATGGTCCGAAGGTGTTAGAGTAATGCAGAAACCAAAGCACAGCCACAGGTCTTTCTGCCATGCTTTCGTTGCACTGTACAGAGTCCTACCCTGGCTAACTTGAGAGAAAGGAATGCCCTGAAGGACGAACCAAAGACCTTGGCTATGACAAGAACTAATGCAGCCCCGAAAGTTGAGGAAACAGGAACAAACTGAGTCTCCTGCTGCCCTCTTGGTCAGTAAGCTCCCCTCTGCCCCCTCATCATGTGTCACTCAGTTTAGGATTCAGAGTCCCGACAGTCTAACCGGCGTAGCTGGGTTTGCACGGCCAAACGGTGCTTAGGGACAGACAAATAATGTTACGGTCTCTCCAAAGGTGCGAACAAGAAGGAAGAAGGAATTATCATTTGGGAGGCTGACACTAGAAGTGAGAGCAGACGATGAGTAGCCGAAACAGCAACCGCAACAAATGTCCACTACATAATAGGATCCTAGGGCTTGAATAAATTAGATTTCTTGCCAAAATTTCCAAATACTGGAGGATATTTTTAATTGATTTTAAATAAACCGTGAATTATTTCTAATAATTTATTCTATATATTCTAATATTTAGAAATATTCTAAGCCATATGAAAAACATTAAAACAGAGGATGGAAAATACATAAGCTGACACACACTTTCCTCTTCTCAGCTATACTTCTTTCAGAATGGCACTGAAGTCTGACCCCTGTCAGTGTTTCTCTTCTCGTCTTTGAAAAGATTTATCTGGATCTCAGATTCATGAGTCTGTGTATTTGGTTTTGCCTTTAAAATAATTAAGAGATATTAGTTCTAATTAGGCTAACTGTACCCTTTTGATACTAATCAGTCTCTCTATCTATCTGAATATCTAATGCTGTTATTTTCTAGCAATGCTGTCCTATTTTTAGGAAAGTCTGTTAAAAAAAAATCTCTCCATGTTATCTAATTATCTCTGTAAGGAAATAAGAGTTCTAAACCAACTAGTTTTCTTAAAGACCACACATATATTCATTTTTATATAAATATTTGTCAAGCAACCAGGCACTGGAAAGATACCAATGAACTTATGAAGCTAGAGTTCAAAGACTAGTATGAGAAAAAGTAGGGCTATTTGCAACACAATGGTGCTTTAAAAAGTAAATAGAAGTTACACTTAAACTGCCTAAGAGAATCTGGTGACGGTTGTCAAATAAGGTAGGTTGTAATTCTGTGTAGTTTCTTTTTTTCCAGTTTTATTGAAATATAATTGACATATAATATTATCTAAGTTTAAGGTGTATGACATACTGATTTGATATATGTGTATGTTTCAAAATGGTTACCATATATGTTTACATAGCATTCATCACTTTACAGTTATAAGCTTTATTTCTTGTGATTAGAATTTTTAAGATCTTCTTTGGAGACTTTTAATATACGGTATTGTTAATTACAGTCACTATGCTGTACATTGAATCCCCGAGACTTATTTTTTTTCATTCCTCCTGAATTTTTTATTGCACAAATTTATTACTTTTGCAAACAACAAAGCAACAGGTTATACTTAAGAGAGCTCAAAGGTGAAGAAAGATGTAGCCAAATGAGGTCTAGGATTTAAGTGTTATCTATAATAGGCTGGGATGTTTAATATCAACTGAAAATTATGTCATCTCAGGTTAATGACTGTGATGCCTTGTAAATACCAAGACAGAGTTAAGTTTTTAAGTATTTCTTTAAATGAAATCATGCTCAGTATGCTTAAATACTTTCATGCATCTTTTGAAAATATATAAACATGCATTTTCCACATGATTTAATCCCAGCTTCAAAATGTATATGCTTATAAACTGAGCAACAAACAAAAATTTAGAAAACCTATGTTCTACTCTCTTGCCACATTATTACAGATTCACTCTATGACTTTGAATACATAAGGTAGTATTTTTCAAGTTTCAGTATTTTAATATATAAATTTGGAAATACAATTACTGTACTTAGCATCTATTGACTTCAAGATAATGGCTCAGCAAATATAGTTTTTAACTGACATATAAAATTATCTAAGTTTAAGGTATACATAAGGAGAAACATCATGAAGTGAAGCATTCCCCAGGGTGACATCCAATGTTTAATCACCTAGAGGATCCAGTGACGGCCTTTGCTTAGTGGACAGTGCTCATGCCTCACTATGGCTTGAAATTAGGGATGTCCTCACATTGACTGAATTTACAAGGAACAGAACTGGCGTGATCTTTCATTATTTTTACCAGAATACTGATTTGCTAATTTGTACTGAGAAATACAAATGCTTCTCCTCAGAGGGAAACAAGAGAAGTTGCTTAGTGAGTTTCAAATCAGGAAAGAAAATTAATTTATGGCTCAAACGCTCTCCATCCATCTCTATACTAGAGATACAAGCTTTAAATGGGGAGCCCAAAATACCTTTGACAAGGCACTGGTGGTATCACTCCAAGTCTCTTCTTAAAGCTCATGTTCACTGCTTGTGTTGCTGACGAGAATTGTTAACAACTTTTCTCACCAAAGTAACTCAAACTATCACACCTGGCAACTTCTGTTGATTTAATACCCATGCAGCCTCATTTGTTGGGGTCCACACTCTGCCGGCCTCCACTCTCTGGTTCATCCCTCTGCCTTCCGTCACCCGGTAGGGTCTTTGGACGACAAACCTCGTTATTGCTCATGGGAACTCATAACCTGGTCTTTTCAGCCCCTCGCCTTAATGTTTATCACATTGGCAGTAAGTGCCAACAGATTTCTTTCTGCATCTGCCTACACCAGCATCTACTAACTTATTTCTGTCAGAGTGCCCTCAGATCATCTGCCTATTTCTTAGTCATAGTTGAGAAGTCTATTTTTCAGCTCTGAATTCAGAGCTCAAAAGTGGAAAAGGGTAGACTCTTAAGGGGAATTTTGGATGCTCATGTCATTGTTAAGGAGATTATGCAGTAACCATACAATTTATTGTCCAGGTCAGGAAATTCTGGAGATTAAAGACAGAGGTTTCAGTACTAATGTGATAACAGACCTAAACGGAGGGCATCTGAGACCAACTGGGATGTGTGGCTACCCAATGACTCAATATTTCAGAAGCGAGTTTTTAAGGCAAGCCCTAGAAGTACCTTTTCACTTCTTTCCACAACTTAAACTGACATGTCATATCTGCTATGAGGTGATTAGTGGTGCCTAATAGCATTACATGGACACGGGAAAGATATTGAGAATAAAACTATCCAATAGTCTACATGTTTTGTTTTTTAATGTTAAAATTAAAATGCTATATCCACTAGAGTGAATATAGCAGGTAGTCCCATGAACACTTCACTGATCCAGAATATAAGCACCTGTGCTACAGATGATAGGGGCCACCAGCCAGGCAGCTTTGCCAGCAGAAGGTGAGCCATGGAGCCAGATGGGCATCTTGACAATCAGAGTCCATAAAATAAGCTGGCACAGGCTTCTACTGCAGATCCTTGAAACGACCTCAACATCCTTCATAAACTGGAGCACCAACCACCTATAGGAACTAGCAGGATTATATTTAATTTGCCTTAAATTTCATGTCTTTTTGTGTTTACTAGTAACAAATACGTTTTTGCATTTTATCACTTACCAACATCTTTTAGTCTGAAATGTACAAGGCCTGCCATGACCAGAGAGATTTCAGAGTGCAGCAACAGAATGTGAAAAGTGTAAATTTTACTTTGTATATTTGATTTCTCTGACATATATCCAGGCCTAAATTCCCTCTGGATGGAGTTCTTGGAGTTTGCCTCAGTATCCCCTGTTCCATCACATCAATCACCAAGAAGCAAGCCTAAGATCCTAGTCAAGAAGGGAGTACGGGAGGGGAAGTACCACCGGCCAAACAGATGGAGTCTCTTAATGTAATTGGCTTTTCAATTTTAGTGAAAATTATTTCGCATTTATTTAGCCAAAGTATCAATTCTACATCTTAAATGTCATTCTATGCCTATGATTTCAAATCTCTTCCAAGTACTGAAATTTCAAGTTAGAGGGTCACATGATATAAACAGTTTTTTTGATACATGTAAATTCATGAACTTATTTTTTATTAAGGTATTGTTGATATACACTTTTATGAAGATTTCACTTGAAAAAACAATGTGGTTACTACATTTACCCATATTATCAAGTCCCCACCCATACCCCAGTGCAGTCACTGTCCATCAGTGTAGTAAGATGCCACAGATTCATTGTTTGCCTTCTCTGTGCTATACTGTCTTCCCTTTGATCCCCCACACCATATGCACTAAACATAACACCCCTCAATCCCCTTCTCCCACCCTCCCCACCCACCCTCCCACACCCCTTCCCTTTGGTAACCAATAGTTCCTTCTTCGAGTCTCTGAGTCTGCTGCTATTTTGTTCCTCCAGTTTTGCTTCATTGTTATACACCACAAATGAGGGAAATCATTTGGCACTTGTCTTTCTCCACCTGGCTTATTTCACTGAGCATAATATCTTCCAGCTCCATCCATGTTCTTGCAAATGGTAGGATTTGTTTCATTCTTACGGCTGAATAATATTCCATTGTGTATATGTACCACATCTTCTTTATTCATTCATCTACTGATGGACACTTAGGTTGCTTCCATTTCTTGGCTATTGTAAAAAGTGCTGCAATAAACATAGGGGTGCATATATCTTTTTGAATCTGAGAAGTTGTAATCTTTGAGTAAATTCCATGGAGTGGGATTCCAGGGTCAAATGGTATTTGTATTTTTAGTTTTTTGAGGAACCTCCATATTGCTTTCCACATGGTTGAACTAGCTTACATTCCCACCAGCAGTGTAGGAGGTTCCCCTTTCTCCACACCCTCGCCAGCATTTGTTGTTCTAAGTCTTTTGATGCTGGCCATCCTTAATGGTGTGAGGTGATATATCATTGTGGTTTTAATTTGCATTTCCCTGATCATTAGTGATGTGGAGCATCTTTTCATGTGTCTGTTGCCCATCTGAATTTCTTCTTTGGAGAACTGTCTCTTCATATTCTCTACCTATTTTTTAATCGGGTTATTTGCTTTTTGGGTGTTGAGGTGTGTAAGTTCGTTATATATTTTGGATGTTAACTCCTTGTCAGATATGTCATTTACAAATATATTCTCCCGTATGGTAAGATGCCTTTTTGTTCTGTTGGTGGTTTCCATTGACATACAAAAACTTTTTAGTTTGATGTAGTCCCATGAGTTCATTTTTGCTTTTGTTTGCATTGATCAAGGAGATGCGTTCAGGAAAAGTTGCTCATGCTAATAGTCAGGAGATTTTTGCCTATGTTCTCTTCTAAGAGTTTTATGGTTTCATGTCTTACGTTCAGGTCCTTGATCCATTTTGAGTTTACTTTTGTGTATGGGGTTAAACAATAATCCAGTTTCATTCTCTTGCATGTAGCTCTCCAGTTTTGCCAACACCAGCTGTTGAAGAGGCTGTCATTTCCCCATTGTATGACCATGGCTTCTTTATCATATATTAATTGACCATATATGGTTGGGTTTATATCTGTGCTTTCTAGTCTGTTCCATTGGTCTATGGCTCTGTTCTTGTGCCAGTACCAAATTGTCTTGATTACTGTGGCTTTGTAGTAGAGCTTGAAGTTGGGAAACATAATCCCCTCAGCTTTAATCTTTCTCCTCAGGATTGCTTTGGCTATTCGGAGTCGTTTAGGTTCAATATGAATTTTAGAATGTTTTCACTAGTTCATTGAAGAATGCTGTTGGTATTTTTTTAGGAATTGCACTGAATCTGTAGATTGCTTTAGGCAGGATGGCCATTTTGACAATATTAATTCTTCCTATCCATGAACAAGGGATGTGTTTCCATTTATTGGTATCTTCTATAATTTCTCTCATGAGTGTCTTGTACTTTTCAGAGTATAGGTCTTTCACTTCCTTGGTTACGTTTATGCCTAGGTATTTAATTCTTTTTGATACAACTGTGAATGGAATTGTTTTCCTAATTTCTCTCTCTGCTAGTTTATTGATAGTGTATAGGAATGCCACAGATTTCTGCATATTAATTTTGTATACCGCAGCTTTACTGAATTCAGATATTAGATCTAATAGTTTTGGAATGGATTCTTTAGGGTTTTTTATGTACAATGTCATGTCATCTGCAGACAGGGACAGTTTGACTTCTTCCTTACCAATCTGGATGCCTTGTATTTCTTTGTGTTGTCTGATTGCCGTGGCTAGGACCTCCAGTACTATGTTGAATAGAAGTGGGGAGAGTGTCCATCCTTGTCTTGTTCCCGATCTTAAAGGAAAAGCTTTCAGCTTCTCTCTGTTAAGTATAATGTTGGCTGTGGGTTTGTCATATATAGCCTTTATTATGTTAAGGTACTTGCCGTCTATAGCCATTTTGTTGAGAGTTTTTATCATGAATGGATGTTGAATTTTGTCAAATGCTTTCTCAGCATCTATGGAGATGATCATGTGGTTTTTGTCCTTCTTTTTGTTGATGTGGTGGATGATGTTGATGGATTTTTGAATGTTGTACTATTCTTGCATCTCTGGAATAAATACTACTGGATCATGAAGGATGGTCTTTTTGATTTTTTTAAAAATTCAGTTTGCTAATTTTGTTGAGAATTTTTGCATCTATGTTCATCAGGGATATTGGTCTGTAATTTTCTTTTTTTGTGGTGTCTTTGCCTGGTTTTGGTATTAGAGTGATGCTGACCTCATAGAATGAGTTTGGAAGTATTCTCTCTTCTTCTACTCTTTGGAAAACTTTAAGGAGGATGGGTATTAGGTCTTCACTAAATGTTTGATAAATTTGGTGGTGAAGCCATCTGGTCCAGGGGTTTTGTTGTTAGGTAGGTTTTTGATTAACAGTTCAATTTCATTGCTGCTAATTGGTCTGTTCAGATTTTCTGTTTATTTCTGGGTCAGCTTTGGAAGGTTGTATTTTTCTAGAAAGTTGTCCATTTTTTCTAGGTTATCCCTTTGTCAGCATATAATTTTTCATAGTATTCTCTAATAATTCTTTGTATTTTAGTGTATCCATAGTGATTTTTCCTTTCTCATTTTTGATAATGTTCATGTGAGTAGACTCTCTTTTTATCTTCATAAGTCTGGCAAAGGGTTTATCTATTTTGTTTATGTTCTCAAAGAACCAGCTGTTGCTTTAATTGATTTTTTCTATTGCTTTATTCTTCTCGATTTTATTTATTTCTGCTCTAATCTTTATTATGTCCCTCCTTCTACTGACTTTGGGCCTCATTTGTTTTTCTTTATCTAGTTTCATTAATTGTGAGTTTAGACTGCTCATATGGGATTGTTCTTCTTTCCTGAGGTAGGCCTGTATTGAATTATACTTTCCTCTTAGCATAGCCTTCACTGCATCCCACAGAATTTGCAGTGTTGAATTATTGTTGCCATTTGTCTCCATACATTGCTTGATATCTGTTTTTATTTGGTCATTGTTCCATTGGTTATTTAGGAGCATATCGTGAAGCCTCCATGTGTTTGTGGGATTTTTCATTTTCTTTGCGTAATTTATTTTTAGTTTCATACCTTTGTGGTCTGAGAAACTGGTTGCTACAATTTCAATCTTTTGGAATTTACTGAGGTATTTTTGTGGCCTAGTATATGATCTATTTTTGAAAATGTTCCATGTGCACTTGAGAAGAATGTGTATTCTGCTGCTTTGGGGTGTAGAGTTCTGTGATGTCTGTTAGGTCCATCTGTTTTATTGTGTTGTTCAGTGCCTCTGTCTCCTTACTTATTTTCTGTCTGGTTGATCTGTCCTTCAGAGTGAGTGGAGTGTTGAAGTCTCCTAGAATGAATGCATTACATTCTGTTTCTCCTTTTAATTCTGTTAGATTTGTTTACATATGTAGGTGCTCCTGTGTTAGGCACATAGATATTTATAATGGTTATATCTTCTTGTTGGACTAACCCTTTTATCATTATGTAATGTCCTTGTTTGTCTCTTGTGACTTTCTTTGTTTTGAAGTCTATTCTGTTTGATACAAGTACTGCAACTCCTGCTATTTTCTCCCTATTAGTTGCATGAAATATCTTTTTCCATACCTTCACTTTGGTCTGTTATATGTCTTTGGATTTAAAGTGAGTCTCTTGCAGGCAGCATATAAATGGGTCTTGTTTTTTTAAACATTCAGTGACTCTATGTCTTTTGATTGGTGCATTCAGTCCATTTACATTTAGGGTGGTTATCGATAGGTATGTACTTATTGGCACTGCAGGCTTTAGATTCTTGGTTACCAAAGGCTCAAAATTGACTTCCTTACTATCTAAGAGTCTAACTTAACTCACTTAATATGCTATTACAAACACAATCTAAAGGTTCTCTTTTTTTTTTCTACTCCTTTTTCTTCCTCCTCCATTCTTCATATATTAGGTATCATATTCTGTACTCTTTGTCTATCCCTTTATTGACTTTGGGGATAGTTAATTTAATTTTGCATTTGGTTAGTAATTAGCTGTTCTACTTTCTTTACTGTGGTTTTATTACCTCTGGTGACAGCTATTAAAACTTAGGAATACTTCCATCTATAGCAGTCTCTCCAAAATACACTGTAGAGATTGTTTCTGGGAGGTAAATTCTCTCAGCTTTTGCTTATATGGAAATTGTTTAATTCCTCCTTCAAATTTAAATGATAATCTTGCCTGATAAAGTAAAATTTGTTTGAGGCCCTTCTGCTTCATTGCATTAAATACTTCATGCCACTCCCTTCTGGCCTGTAAGGTTTCTGTTGAGAAGTCTGATGATAGCCTGATGGGCTTTCCTTTGTATGTGATCTTATTTCTCTCTCTGGCTGCTTTTAATAGTCTGTGCTTATCCTTGATCTTTGCCATTTTAATTACTATATGTCTTGCTGTTGTCTTCCTTGGGTCCCTTTTGTTGGGAGATCTGTGCATCTCCATGGTTTGAGAGACTATCTCCTTCCCCAGATTGGGGAAGTTTTCAGCAATTACCTCCTCAGTGACACTTTCTATCCCTTTTTCTCTCTCTTCTTCTTCTGGTATCCCTATCATGTGAACATTGTTCCATTTGGATTGGTCCCACAGTTCTCTAAATACTCTTTCATTCTTTAGATCCTTTTTCTCTCTGTGCCTCAGCTTCTTTGTATTCCTCTTCTCTAGCTTCTACTTCTTTTATCATCTCCTCCACCGTATCCAATCTTCTTTTAATACCATCCGTTGTGCTCTTCAATGATTGGATCTCTGACCAGAATTCATTCCTGAGTTCTTAAATATCTTTCCGTACCTCCATGAGCATGTTAATGATTTTTATTTTGAACTCCCTTTCAGGAAGAGTCATGAGGTCGATGTCATTTAAATTCTTCTCAGGAGTTTTATTAGTGATTTTACTCTGAAACAGGTTCCTTTGGAATTTCATATTTGTATACGGCGCCCTCTAGTGCCCAGAAGCTCTACTCCTTGGAGCTGCTCAGCCTCTGAAGCAATGTTGGGGATTGCAGGGAAGTGGTATTGGTGCCTGGGGGGAGGAAAGAGCTGTTTCCTGCTTCCCGGCTCCTATGCCTGTCTCCACTGCCTGAACCAGTGGGCCAAGCACACAGGTATAAGCCTCTGTGCTTTGCATTTTTAGTTGCTGTAGACAGATCTTCCCTCTGGCTGGCCTAATGCCAGGGTAGGGTTTGCCGGTTTGTGAGCCAGGTGGGTCTGGCCAAGAGAAAGGCACAGTAGGCTGTGTATCGTGGAGAGGGTCCTTGGAGTTGTGTAGCCAGCCGGGATGCTGGAGCACTTGAAGATCATCTGAGGAGGAATATTTTTTTCCTCCTTAAATATGAGAGTCTATATGGCAAAGCTCCCAACCTGCTGGGCAGAGTGCACCCAGACAATTTTGTCTACCTGTCCTCTCTCCTGAGCAGTAAGCCCTGTGCAATCCTTGCCCCTTTAGCAGCCCTTTTGCTAAGGGCTTCCTTGTTAGGAAGTCTCTCTGACTGCCCACCCTTCTTTTGTCCCAGAGCAGCTGGATATGGATCCCTGCTTTCCACAAGCGGTGGAATCTCAGTCTCTCCAGGAATTCTGCCTGTCTTAGCTTTCCAGCCCTGTAATCATGAGAGTATCTTGCAAGAACCATGAAATGTAGGTTTGTGCTCCCAGAGCACATCTCCGGAGTTAGCTATTCAGCAGTACCAGGCCTCCACTCCCTCCTGCTCCATTTCTCTTCCTCCCACCGGTGAGCTGGGGTGTGGAAAGGGCTTGGGTCCCACCAGGCCATAGCTCTGGTACATTACCTTGTTCTGTGAGGTCTTCTCTTTTCTCCAGGTGTATGCAGTCTGGTGCTGTCCTCTTTCTTGTTGCTCTTTCAGGATTAGTTGTATTAATTATATTTTTGTATTATATGCGGTTTTAGGAGGAAGCCTGTGTCTCACCCCTCACGCTGCCATCTTTAATCCTCAAATTCATGAACTTTTAAAACTACTTTAAATACACAAATATAAAATTCCCTTACCACTATTAACAAGGTACACTGATGGAGGAATTATTTGATTTCAAATAGGTTAATTTGAATAAAGCAACCTTAAAATATATGGTCACTCCATTTGTGTTAGTTCTATTCCTGGAAAACTTACATGAAAATTATTTTTAAAAAAAAGCACAATGAGGCCAATGAGAATATAAGGATGTGGTCCCATATTTAAAGCATCTACTGTGTGCTGGGCCTGTGTAAGATAGTTGATGTCTCATTTAATCATTGAAACAACCATGGAAGATGTATCATATTACTGCCATTTTGCAGCTAAAGATATTAAAGCTTAATATGTTTAATTGAGCTGCTTGATGGCATATAATCAGTAAGTGAAAGAGTAGATAATCAAATACAGGTTTAACTTTAAATCATATGACTTTCAACTGCACAAGGGGACCCATCACTCCAAACCCTTAATTTCAAAGATGAGAGTGTAACGGTAAACTGGGTTAGATGATCAGCTTAAGGTCACCTAGCAAGTTCTTGCTGTCAACTTTCCTAATCTTCTGTCTGTAGCAAAAATTTACCCAAGCTAATGATATTCAATCTTAGCTTAAGCAATTGTATAAACCAATTTTATGAGATGACATATATAAATATCTGAGTATTTATGACTTAAATTTAGCTGCTCAAAGTATTTTAATTCCCTCCCTGCACTAATCTCTTTGATGATAATATGTTTAAACAGGTACTATCTGTCTTTATATCTCCTGAAATCATCACATGGTAGCATTTATTATAAGATCATATATCTGATTGTGTCTAATATGCTCATATTAGATGTTATAAAGTGTTTGGGTTATATAATTCCTGAAATTTTCAGTAGATAACAATGGATAACATCTTTGATCATCATAGTGTCTGTAAAGCTGTCCTTAGTGTAGATGTCATCCTTACTGTTTCCATGGAAATTTAATATTGGTGTAGATTATATCTTGGATAGTTTCATTTCATAAAAAGGTTCTTATAAATGTCAAAGGTTAAACTGGCTTGGTCATGTAGGAAATAAACTTGCATCTTTTATAGCTCATTGTTTTCATTGATATTTTCATAGCAGTCAAGTTAATGATACTCCATGTTTTTACCTTTAAAATAATAATCCAGACTGTAGAGCTTTGGGAGGCTTCAGAAAGCAATGAGCCCTAACTTCTCATTTTGTAGTGAAGGAAACAGAGATCTAATGGGCTAAGTGGTCTGCTCCATTCTCTGGAACCCAAATCGGTCGTCTTCTCTTCCCGGGCACTTTCTACTGAAATTTTGTTACAAGATCAGAGAGTCCTTGCAATTCTGAAACAAGGCCATAAATTGCAATGCTACACTGTGTGCAGGTACAGTGCCAACCACACTACCATTTTAAAAGCAATTATAATCCTGGCTTCAGTATTGCAAGGTCTTACTGGCCTTGAATATCTGTTGACATTTGAAGAAACATTTCCAGTGATAGCATCTAAAATATACCTTTAACTGTTGTTTTATTCTCAGTCCTTGAAGTAAATTAACAGGTCAAATGGAAAAAAAAAATCCATGAACTATTATTCTAAAGTGAATGGATACCAGTATGCCATATCCCACTGTGCAAGATCGAAATCAAAGCATGTGTTCACAGTTTCAGAAAATTACAGTATATGAGCCAGTGAACCTACATTCAAGACAATTATAGTAATCTGGCTATCTTCTTCAGTGAGGCCCAATGACCTTTATTTAACAATACTTCAAGAAATATTTTAGTACAAAACGAGTTAGTTAATATACGATCTTAAAGTACAATCAAGTACCAGACTTTTTTTCCTTTGCTTACATTCAAATAAACTTTAATGAACTAGTAAAAATCAGCTTATACTAATAAAATGCTAGTCTCTCCCTTTTCTATCATTTCTACCACCAGTGGCCTAATCGTCTGAGGAACTGAATTTCAGAGTAAATAGTCCAACTAATCGATTTCTTGTAGATTCTACCTTTCTTTACTTTTAAGGTATTGCCATTTACATATGATAAATTAAAATTATTTAGGAACAAAGCTAGGAATTATTTTATGGGACTGTGACAGTTTTAAGCTGTAATTACGTTAGTGAGCCGTCTTTTGGGTGAGTCCTAGAGCCCCCATCTGTCCTGAGCCACAGTTGCCTGACTAAGCCTCTTTCTAATTCCTGTACCACAGAAAATCCCATGAAATTTTATTGACATTTTTATTGTTCTAAACTGCAAGGTTTGGAGAAAATGTAATAGAAAAGTAATGCAGCAGCCAATTGCTAGTATGTAGAACATGCCATGGACCAAGTTCATATACTGAAGTGGTAACTCACAATGTGTCATATGTATTAGTGAGTTTGACACTATTTTACATTTTATTAAATCAGTTCATCTAATCCTAAATAACTTCAACTTAAAACAGACACTGTTTTTATCTTATTTTACAATTCATGAAACTGAGCCACCAAGAGCCTAAATAATGTGCCCCAAAACATATTAGACAATGATTGGTCAGGCTGGGCTTCAAACTCAGGCGGTCTGATGTCCTAACCTACATTTTCAGCCACGAGGGTGGGTAAGGAGAAAGGACAGGAATGAGCCTGGAACTATTTCAGTATTAGAGCATGAATAGTAGAGGACTGTCAAGAAAAGGCAAAACCTTAGGTAGAAACAAAACCAGAGAATATGTCTTCCTAAAGACTGAGAGAGGAGAATTCTTTCAGAAGAATGAGATTGTGTCAAATGTTTCTGGGAGCTGGAAAAGAAGGAAAAAGGGAAATCTCCACTGGATTTTCAAAACAGAGGTAGGTGAGTGGTGACCCCCTTAAAAATAATCTCTGGCACGGAGTATGTGACAACCAGGAGGAGAGCATTAAGGAGGGAGAAGAAAGTGGAGAAACCAAGGATAGAACTTGTTTTCTAGAATGTTTTGTAATTTGTAATATCAGTGTAATTTGCAAGATGAAAATGAGTAGGTCAGGAGTTTTCAGTAGAAAATGTAGAGTATTTTTCATGCTGATAAAATGATAGTGCTGAAGTCATACTACTCAGAGTTCCTTAGAATGAAATTATAAACCTGGAAAAATATTGGAGTACTAACCAAGCCAGAGTTATAAGTTCAGAAGCTCCTCTTTATCCTGCAGTCTGTAGCTAAACCATGTCCCCATTCGACACACACTGGCCTCTAGATAAAAAGATTTAATAAATAACAAAAGAAAATAGCTTTTGAGCACTAAACAAAAACTACTACTGGTCTCAGTCAATTCTTCATTTCAGGTTATGGCAAGCTGTAATGATTAAATATTAAATAAGGCAGCACCATAAAATGAATGAGAGTGTGATTTCCAGCCCTGGTCCACCAGATAATTCAAAATGTGTTTTTCAAGCTGGAGTTGCTTTTGTTTCTTTTCTAAGAGCACAAAAATACTGTCTTGACTTAGTAAAATCAAAGAAACCAAAAGTGAGAAAAGTAGTGATTGAAGAAGAGAAGACATTATTCTTATCTTGTCATCATTTACGAAAAAATTGTATAATACTGGATCCCTTGAAAGTCGGAGAAAGAGAATTTGCTTTATTTAGCAAATAGAAAGCTGATGGAAAAAGTCCAAGAAACCCACCCCAAATTCCAGCAAATTTGACAATTGTAAATACTATGGTGGGCAGTATGTTTCTGTATGGGAGCCAGAAATATATTCCAGGAAATACATTTTAAATAGATTTTGTTATTGGTGTCCAATATCCCAACTTTTCTCTAGGAAAGGAATATGTTTTGTATACACAGTGACAAGTAAATTAGAAGGTATTGTTCTTACTTCAATTGCCTAATGAACCTGGTATCATGTAGCAGATAACTTGAAGAACTAGGCTAGCTATAATGCATTATTTTGTACCTTGATTCAGCATACTAAATCTAAAATGAGAAGTTAAAAATAAAAGTTGGCTAATAACTTCTTAAAACAAATAAAAAATGGTAATACAGGCAGTGTTCATTGTAGCCCCAAGGTAGACTGGTGCTTAAAATCTGTTGCCAGCACTTACTGTGGTTGTATTGATGTCACTGCCACCTGCATATGTCTGTTTATGCCATTGTGCCCATGTACCATGTGTCTGCCCTGTACTTTTGGAATAAATTCCTCTATTTCCTGAAGCAACCATTGCATAGCAAATGATTGCTCAATATATCACTAAAGCCCAAAGAAATAAAATGCATACAACTCAAAGCCATCTGCTATTCCAAATGCTGTTTATTAAATAACCAACTATTGATTTAATCTGTGGACATTCATAAGCTGATGAGGCAAAGGAAAGCCATGCAGAAAATAAGAACTGAATTTTCTCAAATGGCTATGGATTATTCATAAAGTGGTCACAAAACTCAGAGCTTTTTTTAGTCATGTCTTCATCATTGTTTTATACCTAGGTCAATAAACATTGGTTGTATGAAATATACAATGCATTCCATATTTATATAAAACCCAAAGTTATGGTAAAAGCAAGAACAATTATTATCATATGCTGAGGGCTTATCTACTGTACTAAGAAATGTAATGTTATTTAATTTAATCTTCAAAGTGACATTAAAAGAGGAAATCATCATTATCCAAGAGACAGTAAGTGGCAGTAACTATAGGGAAGAATGTTGGTTAAACTAAGTATCACTAGGCATATAAATTATGCTGTCTTACTCAGAATTCTTAGATAAAATATTGGGTAAGGCTCATGAATAGTCTTTATGGACTTTCTTTTTTTTTAATAAGAGAGTAGCTAGTAAAAGCAGACATTTTGTTCAATTCATAGCTGAAAAAAATATTCTGTTAAATTTCAGTGATATTGTCTGTACATTTTAAATTTGTTTTTATCATTGTGGCAGAGCTTGACCACAAACAGGTCTAGAGAGATATGGAGAACACAAGTAAAAGAAATAGAGCAGACTGGTGAACAGAGTCTAGGGGAGAATGTCAGGCATGGTTTCTGACATGTGGAATTTACTCAGAGAGCAAATCAGAAATTACATAGTTTTTGAAGGAACTGTAGCATCAAAGAAATCGGGCCTTAAAAAAAGGTGATGGTGACAAATACTTAAAACATTTCTTGGAACCATAACCTTCTATAAGAAGAAATGAGGCTTCAAAGACATGGCTAAAGACAATAATGGACAAGAAGCATCTCAGAGATCTAATCAAGGACAATATGGAGAAAAATGAGCAAGAGAGTTCCTCCAGACAGCTGATGCAATGTCCCGTCAAGAAACTATCCCAAGTCAGGAGAAGGGGTTTTAAGTCTAACTGGCAGGATTTTCAATTTCCACTGACCAGTAAGTTGTATTTTTCTTTTTCTTCCAAAATAAGAACATTTTGTGTTGATGCCCTCTTTGTTTCATCATTAAATAACTGAATGGCTGTTGGAAGGAGGGTGTGCAAATTATACCTTTTGGCAATAGGTTTCTAGACCAACAGGAGTCATATTTATATTTTTATTTGGATCCTGTGAATAACCTACATGTTGAGATGGATGCCATGACTGATGGAACTTGGGGGCTGACAACTTTGAGAAAGGCTGAATGCATTTCCTACGGGAGGAATGATGGAAAGGTCGCTGTTGACCAGGAGGGTCTGGCTGGCTACTCACCAACTGCACTGACTGTTTTGGAGTGCATAGGACGTATGCCAGCCTTCTTGGTGAAGAGGATGTGACTTTGTGATTAGTTCTGACCAACAAAATACAGGAAGAAATGAAGCATTCCCACTTCCTAGAGTAAACTCTAAAACTCCAGATTTTTTCCTCTTCCCCTGTCTCTGTCTCTCAGCCTTATTTCTGTAGCCACAAGCAAATGACTTCAGGAGAGTAGAGCCATACTATAAATGGAACTCAGATCCTTAAAATCACACTTTTGAAAACAGACTCCCAGGGGACCCATCCTGCTCACAATGCTCTATGACATGAAGAAAAATATATAATAAAGCACTTTGATCTGAGGGAGGGTTTTTATGGCAGCTAGCAGTATATAACTCTGTCTAGTATGTGACTCATATACCCATATATGTCTTACCCAAATTTTGCTTACTGCTCATGGCTATCGAGCAATGCCAACTCCTTGATGTTATACAGGGAAAGGAAGTTAAACCTATACAAAGCAAGTAACAGGTAAGATAGAGTCACTTTCTTCTAGAATCTACAATGACAGGATATAGGTATTTCCCTTTTCCCACTAGAAAACTCTGATAAATTCAAGTTATCCTCTCTTCTCACCTGTCCTAAACATACCTACACACAGAGAGACTGAGAGAGAGGAAGAGAAAGAAGGAGACAGGCAGCGGAAGAGGGAGAGAGAAAGCTGTTTGTTCTCTGCAGTATACTCATCTGATGGTAAGGGAGTAGATTAGAACAACACCATTCACCCTTGACAAGTTGCTCACACAGCAAGACTATATCTCAAAAATTCAGCCACCCAGAAATTACAAAATGATCACACTTCCATTTGGTAGTATAAAAGAGCGGAGAAAAATAAGACCATTACATGAGCGTTAGCCACTCTATATGAATATAAAATTAGGAGCCAAAAAAGCAGGGCAGGTCTCTGACTAAGCTAGAGGAGCTTGGGCTGATTCCTGATAGGAGTCTAATGATGAGTCAATGGCTAAGCTATTTATAACAGTCAGTCCCAGCAAGAGATAAGAGCCTGAGCAAAGCTTCATTAAAGTGGTATTTCTGCTAGCAGCTACCATACTAAAGAAACATGTGCGATACCATCAGTGCAGCAGTTCTGTGCAATAAACCAGCAAAGTCTTCATATTCTTTCAGCATCAGTCTCTGGAATGGGAATATTAACTTAGTTATATAAACTAACCTCCAATCTTAAAAGCTACCTAAAGCAGAATTATCAAAAATTTTTCTCTTTGGCTAAAAACCATGGTTTCAAATCTTAAAAGAAGAGGAGTTGAACAAGTTCAAGAAAAAAGACTAGTTTTATGCGTTATAGGATAAATGCAAAGTTGTTATATATAAACAAAATAACATCCCAAGTGCAAGTACATCATAAGAAATATCATAAAGAATGTTGAATGTTTAGCGTAGACTGTTACAGTCACACTGCAAAATTTCATTTGTTAATTTGAAAACTGTACTGTTGGGGCCTGGGTAAATTGGATTGCACAAACCTAATATGGAGTTTAAGCACAATATAAATAGTAGGTCTTCATTTTACACACATAAACAGTTGAACCGCTTTAATGTTAAGCAATTCTGTCGAAGCCAGATAACTACAAAGGCCTATATCAGGTTTACTGGGCTGCTCTTTTTTTGTGTGTGCAATTATCTGGGACCCATATCATGTAGCTGGAAATCAGAATTACTATATTATCCGGGTTGCTAGAATCTTTGATCCACACCACCTTAAGGACACTAAAGCTAATGAACTACTATTGTCCACTAGAACAAGCATTCTCAAATTTTAGGGCATATCAGGAGAGTGTGTTAAATTCATTGCCGAGTTTCACCATTAGATTGTCTGATTCAATAAGTTTAGGGTAGTTTTGAAGTTTTGCATATCTAACAAGCTCCCAGCCATGCTGATCCTGCTGCTCAAGGGAACCACACTTTGAGAACCACTGTACAAGAATATTAGGCTGTGAATGAGAGTGTGTGACAGATGCCCTCATTTAGTCACCGTCAAAATCCATAAACTAGTGATTTTTCTACCTCTCCAGTTATCTTCCTCAGAGATAATGACAACATGATTAGTTGAATAAAAACATGTTGGAAACCTGTCTGGAACCTTCCAGTCTTACAGTTTTGAAGTGGATACTTTCCAGGGTTTTTTATGGTAGATACAGATAAGGCATGCAAAGCATTTGGATTGACACACAGCTACCTTATCTTAAATCTGAAAATGTTGAGATAACATGAAAAATGAAAATGCATAAATATACAATATCATTTACTCATCTCTTCAAAATGCTTAATCCATGTTTCGTCTTCACAACATCACAGAGAGGGACCTGGTGCTAATCCCCTGCAAATCTCAGTGTCCTCAAGTTTGAGAGTTATCTAAGCCATTCTGCGAATGGACTTCATGTCTCCTATAGCCTGAGACTGAGCTCTTTCAGCCCTCCGCATCTTGCAAAATATAGAATATTTTATAGGTTCCTCACAGAGTACACATTTCCTTTTAAAAGCCAGTGTTTCTAACTTGAATACCCCATAATTTATATTGATGGTGGGCCAACATTTCTTTGGTCTATCATCTGACTCTACGGTGAACCTTCTTGTCATGTGGTGAAGAGGTCTATTTCAAAGTGCCCATCCGAAATAGACAGATCGACCTGATAATTTCTCCTTCGGTTGCCTCTAAGCACAAATCAAGACAAGCTGATCTTGTCTCTCAGCTATTGCAAAGACAGATAATAAACGACCAGCTGCTGTGGACACCCTCCCCTCCCACTCCAAAAGCACAATTTCAAAGAAAAAAAAATATTAGTAAAAGTGAAAAGGGAAGTATTTTCAAAGAAGTTTACAATATTTGGTTGCAGATTTTTTAAATGGCCATTTCAATCTTTTTTACCTCATGACAGAATGAAAAATTAATGACGATACAGATAAAGATAAGAGGTGAATAATAAAAAAGCCCCTGAAGGGTTTTGACAAAATACCTCTATGCCAAGGCAGAGCTGAACTAGGGAGAGTGAAGGGCTATTGGCTTCACAGACTTTCTAGGTATATATTGTTAATTCACAGAGCCATGGAATTTGAATGAAGTGAATGACCTCTCCACAGGTTTCCAGGGCACGAACACGGTTGCTGAACTGATTTCAATACAATGAAAGCATTTGGGAAAAGAATTTTAGTCACTATTGAGAACTAAACAGTGCACCTGGCCTCTGAGCTGCAGAGTTATATATCCGCTTTTTTTTTAATCATTATGAAAAGATTTTTAAGACTAAAGGAAATCATCTAATATTTTATCTGTAAGAAGGTATAGGAGGAAATAGGATGCAAAGAAGTACAGTGAGCAAAAAGAGCAACACTGAATAAAACCAGATGAAGCCTGAAGTATGAACATATTATTTATTCATTTGACAGTCTCTGGAATCAAACAAGAATCATGTGTTCTGAATACATCAAATATTCGAATTTGCCAGGGATAGAAAAAAAAATGAAAAGAGGGAAAACGGAGGCAATGATCACACTCGTCCTAAGGTGAAACTTAAGGAGTGTAGTTATTGCTCCTATAAACACAATTAAACGCTCTCACTTAACACCCTCAAGTTCTACTCCCTCAACGTTTCCTTTGTTGTAAGCAATCATATGTGCTGCATTATCTCTACTGGCCGCTAGGCAGCCTAAGAAACACTGATAATTATATTAGAATTCACAAAAAAAATGAGATTTTACATAGATTAATTTATTTAAACCTCGCCAGTTTTTGATATGGTCCCCTAATGATGCCCGTTCTTCAGATGTGCAAATGGAAGTTAGGCTACTTGACAAGGAGATACAGGAGGCGCTCCAGCAGGAATCTGAACCCCTGCATCCAAATGCGCGCTGCACGCCGTGAGCCGCGCTGACTCCTGAGGAGTGTTTCTATGGGTAAAGGGGCCTGGCCAGCTGGCCAAAAGCTTGGACACGCTTCGACATTTGCCCCGGACTATTGGGTAGCTGTCAAGCTGAGTTAGGAAAGCGATGAAAAATGAGAACACATGAGCTAGGACAGTGGTTATGCACACACCGGTACGTTTTTATCTGCCTTAAAGATTTTTTTTTTTAGAATATGCTCTTTTATTCCACAGGATTCTGGCAAAGCTGAAATTGGGGTCCCCACCTCTCCAGCTCCAGAGGTAAGCCGTGACTGAGGAATGTTCTCTGGAATACTTGTTACCCCATGGGACAGCTCAGCAGGCAGGCCCACAGACCAACATGGGCTGACTGGACTGCTTGGGAATCGTGAGAGAAAGGGAGTGATCTCCGTCCCTTCTTTTTTTTTTTAATATAATTTATTTTGGTATCATTAATCTACAATTACATGTGCAATATTATGGTTATTAAACTACCCCCTTCATCAGCTCCCCCCCACCAACCCCAGTACAGTCACTGTCCATCAGCGTAGTGAGAGGCTATAGAATCACTACTTGTCTTCTCTGAGTTGTACAGCCCTCCCCGTGCCCCCCCAACATTACGTCCGTCCCTTTTTTTAAGATCTCAGACTGAAAAGGCAGTTATGTCTACAAGGGGTTCGCAGAGCATACTTGTTTGGAATAAAATCAACCCAAAAGAAAGAAAAATTAAAAAGGGAGAAACAGAGGACTGCTATAAACAGATAGCATCCTCAGACCTGTGACTCTCCAGACCCCGGCTTCAGCCGTGCTCAGTTATGTGACATCATAAACTATTTAATCGACCTGTTGAGTTGATCATCATCACTTCCAGCCAAAAGTGTCTTGATTACAACAGGGCCCCTATTTTCTGAACTTAAAACTAGGAATCATGTCTTTAAAACAGCCCTGTTGCTTAAGGGTGGTGATAAGAGTCAATATTTTAAATGAGAACTATTCCTATAACTGTGACAATAACATAGCTGACACTTACTATGTGCCAAGTCCTGCTTAAAGCACGTTATAAATACCAACTTATTAAATTATCACAACTGTGTTATCATAATACTCACTGTATAGATAAGGAGAGTAAGTCATGGGTTAAGCAACTTTCCCAAGGTCACACAGATGATACGTTATTGATCATGAGGTCCTTAGGAGGGGCGCCAGTTGCTGTCCCGGTTCAGGCCACTCTAACAGAATACCACAGGCTGGACGGCTTAGATACGAACACTTACTTACAGCTCTGGGGCTGGGAGGACCAAGAACAAGGTGCTTGCAGACTCGGGCTGGTGAAGGCCCACCTTCCGGCTTATACTTGGCTGTCTTCTTGCTGTGTCCTCACGTGGCAGAGAGAGACACAGAGGGACAGCCAAGGGAGAGAGAGAGCTCTCTGGTCTCTTTTTGTCAGGGCACTAATCCCATCCCTGAGGACCCTCTTCTCATGACGTCATCTAACCCTAATTACCCTTCAAAGGTCTCACCTCCGAATACCATCCCACTGGGGATTTGGGCTTCAAAATATGAATTTTGGGGGGTTACAAACATTAAGTCCAAAACCCCAGTTGTAATCTTCTAGGCTAACCCAGGCCAAGGCTGACAGACGCACTGGTATAAATTCCCGTCTTTCTAAAACTCTTTTTCATTACATGGGTCGCGTATACTACGGAAGCGCCCTCATTCCGTAGCACTGGTGGTAAGAGTGTGAGCGAGCTGCGTGCCAGATAACCTGCAAGACACGGACAGAAGGAGTATGGAATCCCAGCCACCTGCCTAGCTTCACAGAATCACACAGATAATTATTTTTGAAACCCCGAAACAGATTTTACAGAAAGATGACACAAATTTGAGTCTAGTAATGTATAATCCATAACAGCCTGAAAGTGTCCCATTTGTAAATAAACATATGTTTAAAACAGACCAATCAGCGCTGCCTAAAATTTAGGCCGGTGCTCACAGATACCGTAAGGAACTGAAGGGACTCTCCATGCCGGAACTTAAAAATATTTCATGAGAAAAGCTGTTAGATATTTAATGGAATAGCCCCAATTTAAAAATGGAAAACTGTGGCCCTGTATCGGATAATTAAAAGGAAGGTATTTTTATGTATCCTTAATGTAACTTTAGGTTGAAATCATGATGATAAAGAAACATCCATCGAAGAAAATAAAAATATTCTTTGATACCATTGACACCAAATTATCCCCTCTTTGCAAAGGTGTAGCAGATTTCTCTCTCTGTTCCATCCTGTTTCCTCTTTTGACAAGATCATAAAAGAGAAAATGTCTAAAGCTACTATAAAAATTTGTGAGTAAGTAGTATCACCACTCAATATTTTAAGTTTTCTATTGTCATTTTTACTAAAGAATGTATTTATCTTTACTAAAGAATGTATTATTTTTCAAAATACTTAATAATCTTATAAAACATATCTTATAAAAAATCAATACAACCTATAAAAAACAACTACTAAGATTTTAGTTTAGAGACATATGTCCAGTTCAGCTGGCAAAATGCTATTATTTATTGTATTTATGATACATATATAAAATGAGAGACTTTTAAATTACTTGTCACATGCTCTAAGGACAGTATTCTCATCAGGACGGAGGAGACATATTTAGTACCACATGTTTTGAAGTCATTTTGTATATGTATATGGGTGCACGTGTATATATAGAGAGAGAGTTCATCATTATTTTGTGTTTGCACTTAACTAACCAGAGAAAAAAATGCCAGACATAGAGACTGATACATAATAGGTGCTAACTGTGTTTTTTGTTATTTTTGTTTTTTGGTTGTTTATTAGTTTAATAAGAGGGCAAATGATAATTGCCAACAAGCCTCCAGCCCCCACTTCACCCTGATTCAGGGTCTGGGCTTCAGTGTGAGACACATAAGAAGCTGCAGCGCACGGGCTGAGAACCTGCCTCTGACATTCACCAAGGGTGAGCAGAGAGAGGTAATAGTTTCAGTTTCATCAACTTTAAAAAAGTAGTTTTATTAAATACCCTTTTGTTTGTAAGAAGTAGAACTATAGTTCAAAATAGCTACATAAAATAAAAAATTTGCTTCAGTGTGACTGATTGTAGAGGTGAAAACATTGTTTTTAGTAAGTGTCTGTCTCCTTCCTAACTGTAAAATTTGTCTCCCTAATTGTTGATATTTGCTCCATTAGGCAATATAATATGGTCGGCATCACATTCTCCACTGGGCAGCCCCGGGCTTACATTGTCCTTACAAGTGATGCCCCTAGAGAGGGAGGGTCAGTTTTCTCCTGTCTTCTGGGCCCTGCGTATCTGAATGGAGCTGCAGGTATCCCATGCCAGAGTCTGAATTGCCTGCTGTGCCCAGAGTTGTACACAGTCTTACACCGCAAACCTGCATGTGTGGTTAACCTATGGCCTTAACAGGCACACACTGTGATTTCAGCCCCAAAGAATCAATGGGCTAGAGGAGAAGTGGTTTCTCAAAGGAAACAAAGAATGGGCACAACTTTCAGAATCATCAGTGAGAATGATATACAATTACACCCAACCTATATCAAGTGTGAAAGTGGGACAAAGCTGTTTCCAGATGTGTGAGCCTCTTAACATTTATTTCCTTCCTTCATGCTGTTTTGCAGGGAACCATTGCAGGATTTATTCTGTATTTTAAAAAAGAAGCAAAGCAAGGAAAAGAAAACATGGGAATGAGGAGATAGGCATTCCAAGAGAAAGGTAAAAGTAGTCCCCAAGATGCTGGCCATGGGTGGCCCCCTCACGAGTCCTGCACATCTGTCTTAGAAAGGTTGCAGAAGGAGACACTGGCTTACAAAGCAACTTGATAAAATAAACAATATGCATGAGGATTTTGAGAAGAATTTTACAATTCTGTCAGAAGCTTTGAGCTTAATTAACAAGAAATGGAAAATTAAGCAAAAGAAAAAATGAGATAGTTAATACATAGAGGAAAAAGCCCAAGGCATTTAAAGAAAGGAAAAGTAATGATAGTATACCAATGGTTTTGCTCTGAACAAATATTCATAATAATGCAAACACTGAGTGAAGCAAAACTTTTGCTATAAATACATAAACTGTAATGAACAGATGAGGGAAGAGGAAGCAGACATGGGTGACTGGAATGCAGAAAGTTCATCTTTTACTGTAATATGGAAGGATGCCTAAAGCTGAAAAATAAAAAAGGCAGTCTAATCATGTTATAAATACAGAGAAAAATGAGGAAGGAAACTTGAAGACTTGAAACTAGACTCTTGAAAGTGATTACTCCTGAAGAGAATCAGGAAAGCAAGGGACTAAAGAATGAAGCTTTTAATGATAAATCATGAGTACTTAAACTGTGAATATGTATTAGTTTAATTTTATGTTTATAATATATATGACATATATCATATATGTTTTCATAAAGATGAAAATAGAAATTCCATCAATAGAAACATTAAAATCAATAGATGAGTCCAGAGAATAGGAAAAGAGAATTTTCAAAGATAATGTGAAGATTTCAAAAGTTCACTCATGATTTTTGATTAAGAAAAAAAGAGTATTTTATGACTTTTCTCTATCACAATTGCTACATTGCTTAAGAAACACACACAGTATTTAGATATCTGCTTTGACACACTTTGTTTTTAAATTCTAAGGACAAATATCTCCTAAACATCTACAGTTACTTTAGTTCATGATTTCTTCATGATAATCCCCCAATTAATTGTGGTTACATTGGTCTATTTATTTTACATGAATTTCAAAATGGTTTGAGTTCAAAATTGAGTGTGAGGAGGAACCCATTTGAATGGCCAAGTAAAGGCAATTTGACCTCAATATTATTTAACATTTGCTATTGTTTAGGTAGGTGAAAAAATTCATTTAAAAATATTTATGTATCACTGGATGAAATAGTACCATTTTAATTAAAACTGTAAAAGAGTACTTAAATCAAATTCCACTGTAGCGGAGTCTCCAGAAAAAGGCATTTCACTTTCATGCCCCCTTTAGAAGTACATACTTCTCAGTATCGGTATCAAGGAAGTTTTTTATTTTTTTTACATAAAGCTTAAAGATAATTTCGGAGCAACTGCTGGAGCTGATGGTGAATCCCCTAAATGAGATCCTGGAATTAGATCATTTGCAAGGGCTTGTCCTTAACTTTCAGGAAGTTGTACCTGATAGGAAATACAACTATTCTGTCTCTTATTTCAGATAAAGATCTGCCCATTTTTAACAGAGAATTTGGACAAACTATTAGGCTTTTTGTATTTCAGATTCTGCATCTGTAAAACAGGACTAAGATTTTTAGGAAGATCAAATGTTATGTAGGCAAAGCTTTTAGGGTAGCGCCCAGCTGTAAGGACTGCTTCTACTTACTACCAATGCTTTGAGTGGAGACTGGGCATGAAAGTTGATCCATTGTCCAAGGTAAGGCAGAATAATTTTTAATTCTGCACTAAGAATTGTTATTTATATTATCTTTCAGTTCATGTCCTGGTGGGATTTGTGCAATTTCAAAAAGGGATAGAGAGGGATGATTATGTATTAAATTGAAATAATGAATCAAAGCATTAAAGCACAAAAAATGTCAATTACTCATAGAAAAAAAACCATGATCCTTGTTTGAATGTTTAATTAAAGAATTGTTCACTATATGAATGGAGAATTCACCTGACCTCAGTGCAGTGACTCAAGAAACAGAGGGGAGACTGGGTAGTTAACAGAGCAATGACATGGTATGAAAAAAAAAATTGGCTTCCACGCTAGTTACTGCATCAGCCCTGTGACAATGGGATGAAGGACTGGAGAGCAATAGCCATCCTCAAGGTTAGCATAAAGGTGTTCCAGCGTCACCTGTAGACGTGACCACAGCCAGCGTCAAGGGAAGGCTGGCTCGGTTACTTAGAGGAGAGCATCTCTGGCTGTGGTGAAACTGTTTCAGTGACTTGGGGACCAACAGAAAAAGTAAGGACATGGAGCTGGACTGGTAGTGTGACTCCAGTAAGTAAGTTCTGGGGCCAGAAGCTGCTTTTAGAGTGTTTTCATTAACCCTCCCCTTCACTTTTCCCTTTCCTAGTTGGGTCTCACTGAGAAATGTGATGACACAGTCATTCTATAGAAATTTCAGACATACTAGGTACATGATGTGCATGTAGACATTCTGTCCGTGCAGTGGCACTCTTATTTGGGGATGTAAAAATGTATCTGTACTCTGTTTACACAACTGGCCTATAAAGGCATTACTTCCTCTTCAGCTAAACTTAGGTCTGTACATCTATATGTATTCAAAGTTATACTTCTTCAGTATCATCCATCAGACAAAATGATTTTAAAATCGCACACATTAATTTATTTACAATGCATCAGTGGAATCATTGATGAGAGAGGTATTAGACCTCATTCATTATCTCGATTGTCAGAATTAGAAAAGAAGAAACCTTTAAAATAATATTATGTCATGAGAGTGAGAATTTGCCTTTGGAAGTGATTTAGAAAATAAAGTGGAGGTATGAAACAATATTTAAACAGTGATGACTACTTTTTCCTTTTTAAAGAAAGGAAACAACAAATTCATATGTTGAAATCTTAATCTCTATGTGATGTCATTGGGAGATGGGACCTCTGGGAGATGATTAGGTCACAAGGGCAGAACCCTTGGGTGTGGGATTAGCACCTTCAGCCCTTTCTCCCGGTGAGGACAGAGCCATCTGTGAGCCAGGAGCAGGCCTGCAACAGATTCTGGATCTGGGGGCGCTTTTATCTTGGACCTCCTTATCCCCAAAACTGTAAGAAAAAAATATGTGTTGTTTATAAGCAATTCAGTCTGTGGTGTTCTGTTATGGCAGCCCAAATGGACTAGGACCAGGAAAAACTGAGTATTAAAAAAAATCTCTAACTATGCTCCTAAAAAGTTAGGAGTGTGTGTGCAGGGGGTGGGGAGTGTGCGTTTAATGTTGTTTTCAGTCTTAGGAACTCATCATCTTTTATTCATGCCATTTCCTGTAACTGATGCTGTATATTCACTGAAAACGCTGACAGTACTGCACAGTTGGCGTGAAATTTTCAATGCACCACTGTGCACGACCTAAAAGTTAAGCTCTGTTTCCACAGCAACCACAATTTAGCTCCTCAAGCATAGTTAGACGTTTTTCGTGGTCTTGACTTAGGTGTATGCAGTAAGCCTTGCTGATTTTTTTTTTTGGTTTTTAAAAAATGTTTAATTCTGTGTGCGTGTGTGTCTTATGTAATTTAAACTTTGGGCAAGCATCCTCACATATTCCCAAAGGGTTGCTGATTTTGATGCAGCATTTATAAGTCGTATTAGCTATATAAGCCTATGCCTGTGATATCTTTCCTGCATTTGTAAATTCAATTACGACTTTCCATAGGAGTAATATTTGAGGTGCAGATTGGTGAAGGGGAAACCATCATTGTGAGCAATCAGATATTCAGCTGTATTTTATATAAAACTGGTGACTAGTTCTTTCAAAAAGGTGAGGAATGACAACTCAACTATTAAAAAAAGAGTCTGATTCAAGTTCTGAGAGCGCTCCTCTTCACACACAGATAGACACCCACACTCCCGAGTAACCAGTTTCTCCTGAGCCCCTGAGGCTGCACCGCCAGTGAGCATTCTTAGCTGCTGCTGCATGGCTGTCCCGTGGATCGGCAGCACAGAATAGCTTGCATGCCTTGCGGATCGTGGCCTTTTAATCATTCTTCTCCGACCAGCTAAGTCCCTCAGCTCCTTGTGAACTGAATCAACCTTTGTCTATCCCATTATTTCTTCTGTAGAAATAGCTCATCCTCTGGAGGAACAAAATGCCCAGTTTTTCCAATCATGAGAAACACACCCCCAACCAGCACACGCGCACGCACACACGCACACACACGCAGGCACATGCATTGAATTTTCCCTGGAAGAGCCCAAAGTAATGCCCAAAGTGTATGTGAAACCTTCGTCTGGCCAATGTACTGGCCTAAAAGACCAAGGCGGACATTTTCATTTCCGATATCCAAACAATCCGATTTGTGGCTTGAATTCCTCATTTATTTTTTGTACAAATCATTGGTCAACATCATTCAAATGTGCAGCTTGGTAAGTCTGCCAATCATGGTTCACAATGACTTCTCAGTGATTCTTAGTGATTCATCTATGTATAGCCATTCACATTCTTCCACAATTACTCAGAGCAAGTATTCAGAATCTTGCACATCTGCCTCTAAATTCCTAACTCATTTTCTTAGCACAGAAACTTCTACCCCGGATTCTGTGTTTACTGCCACTTTGTTGGCCTTGGGAATTTTCTCCAGCCATAAATCTTTCTGTTACATATTCACATTCATTTTCCCCACTGCTGGTTTCTTTCACCCTGCTAATAAATATGCTTTTGTTTTTCAGCTTAATTAAAAGATAGTAACAGAAAAATTTTAAAACTTTACCTTTGAATTTCTGTCTACCTATTATTTATTTTTTTCTTCCTTTCTAAGATGACCCAATGCATAATGTAGGTCATTATATTTTCTACATAACCTGCTTTCATTTGTCAGTGTACAATGCTTGAATTCCTACTATCGCCTCATCATTCCACTGAAGTTGCACCAGTTAAGCCTTGCAATAATGTTCTGATTGCTAAATCCAAAGTCATTCTTGCATCTTCTTCTATGTGCTTGTAGCTTTCAATAACCATACTGTCTTTCTTGAATGTGTGTCTTTCTTTGGAATCCATCGTGTCATCTCGTCGTCCCCACCTGGTACTACCCTATCATCTTTGCAAACTCACTCATTTTTGTCCTACTCTGTCCTAATCTCTCATCAGCCGTTTTTCTTTCACTCTCCTCTTTGAGACCTCATGCACTCTAATGGCTTCTACTGCCCACACTTGAACCAATTACCTTCCCTCCCCTCCACCAATCTGTATTCTTTAGTTTCATCTTTATTTGTTCAATAATAACAAGAGGCAACTTAGGAATCAAGATAGAATATGAAATCAATAGCAATCCAGTTCTAGCCATCACTTCCTTTGTAAGCTGTTCAAAGTTCTGTAACTTTTTCCTCCTAATTATAACTTAAAAATATCCTCCCATCTGAATTCCTACACTCATCACCTTGCTTCTGCCCAGAGTAGATCATGTATAATATTAAATTTATCTTTTACTTGGGCTCTATACCTCATCTCATTCTCCTCCAAATACATTATCCATCCTTTTCCCGAAATGATGGTTTTTTTTTTTTGCAAATTCAAGTCTGATCATGCCACATAGCATCCAAAATCCTTCCGTTTTTGTGGATCACGGCCTTTTAATTACTCTTCTCTAACCACAATCTCCTATTTCTTATGATTGGAAAAATTGGGCATTTTATTCCTCCAGAAGATGAACTATTTCTATATAAGAAGTAAGTGGGATAGACACAGGTTGATTCAGTTCAAAGTGGGGCTCCAATCACACTGTGGAGCCCATGACACCCACGTATTGAGTACCACCCACCATTCAGCCTCATTATTTTCCTGATCCTTAGCGGTTCTGAATTAATCACAATGTCTGATGGAAGAAGGCCATATTCTTTTCAGTATGCATATCCCCAGTGTCAAGCACAGTGTCTTGTACACAGAAAACTTAATCAATATTTGCTGAAAGAACACAGGAGTGAATGGAAGACGTGCACATAGAGAATAAGGGCCAATGGAATTTTTCATATTTCAAGGGAAAGTACAAATGAGACTTTGCTGGAATAGCCGATCTCACTTTTAATAACATCCCTATTAATAAAACAATATTTTATCTTTACCCTATCTTCCTGTATTTCTGTCACCTAACCTAGTGTCTTGTGTTCTGTTCTTCAGCAGGTGGTTTTTTGGGGAAAACACTTAAGATCAGCACCTGTAAGAGAAGGAGGGAAGCAGGATGCATCAGAGGCACAAGTTGAACTACAGGCAGTTGTAGCATTTCTAACATGTTTGCCTGTTACAGGCAATTCCACAGGGAGATCTAGGGCTGAGCTGGCCTTCTAAGCTGTCCTGCATTGAGGAGGGAGGACTGAGTGTAACCCTGTAAAGACTGGTCACCGGATGTTGGCTTCCCAGTCTTCCCCCACTGGGGGTACATAACGTCAAATAAAGAAGCTCCTCTTGCCAATGGAAAGCTGTGAGCAGCCATCATTCATACTCTTGGTAGCTGGAGGAATGAGGTGGGCCACTTCCCTAGCAAAACCTGCTCAGTGTACTGCTGGACACCTCACTCCCACTCTAAATGCTATCTTTTTAACTGCCCAAACCCTACATGAGTCTTTAACACCCTCCAGCCACCAGTTAACCCTGTCATTCCAGAAACACAGCTGGCAGAATTCTTTCTAAATCATAAATGTGATTTATTTAAATAACTTTCTTGACTTCTGATTACCTACAGATTAAAGCACAAACTTCTAACCCATCATACATAAAGTACTCTTAGGTCTGTCTTTTCTCTCCTATGACCTCTTGGTCCTCATGCCATAGATTTTCTGGACTTTTTCAAGCCCAAAGCAACACGGCCTTAGGCTCATCTCTTGTACATGTTCGTCCCCCCACCTAGAGCTGCAGACTTCCTCCTTCTTCATGAAGCACCCTAGAGCTCTCTCTCTTGGGACCCGTCCTCCAGTAGCCTCAGTGAGATCAGACACGGTCTCTTCTGTGCTTTCGCGGCTATGTGCTTCAACACTGTTAGAATATTCAGGATTACATTTCCATAATCTGTTTAAATGGGGCTCTCCCTTCCTATCTTAATTTCTGTAACAGCTGTGTCTACCTTATTTGCCATCGTATATAGATATTCATAAATATATTCTGTATATAGAGAGAGAATATATATATATGCACATACTACATGTATATGTATGTGTGTATATATACATATAGACATATATATATATAGTAACTACCAGATTCACTGAGTGAATGAAAGAATAAATGAATGACCTAGATGGTTTATTCTAGCATATACATTTGAATATCAAGTCAGCAAATAGGCAAATATATCTTAGAGATTTCTGCAGGAATAGATGTGAAACATACTTTCTCTGTTTTGTTTTTATTTATATTCTCTTTTTATCCCCTATCACTCAGAAAAGTGGAGAACCAGTTGTTTCCACCTACATTTCCTCAAATGCCAGAAAATCACTGAATGTATGAGCAATATTTTTCAAGCAATGATCTAGGAGCAAATTACTAAATTGAGGTATTAAGAGATTTTTCTAAGTTTGTATCTTCTGTGTTACAATTCTTGATTCACCTATTCCTTCTTATAAATGGCATATACTTATGCCTATGTACAATTTTTTTTCTTTGATCATTGAAGAGCTGTTTGGATATTTGTGACTTTCAATTTATTTTTCAATTTAATATAAGCAGCAATAAAATATTATGTTATTAACTATATCTTTCTGAAGCCTTCCTATAGCAATTAATCACTCATTATTTTAAACAACTAATTTATGGCCCTGGTAAATTCCACTTCTTTCCCAGTAAAAAATGGGTACGGACTTGAAAAGACATTTCTTCAAAGAAGACATATGAATGACCAACTTGCATATGAAAAGATATTCGACATCACTGATCATTAGGAAAATGCAAATCAGAATCAAAATGAGCTATCACCTCATACTTGTTAGAATGAATAGCTTTAGAAGTGGTTGATTTCCATTTGGTTCAAACACTCAGGCTTTCTTATTTGTTCTGTGCTTAGTTAGTCCACAGATTGACTACAGTAGAGGAAACTATTTTTGTCTGTTAGTTTACATGATGAAAGTGTGATTACTCCTTCCCTTGAAGGAAGATTTCTCATGAAATGGAATTTAATGTTTGGGATTATTTTACTTTATGTGTTTCTGACTAACTTTTGGACGTGTTTAATTATTGGGCATCAAAATGACATTGTGACAAGATTTGTTCCTCCAAACCAGTTTCTAATATATCTTATGTTTGATTTTAGGGTTTCAGTATTTTGTTACAGAAAAGCAGGATGCAAATGTGTGTCATGTGCTTATTTACCGTTCTGAAATATAATTTCATTTTATTATTGACTTTCAATTGAGCTTTTTATTTTCCCTATTCAAAGTGGTACAAAAGAGTCTTTCCTGAGATTAGAATTAATCCACAAAGGGCATTCTGTTTCCTAAGGTGCTATGAGATGCAAACTATTAAATAAGCAAAATATATGGATATGTAGCTCTTTCCATAGTGCATTAAATATGTGCATCATCTTGTTCCATGTTCTGCTTTCTTTGATATAATGGATATGCACATTTTTTCCCCTTACTGCCCTCCATAAAATGTACACCTTTTCCATTGTAAGCAAATGTTCTTTCCTTCTTGCAGAGAGCTTCTTTTGTATCATAAGCTTGTATATACTGTAAACGATAACTATTTTGACATACATGAAAGAAAATGAATGTAAATAAATGTTTCACCCACTTTAATCAACTGGTTGTTATGATTGTGATTCTTTTGTTAATAAATTGCTCTGGACAATTTATATAATGAAAAACAGACTTTCTGTGTTTTCTCACATCTAGAAACATGATAAAGCATTTCTATACATTAATATTGAAATAAATAATATAGTTCACTTCAAACATACATTTGGAAATGTATGTGCAAATAATAAGGCTTCTCCCTGCATCTTATATGTATGTAAATATAACTATGAAAGGAGATATTATTTGAACAAAATAATATTAGAATATTAAGACTGTGTCTTCCCAGTTCCATACTGAAAGTTGGAAAATATAGTTTTAGGCTAAAAATTTTCAATAATGTTTACTTTTATTTAATGCTCTTTTATGACCTATAATTTACATTGATTAGTGTATTAAAAGCAAAACAAAAATAAGAGCAAAAAGTAGCCAATTTTATAGTCAATGAGATAAAAGAAAATCTTTGTGTAGGTGCACTGTCTGTATTCAGAATTGAACAATTCATCTACTGTACCTTGCTTGGTGTTTTTGCTCAGTAAACACACTCTTAAGTTATTTATATTAAACAGGTCCCATGTATCCAGCACTGTGCAGGGGAGGATATCAAAGAAGACATAGTTTTTGTCCTTAGAGAGCTAACCATCTAATTGCGGAAGCAAACAACATGTAATAAGAAAACACTTAGGTGCTCAAGGATTTTACACTTACTATCAATGCACAAACAATTCAGGGAAGAGAAAAATTGATGTGAAACCGAATTATTAGAGTCAATTTACAAGGGCAACAATGGAGATTGTGTTAGACTTACTGCCCTGGTTTTGATTTTTCTTACCTTCTCAGCCTATCCATATATTATCCAGTTTTCATTATAAAATTAGCTCCAATTGCTTTTTCGAAATCAATCTTGATTATGTCTCCACACTTCTCTTTACTGAGCTCATGTTTAATTGTCCATTTTAGTATTTCTTGTCCCGTATATGTTTATTCTTTGTAAGAAAATTCCATTGTATATTTCCTTGATACTATCTAAAATTTTTCTGTAAGTGAACTTTCTGGGTATTTGTATGTGTAAAGACTGTTATACATTTTACTAAGTTGCCCTCCAGGAAGTCTGTGTCCATTCACACTTCACCAACCAGTGATCATTGCATTTGCCATTTACTATTCATGTGCCAACACGTATAACCATGGTTAAATAGTTAACTGGTTAAAATTTGCCAGTTTTATAGGAAAATTATATTTAATTGTTTTCTTTGCAATTCGTCAACTGGTAATAAGGCTAGATATTCAGCAAATTTGTTTATTGGTCACTTGTATTTCCATTTTTTAAAAGGCTTTTTCATGTTTTTTGCAAATTTTTTTGAAAAGTGTACTTGTCTTTTCCTTATTCATTTAATAAATAAATGTATTCACTTTCTATAGTTCCTTATTTTTTTTTAGTTTAGTAATAATAATTGCCCTTTAACCTTAACAATTAATGTATTTTTTTCAGTTGTTTTCCTAGAAAAAAAAGTAAAGTACTGTTGTTTTAGGCATGTTTTTGTTGTCTTTGAAAGTTGACCCACATGATTTGTGAGCATATATTAGGTGTTGAACAAATACTTGTTGAACAAATATTGGAAATCAATTATCCTACCTGCAGTTTTCATCAATTAACTGAAGGTCATAGTTAATTGAATTGAACTTCCACAAACAAAACTATTGTTTTGTGGAAATATTAGCCTTCAGAGTGAAAGTGCTTTCAATCATCTGCAATAATCATAATTGATGAAATATAGTGATGTATTGGTTTTCAGTACCTCATATATTAAAGTCATTATTAAAGAAAATGGACTCTTTCTGTACAAAGAGGAGAAAGAAAATTAGATAAAAGCTTGAATACATGATGTGGTGGTTTTCAAACATGTTTTCACATTCTTTGATTCTTCCTCCATTACAAGGTGGAGTCAATCTTCTCTCCCCTTGAACTTGGGCTGGTCTTTGTGACTGCCTTAGGACTAGAATGTGGTGACTTTCAAGGATGGGTCAAAAATTCCTGCTATTTTGAACAGTTTCTCTTGGGACACTCACTCTGAGTTCCTTTAGCCTCTATGTAAGATGTATGGCTACATAGAGATGGAGAGACAGACAAACAGACAGAGACAGAGAGAGAGAGAAAGAATGGCCTGAGGAGCCTTAGTTATTTGTGTCTTTCCAGTCTAAGTGTTAGACACGGGAGTGAAGAAACGTTTTAAATGACCCCGGCTTCAACCCCCATGTTACTGCAATAGCATGAGAAAGACCCAATGATGAGAAATATCTGCAGGCCAGTCAAGCCATAGATGTGTGAGAAAATAAATGATAAAGTTTTAAGGAACTCCTACTAAGGTGGTTTGCTACTTAGTAATAATGAGACGCAGGACAAATAGTTTCATGAAATGAAGCAATTCAAAAGTTTTCATTACATATTGCACTGAAATGTCTTGTGCCTGAAATATCAAATGCCATTTTATAACATATTTTCTTATTTGTATCAGAAGGTCCTCAAAATGAGACTTGCACAACTCTGGATGGAGGAGGACCAATTAGAAGAGAGGTACTTAAATTAAGCTTTAGAAGTTTTACATCTTATACCAGATTACCAACAATCATAACCATCCAGGTATTTTTTTTTTACATTTTAAATACTTGGTCACTTTCAAATAGAAAGCTCATTTAATCTAAATACATAAAAATAGGCAAATTATTTCAATATACAAAATTTCACTTTGTCAAGTGCTAAACTGCATTAATTACTAAAGAATATTCTTTAAGTTGACATTTATGAAGAAGAAATAAAAATAAAAATGGTGGATATGTAATTTTTTATTTATAAAGAGCCTTTGTTTTCCTTTTCCATACTATATATTCAAAGGTAGCAATAGAAAATAAACTCAGCAGAAAAATTCAAATATATTACTATTCCAAGCTTGGATGTAACAAGGTAAAAATATCAATTAAAAAAATAGGGAATTACTTTGACACTTTCCCAGTTCCTCCATCATTCCAATTTGTGAAATTTATAATAGTTTAGGAGTTAGTTTATTTTGTATCTTTGCTCCTAGTACTGTACAGTCTTTAACCACACAGGTCAAAGAGTTTTATGATGTCTTGCTAATAAGTGTCTTCCTGCTTTTTGCAGTTGCATATAGTTTAGCATAAAAGCATGACCTTGTATGCAGCAGTATAAATGAAGAATGAATAGAAATTACTCGTATATTAATGGCCTTGGCTTTGCTTAGTTAATCTTAATGAATCCATTGCTCACTGTAGTTCATGAGAGACAAACGGATGAAATAAATGCAGTTAGGAAACTTGACAGCTAAGAATAATACTTTCTAAAAGATGAGCACTTATTTGTCTTTATTGCTTTCCTCCTTATTATATTTGTAGTTGGTTTCTCTGCAATGAAAACATTCAAAGAATGAACATTCAAAGGGTTTATGAACTTTTAAGAAAGTAGAAGTTCAAAGGGAGACTATTAAAAATTCAAAATATTTTTGGTAGGAAGGGTCAGATGATGCAAAGTGCACTGATAAAATAAGAAAGATTTAAAAAAACCCAGAGTAGAAGTTTGAAAAAAGAATTGACATGAGCAAAATAGAATATGAAGCATTATAAGTAAAACAAGCAAAAGGGGGATGAATTTGATGACAAAAACAGTATTTTGTGGAATCAGTTCATCTTTCAATTTTCATCTCTCCTATTAATGTGAAAAAAAATGGACAAAATCAATGTCTACATCTGTCATTCCAAGGGCACTATTCTCTCACTTGGCACAGGCTCTCAACTGCACCCTAAATGATCCATATACATTCTTTCTACTGAGAAATCAGATATGCTCTTTCTCTAGGGCAAATACTTCCTTGTTCCCTTAAATCCTGCATTTCAAATTCCAGCCCATGCCCCAACTCCTCTAATACATTTTTATCTATCGTTCCAGCCCTAAAATCCTGTATTCTTTTTAGCTATAACATTTAACTGGGTTTTGCATAGGTAATTTTGTTATTTATGAGAGCTCTCTAAGCTTGAGGTTTTTCATCTGTAAAATGTAAATAAGACACACCTTAGAGGGTTCTTGTGAAAATGGAAAAGGCTTGTACAGGTGTACTAATACAGTAATTCTGTGTTAATATAATGTTGTCATAATATTAATCTTGTATCGCCATTTATATTTTTGAGTATACATCCTGATTCAGCAAACATAACACAGACCGTTGAATATTTGCTGTGATTTCAATGTTTTTCATGGAATGCGTTCAGTGATATGTCACCATCACTTTCTGTGTCCAGTTTTGTGTTCCCTATCTTTAAGGGGTGTATTTGGTTCAATTTTGAACTTTGTTCCTTTTATCTCTTTACAACACCCCAATGAAATACGACACAAAAGGCTATCAAGCTGAAACTCAAAGTTGCACTCTGGCTATATCATAACAGAGCACTTTCCTATGTATGTAATTTTGTCTCCATCTCTCCAATCAAGCCTTATTTTTCGGGTTTTTTTCTTGCTCAATCCTAGAATAAGTGGAATCTCAGATATTAATGTTAGCAATGCAGAATTCTGCTTGAATCTTTTACAGATAAATTTAAACTGTAAGAATATATTACTTTTTCTTTCTTGGAGGATTGGTAATGATGTGGGGCACGACAGCATAGTACAGTGGAAAGGACGAGAATTATACAGAGGTATGTTAATAACTCTTCTATCGGATAACCTCAGAAGAACTGCTCTGACTCTGTGCTATTTTTTAAAAATATTCCAAATTTTGACATATCTGGTAAGAAATTATTGATCTTTCCTCTTCTGGCACATCCTCTAATCAAGTCTCAAGAGTATAAATGCAAATGCTAGGATACATTATGGTTCCACAGAGACACGGACCCTCTTTTACTGCAGTTTACTGCTGTGTCCAGAGGCCCATGAAGTCTCCTCTCTGGTAAGTCTCATTTTCCAGGTCTTGCACATAACACATCAAAGTGATTGACATCTCCTGTCTAAAATGAAATAACTTTTGGGTCTATCTTAGGCTTTTGGCTAATGATTGTGTAATATAGCTATTGCTATACAACAAATATTCGAAAACTTAGTGGCTTAAAATAACTGCACTTATTATCTGTAGGTCCTCTGGTCTGGGTGTTTCACAGGCCATGTAGTCAAGGTGTCATCCTGGACTGCAGTCATTTTAAGGCTTGAAAGGGGGTGGGTGCTTGTTTAAGATAATTTCCAAATTGTTGACAGGATTCATATCCTCATGGGCCAGACAAAGGATCTCAGTTCCTTGCTCTCTGGCAGTAGGAGACCACCCTTAATACCTTTTCATGTGGCCCTTTCCATAGGGAAGCTCTCAATACCAGAGCTTCATTCAGCAGAGCTTGCAAGTAAGAGAGCAAGAAAGAACTCTGAGCAATAGAAAATTCAAGGTCCTTTTAAGACAAATAAAAGAGGTGACATCCCATTGATTTATATTCTATTTTGTAGAGGCAGTCACTTGGTCCACCCCTGACCAGGGTATGAATGTGAGCAGGTGAGAGCCACTGGGAACCATTTCAGAAGTTGCCTACATCAGTGATCTTCTTTTAACATAACTTCAGGAGGTTAGTTCAGTTAAACAATTAACTCAGTTAAACCAAGGTGTATAATGTGTCAATCAGTAGCCTAGGATAAAATGAAGAATAACATGTCTGCCTTAGAAGAGTTCATAATCTAATTTGGAAACCAGTGGGTCTTGTTTTATCATGCCCCAAGACCACTCTGAGAAAATCAAGACATCCATAATCCAGACTATCAGATCAGGAAAAACTTCCCAGAGTGGGAAATTGAGTTAATTTTTGACACATAAAAGGTGGGGAAGAGACAGGACACCGGGCAGAGGAAAGCCGCTGTGTAAGCGTCGGAGGGTGTCGTGCGGCACAGGGCGCCGGGAGCCATGCTCGGAGTCCCGTCGTCCGTGCTGGGTCCTTTAGAGGGGGCCTGACTTCCAGCATATGCACAGCACACTCTACAGTGAAAGGGTATTAGGAAGTATTAGTTTTCTGCTCACTCCCCCTTGGCTTAGGGTGAGTTTCCTGCTCTTTAGGAGGCATTCCTAAAAGGTCCTCTGCAGAACCTATTGCTCAAAACTGACAATAGCCAAACTCAGGCTCCCAGGGGAATTGGCGGGCGTTGCAATTACTACCCCACACAAACCCCAAAGCATTTGTAGAGACGGAGGGCCATCAACACATCCTCATACCTGTGCTCATTCTGATAGGCAAACATTCAAATGTAGATATAATATTAGACAATTTCCCTATAAATATGAAAATTTACATTTGTACCAACTATAAACTAACTCAGTGTAGCAAGAAGTTTTTTTTTGCCATTTTTTTTATTAAGGTATGATTGATATACACTCTTATGAAGGTTTCACATGAAAAAAAAAATGTGGTTACTACATTTACCCATAATATCAAGTCCCCACTCATATCCCAATTCAGTCACTGAAGAAGTTTTTTAATGAAAGAAAAATGTTAGAAATAAAAAGTCCACAACAAACTTGTATAAAATCCTATGGATAATGTTAAAGCTTTTCTTATCTCTAAGGGACAGTTTATGCCATCAACTACCCCTCCTTGAAACATTCTCTTCCCTAGGCTCCTGTGACATTTATGTCCTTCATCTCTTGATGGTCATTACGTATATGCATCGTCAGGTCATTCATAAGTCAGGAGATGCTCGTGCCTTCCAATGAAGCCAAATACCACACATTTACTAGCCTTAGGATTTAGGAAATACATCTAAACTGTATTTGACTCATTCCAGGGGAGAGGAGAGTCACCCACTTCCTCAGAAATCAGGTTTTTCTTCATGAATGTAACTATTTTATTTCAGCATATATGCTTGCTCTTGGAAGTTTTGAATTTTTATATCTGCTAGCTCCAACTTGTATGTGGTTCTAGAATTTCACAGTATCAGTTCTATCCCTACTTCACATGACTTAATAGCTACAAGGCTGCTGGGGCTTTGAGCAACAGCAGAAAAACTCAAGAATAGTCAAGAAACAGTGATCTGCATCATCACAGAATGCTAAGCCCTTAACCTATGCCTTCTATTTTTAAGGGAAGACAAACTTCTTGCATACTGCAAGTTATTTCAGCCCTAGAATTAGAAGGCAGAACACCATATAGAGGAGCACACTTTATCATTAACCAGCTTGAAAATTGTTGCTGGCGATTTTATTGGCCCTAACACTAACGCATACCAATTGCATGACCCTTCCAATGATCAAACATTGTGTCATTAAGATGTCCAAAGTCAATTATTTCTTAATTATTCTTAAGAGTTTCTTAATCATTTCAAGAAAACAAAACCACAAACAAACAAGCAAATAATGTAGTGTAACTTGGATTTGGGGTAGGTAGCATTTGAGGATACAGACTAAGGTGTCAGCAAGTCCTACAGCAAATCTAGACCTGCAACCTAGCTGCATTATTTTGGACAAGTTACTTAAATTAACCATACCGGTTTATCAGTATCCTCTTCTGCAAAGTGGTAAAATAGTAGCACCCACCACAGGGAATTTTGTGTGAATCAAATGAGCTAATATTTGAAAAAAATGAATGAAAAAGGACCTGAAAAAAGTGCAGACAGTGTCATATGGTCGAAAGATTAAAAATAAAATAAAATATCTTCTCAATAGATTATGACCATTACTTTTCAAACAGTAAAGGTTGTTGTTAAAAACGACTTAACAAAAGCAATTTTGATTAAGACTTCAGTCGTTCTGGGGTATGGTGATTATGCTCTTGACCGCAATCAATCATATCTTTTCTAGGATTGTATCAGCAGTCATAGCTGAAGTCAGCAATCATCCACATTAACTCCTCTACCAGTATTTGTCATTATTGTTTTGCTAAAACAGGGCTGAGGGATCCATTAGACTAAATATAAATACATGTGGCCACTAGTTCGTAGCTTCTTTGTAGACAAAACATAATATTTGGGAGATTTTTATTAAATCCTATCTTAAATTCCTTTTATGTCTTTTTTAATAAAATGATTAAATGATTATAAGCAAATTTAAAGCCCCTTCAAAATATTATAGATGTGACACCTAGAAAAGTTGGGTTTTTCCCAAAGAATTCCCCATGTCATTGATTATGAAAAATGTTGTCCTTGTCCACTATTCCTATTATGGCCTGAAGTATGTTGGAAATACTCTCATCACAAATTAAATGATGAGGGCATTTATTTTAGAGATCTAGTGTGGACATAAGAGTAAACACTATCTGTTTCTAAACTACAGGCTCCATTGAAGGCCCATGCCTATATTGATGTATCCTCAATGATTTTCATACAGCTTAGCACATATCAGGAATTCACTAAATATGTGATGAATTAATTGTTTATAGCATTATCTGAGATATATATGTGTGTGTGCACATACATATAATATACGCATGTATATAATAATATATGTACATTATAATATACATGCAAATATATATATATATATATCATGTTATCTTTTATATGTTATCTGAGGCTCAAGTTTTCCAGAGACAAATTTAGTACTATCAAAGATAAATTTATCAAAATCTGAAATGTTCTGATTATTTTTGTCATGATCTCAAAGAGATATTTACAGTAACAATTATTTTGGATAAATACTGAAAAGTAGAATTGATGGATTATGTAGAAGTTCTATTTTTAATTTTTTGAGGAACCTCCATACTGTTTTCCATAGTGGCTGCACCAATTTACATCCCCATGAAAATATATAAAGATCCTAGTTTCTCCACATCCTTATTATCTTTTGGACTTCTTGGATAATAAACATCCTAACTGGTGTGAGATCATATTTCATTTTGTTTTTGATTTGCATTTCCCTGATGATTAGTGATTAAAAACATATTTTCATATACCTGTTGATCATTTTTATGTCTTTGAAGAAATGTTTATTAAAGTCCTTTGTCCATTTTTTTAAAGCCAATTAGGTAAATTTTAAAATATTGAATTTCAGGAGTCTCTTACATATTTTGGACTTCAAATCCTTAATCAGATATAAAGTTTGCAAGTATTTTCTTCCATTATGTAGGTTGCCTTTTCCCCTGTTGTTTTATTTGCTGCATAGAAGCTCTTAGTAGAGTGTATTCCCACTTGTCTGATTTCGCTGTTCTTGCTCGTGCTTTGGGTCATATCCAAGAGAACTGCCAGAACCAAAGCATGAAGCTTTTCTCTTTTGTTTTCTTGTAGGAGTTTTAGTTTCAGAAATTACAATTAAATAATCGATTTTGAATTGATTTTTGTATATGATGTAAGATAAAGGTACAATTTCATCCTTTTGCATGTGTGGATGTCCAGTTTTCCCATCACCATTTGTTGAAGAGAGGCTCATACACCACAACCATGTGAGATTTATCCCTGGGATGAAAGGAGGGTTCAACATGTAAAAATCAATTAATGCAATATACCATATTAAAAGAACAAAGGATAGAAATCACATAATTATCTCAATAGATAAGAAAAAGAATTTGACAAAATACAACACCCTTTGATGATAAAGACTCTTAACGAACTAGGAATAGAAGGAATTTACCTTAACATGATAAAGACTATATAAGAAAAACCCACAGCTAACATAATCCGTGGGAAAGGTTGAAAACTTTCCTCCAAGATCAGTACCAAGACAAAGATACCCACTCTCACCACTTCTAGTTAACATAGTATTGGAAGTCTTAGCCAGAGGAATTAGGCAAGAAAAAGAATTAAAAGTCATCCAAATGGGAAGTAAAATTATCTCTGCAGATGACACGATCTTCTATGTAGAAAACCTTAAGATTCTCTCCAAAAACTTGTAGAACTAATAAACAAATTCAGAGAAGTTTCATGATACAAAATCAACATTCAAAAATTAGTTGCATTTCTATCCACTAACAATGAACTATCAAAAAAGAAAATTTAAAAAATCAATAATTTACATTTACAATAATTTACAATAATAACAACAACAACAACAACAAACTACTGAGGAATAAAGTTAACCAAAGAGGTACCAGGTTTGTACACTGAAAACTATAAAACACCGATGAACTAAATTAAGGAAGACACAAATAAATGGAAAGACACTTTGTGTTCATATGATTTAATATTATTAAAATTTCCATACTACCCAAAGCTATCTGTAGATTCAGTATAATCCCTATCAAAATCTCAATGAAAAAAATATCCTAAAATTAATGTTGAACTACAAAAAACTCCAAATAGCCTAAGCAAATATGAGAAAGGATGAAGCTGGAGACATCACATTTCCTGATTTCAAAATATATTAGAAAGCTACAGTAATTACAAAAATATGGTGCTGGCACAAAAACAGCCACTTAGACCATTGGAACAGAATAGAGAACACAGAAATAAACCTGTGGATGTACTTTTCAACTGACAAGGGTACCAAGAATTCACAAGGGAGAAATGAGTTTCTTCAACAAATAGTGTTAGAAAACTGGATATACACATGGAAAGTCATTTAAATATGACTAGTTCCATGCTGCATCACTGATCATTTCAAAAAGTAAAGTAACTTTAGATTACATAGACATCAATGATGTTTACCTCTTAAATCATCTTTCTACCCTCTTAATTTCCATCCCAGAAAGAGTGGTATGACAATGTATATTTTTCACATTTACCTGATAGTATTTTTAAGCTGAAAAATTAATAATTTGCAGAGTTGATCCATTGCCAAGTATTCCAGCAAAATGTAGATGTCAAAGAGACTATCTCCTAAGGGGAATCATGACCCTGTGTGACCTACTCTCAGGAGGAAATCCACCCAAAGGCAAGTGATCTTTCCCTTTTGATGCTTAGGATCATGCCTCTGCTCATAATGGCTCTATCTTCCTGCATTCTTCTCATTCATGACTGTTCATGCATGTCTTTCTTCCAGGACATGCTCAGGCTCTACTCTCCCAATGACACTAGCTATTAATTACATTGATATTCAGGAACATTTACTTTATTTAAAAGTCTTGAAAGTTCTACTTGACACAAAAGAACATTAATTCCACAAAAGCATCATCTACCTCTTACTTCTTCTCTATCCTCCACAAGGCCCATCAATTCCTTAACTTCCACTTTTGTTTAACCTAATGATGAATTTAATGATCTGGGAGAATTATAATCTCCAAATTGAATCTGAAGGCCACTGCTGCCACTAAGGGTCTTCAAATTTGCCATTTATTATAGAAATATATCTTAACCTGGAGAAATCAAGAAATCGAGGAATCCTTAAGGGCTGGCAGTGAAGAAATTAGAAACAAGTGTATCTCAACCAGAAGCCAATGAGAAAGTACAATTTAATCATATTGAAATTTAATCCAATATAAAGTTGAATTTAAAGACAGGGCAAGGGAGATGAAAGGCAATGGAACCAGGTTTTAAGGAGGCAGTGGATCATTAAAACTAAGATGTTGACAATAAACAGCTCAAAATGGATCTTGTATGGAAGGACTATAGTACAATGGTGGTAAGGTCCTAAAATTTATCAGTACAAGACAGTCTGAGTTAAGCATTGGAACCTACCTATATTCAAATATTTCTTAATGCAATTGAGTTATGTATTTTCCATGGGAAACTAAACAATTATAGCTGGGAGATGGAACAAATATTAATGAGTGCTTTCCAGCCTTCCATATGCCAAGCACTTTCTGTATGTTATTTCCATTAATTCTCTCATCAGTTTATGGCACAGGTTTTATTAACTCCACTAACAAAGGAAGAAAGAGGTTCAGAGAGGTGATGTAATCTGACAATGTTAATAAGTAGTGTATCTGTAATGGGAAATTTTTTCCAACTTCAAAGTACATTTTATTCCCACTACTCTAGTTTGTCTATGAAAGTATTATCTCAGGGGATAAGGTACATTTATCTTTTGCTTATGATGAGACATACACTTACCCTAATCATAGATGCTTCATGTCCTATATTCTCATGTTTATGTGTTTGTTTGATTGTTTTAATTTGAGACTACAACTCCAACCTGTGGGGAAGTTGGGGTTCCTATGGCCAGGATCCTCACTGACCTTAAACCACCTGATGATGTAACTGGCCTGTTGCTAGGCTATCACTTCCACACCTTTAGGTAATAAACTATTATTGCACTATACAGAGAGCTCAGCCCAGAGCTCTGTGTGGAGACAGAGATGCTAGTGCTTGACCTACCACCAGGAGAACAAGCTGGGTAATAAACCCTTTCACCCCAAAGAAACAGTCTACTGTCATTTCTTTCATCACACTGAACCCATAGCAAACTTGCTGGGGGCTGAAACCCATTGACGAGACAATTGGTAAAGTCGGCAGGGTTCATTGTTGACCAAGGGAAAAGACAGGCTGCCCTTATGGGAGGGGTGCTTCAGCGGGCTGCCCCTGTGAATGGGGAGACAGTGTATTGTCCCCCAGTGGGTATGTGGTCTGAGGCAGCTTGTCTCCTAGAGGGCTGGTCCCACCCCAGGACTGGAGGCAAGTAGAGGTGACACCTGAGGCTGTAGGGGTGGCCCTTGGTATAGTAAGTAGGTCTTTTGAGAGAAAGATGTCCGTGAAGTAGTGGGGACTGTGGGTTGGCTGCTTCTCACAGTATTAAAAAAGCCTACAGAAGAGAAGGACATGCTCCTGAAAAAGACCCAAGAAATGGCAGCATGAGAACACGAGCTGCAAACTGCTGGGGATTCCCTGAAGAAGGAAATGGCATTGATGAGAGAAGAGGCAGCATGAGAATGCTGGTAGCGAGGTGCCACTGAAGAGGTAAAAGATTCCTTGCAGAATGAGACGGCAGCACTGCCAGGTGCTCTGAAGGAGGAAGAGGCCATCAAGGAAAAAGACGAACTCCTGAGGGAAGCACAGGCAGAGGTGGCATGAGAATGCGAGCTGCGAAGCACTGAGCTGAAGGTAAGAAACCTTCTGAAGACTGAGGTAGCATTGCTACGAGGTACAGTAGAAAAGGTAAAGGTTGTAGCAGAGGAGGCACTCAGGGGGAGGGGAGAGAAAGGTGCCATCAGCCCTGTAAATGGAGGAGCTGGGGAAGGATGAAGGGATGGTGCCAGAGGCACTGACCCCTCATGTACTGAAAGCATGCCCAGTGGCTGTAAAGAAAATAAAGACCCCGCAGCTGAAGGTTCCCCAAGGAGAGGAGCAGCCCCCTCCCCAGGTCGTGGAGCACTCCATGGTCCGCCCCTGTACTCAGGCTGAGCTGGTGGGTTTGGGCTCCTGGTTTAGGCAGAAGCCCTCGGAGTGAATATCAGCTTGGCTCCTGCATCTGTGGGACTGAGTGGTGGATGGAATTGTTCTGTCAGGGTCAGAGATGGGAAAGCTGTCTTCCCTGACAGTGCAGCCCGCCTTGAGGTAGCATTTACAAAGTGTGCATCAGACCCCAGGGAATCACTCCCTCCTCGATTGGCTTATGGCTGCACTTCATGCTGTGTGGCCCAATCCAGGTGATCTACCATCCTTTCCTTCTAGATGGCAGATGTATGCTGAACTCCAACAGGTGCTATGAGAGCTAGGCATGAGAAATGCCATCTATAGTCCAGAGAATCATGGCCCAGACGAAGAAACTTTCACTACTGGGATGAGAAATGTTGTGCTTCAAATGGCTCCCACATCCCTCTATGGGTCTCTAGTGGCCATTCTTTCCCCTCACATAGGGCATCCCATAAGCAAGGTGACATGTACAGTAGCAGACTTAGGAGAGCCTGAAGCAATGAGAATATGGAAAGAAATAAGGTCTGCTACTCACAAGAAGAATATAAAGAGCCCCATGAAGGTTATGAGGACCCAGATGTGGGTTGATTTAATACAGGCAGGAGCAGATGGAAGGAAATTAGATGGGAAGTCAAATAGGATCTTACTGGAGCTATGGCAACAGCTGAAACCAGAGCAGCAGTTCCAGCCATTAAGACCAAAGAGGCAGAGGTCAGAGACAGAGCCATGAGTCCCGCCTGTGTGTTTGCAAGACTTCCTGCTGGAAAGCGAGCCAACCTCACTTGAGCCCACACAGGAAGGTGATTGGGGAACAAGGTTTGACTGAGGGGAAGGTCAAGGTATCTTCCCTGAGGGACCTGGGGGGAGCAGAGGCCACATGTTGAAATAGCTATGCATTGGTCCCCAGTGAAGATACAACGTGTCCCGGCTCTGGTGGACACTGGGCTGAATTTTCACTGATTCATGATAACCCTGAGTGGTTCCCCAGGACCCCCACTATCATAGATTGATATGGGGGTAAGGTTATCAGAGTGAAAAAAGCCCAAATCCCTTTGGGAATAGGGTGTCTACCCCCAAAAAGAGTATATTGTGTATATATCTCCTATTCCTGAGTATATTTTGGGGATTGATATCCTGCAGGGTCTATGGTTGCAGACCACTGCAGGTGAGTTCAGACTGAGAGTACGTGTGGTGAAGGCAGTTCTGAGGTGACATGCTAGGCACCTGCCCATAGCTTTGCCTGTGCCTCGGCGGGTGACTAATACCAAACAATACAAACTGCCTGGAGGGCATAAAGAGATTGGAGAAACTCTCCAGGAGCTGGAAAAGGTGGGTGTTATGAAGCCCACCTATATTCCTTTCAATTCCCCAGTGTGGCCAATAAAAAAGCCAGATGGTTCCTGGCATATGACTGTGGATTACAGACAATTGAATAAAGTCATACTCCCTATGCATGCTGCTGTCCCCTCTATTGCAGGCCTGATGGATACCCTCAGCCATGAACTAGGAACATACCATTATGTGGTAGATCTTCCTAATGCCTTCTTTTCCATTGACATTGAGAAGGAAAGTCAGGAACAGTTTGCCTTCACATGGGAAGGATGGCAATGGACTTTTACTATCCTTCTGCAGGGATTTCTCCACAGCCCCACCATCTGTCATGGGGTGTACCATTATATTGATGGTGTCATGCTCACGTCTGATTCTCTTTCAGATCTAGAAGGTGCAGCACCTAGACTGCTGCAACATTTCCAGGAGAAAGGATGGGCTGTGAACAGCCGAAGGTTCAGGGACCTGGTTTGTCTATAAAATTCTTGGGGGTCGTCTGAGTGGGTAAGACCAAAGTTATACCAGAAGCAGTTATAGATAAAGTCCAGGCCTTTCCTACCCCTACAACTGTAGCATTGCTAAAGGAGTTTTGGGGTCTTCTAGGATACTGGAGAGTGTTTATCCTGCACTTGGCACAAATTCTGAAGCCCTTATACTGGTTGGTATGAAAGGGCATCAGGTGGGACTGGGATGAGAAGAATATAAAGAGCCCCATGCATCTGCCTTTACTACAGCAAAACGGGCAGTCAGGGCCATGAGTGTGATAAACTCATCAAGGCCCTGTGAGCTGGACGTTCATGTGACTGAAGACAGTTATGGCTGGGGTCTCTGGCAGCAGCTTGAACGAACTTGCCAACCCGTTGGATTCTGGTCAAAACTCTGGAAAGGGACAGAGTTACAATACACTTTGATAGAAAAACAACTGGCTGCCATGTATCATGCCTTGCTGGCTACAGAAGCCATCACTGGAATGGCCCCAATAAAGGTAATAACCACCTATCTCATCTTGGGGTGGGTATGAGACTGGACCCAAAAGCCAAGGAGTAGTGTGGCACAAACACCCAAACTAGCCAAGTGGGGTGCCTACCTACTGCAGTGTAGTGCCCCCTCTAGTAGACCCTTGAGTGAAGAACTCTAGCGCTTGCTGGGGCCATTGACATATACTAGTGAAAAGCAGGAAGAACTTGCTTTTGAACCATTAGAAGCAGAGAGTCCCTATCGGGAGGGAAGAGCCCCTATACCCAAAGATGCATGGTACACAGATGGCTCCAGCCATGGGCAGCCCCCAAAATGGAGGATCGTAGCTTTCCATCCTAAGACTGAGACAATATGGATGGAAGATGGTGAGGGGAAGACCAGCCAATGGGCAGAGTTGCAGGCCATGTGGCTTGTGATCAGCCAGGAGCCCTCCCCTATAGTTGTCTGCACTGACAGCTGAGCTGTCTTTTGGGACTTGACTCTGTGGCTACCAACCTGGTACCATGCCAACTGGCTGGTTGGTCACTGACCCCTTTGGGGGCAAGAACTGTGGCAAGACTTACGGGCTTGTAGTCAGAATAAAATAATTACAGTATACCATGTGACAGGTCATTTGCCACTGGCATCCCCAGGAAATGATGAAGCAGATAAATTGGCCCAGAAACGCTGGTTAGAAGGAAAGCCTGCCTCTGATGTAGCCTAATGGTTACATCAGCATTTGTTGCATGTGGGGCAAAAGACAATGTGGGCTGTGGCCCATCAGTGGGGCTTGCCTTTGACCTTTGAAGAAGTTAGTAGAGTCTGGCAGGAGTGTGCTGTGTGCTCTAAAAGGGACCTATACCCAGTTCCACAGCAACATGGGACAATAGCTAAGGGGCCTATACCCCTCGTCAGGTGGCAGATGGACGATATTGGGCCTCTGCCTGTGTCAGAAGGATATCGGTATGCGATGACCTGTGTGAACACAGCTACTGGACTTCTGGTTGCTTTTCCTACCCGTTGTGCAGACCAGCAGGTGACCAAAAGAGGCCTGGAACATCTCTTTGCCACCTATGGCCAACCACAGGTAATTGAGAGTGATCAGGGCACCCATTTTACTGGACATACACTGCAAGAATGGGTGCAACAGCTGGAATGGAAGTTTCATAGAATCCTACCACAGCAGGCATGATAGAGAGGCACAATGGCTTGTTAAAATCCGGACTAAAGTCAGATAACAATAGTTTGTGGGGATGGTCAGTCTGCCTATGGACCGTACTACGGTGTTTGAATGAGAGAGACCCTGAAAGGGAGCACTGAGCCCCGTAGACATGTGAACACATATGGCTGCCTCCCCTATACAACTGCATGTACACACCAAGGAAGAACCACCAAAGCTGAGGTTCGGCCACCAGAATAACATCTTGCTGCCAGCACCAACTGCACTGAATCCTGGAGACTCCGTTGAGTGGACATGGCCTTGTACCTTTCGACACATGGACCAACAATGGCTGGCTCTCCTGGCACCTTGGGGACAAGGCCTGGAAGCTGGCCTCCTGTGTATTCCTGGAATAACAGAGTAGCCCCCAAATGTCACAGTAGTATATCCTGAACAGCCAGAAGGTAGGAGCATCTTACCAGGGAGTTTTGTTTTATCATTATGGCCAGCGCAAGCACCTCCAGAAACACTATATATAGACCCTTCAGTAACCCCCACAGGAAAAGGAGTAAAAGTATGGCATACTGGAAGGGACCCTCTTCCTGCTACAGTGCTATCACAGAACCACTCTCTTGCATGCAACCTACCAATGGACAAGATTTGCCTATATTTGTGTCATTAAAACATGTGTCTTATTGCCCCTAAGGTCTTTGTGGATTGGGAACTTCCTCTGGTTTGAGGATTATTATAATTTTTGTTATTAGGACCTCCTCTGGCTGGAGGATGATTATAATTTTTGTTACCTGTATCAAAATCTTGTTTTATCTTAACTTTTGTTATTATCTCTAAGTTGTTGTTATTCTCTGTTGCTGTGGTGGAATCTGGTTACAGTGCTCCAGCTTTCTCACACAGGGACCACTGCAGAAGATGGAAAGCGTGTAGATTGTAAGGCAAGAATCCTGGAGGGGTGGAGTGTGGGGAAGTTGGGGTTCCTATGGCCAGGATCCTCACTGAACTTAAACCACCTGATGATGTAACTGGCCTGTTGCTAGGCTACCACTTCCACACCTTTAGGCAATAAGCTTTTATTGTGCTATAGAGAGAGCTTGGCCCAGTGCTCTGGGTGGAGGCAGAGACCCTAGTGCTCTACCTACCGCTGGGAGAACAAGCCGGATAATAACCCTTTCACCCCAAATAAACATTCTACTCTCATTTCTCTGGTCACACTGAATCCATAGCAAATTTGCTGGGGGCTGAAACCCATTGGCAAGACAAACCTCCAAGTCTTTGGTTTGGAGAACCTCTTTCAGCATCAGTTCTGCCCATTCTTCACATTGCACTGTTAAAGGCTGCCAGAAACTGCTTGACTCATCTCCTAAGGAAGGTCCTGACTTTTCTGTTCAGCATTTATAGAAATTAATTTCCATACAAATGTGTGTGTATGTGTATGGAAATAATGCTAAACAAATGATATGGAAATTAACAAAATACACTGGACATCAGTTTAGCCAAATATTTTTGCAAGAGGAGGGAGCAAGTTGAATGAGCAGCCACCTGCTTCTCGCATCTCCCTCCTTCATGCAGGGACTTTCGTTGTCTCCCAAGTGATGTGTATGCAGCTATAAAGTTTTCGGGATTCAGCCATTATCTAGGTATTTCCCAGCTTTTCAATCGCCTTAGAAATACTTGATGGATCTATCACAAAATTAACACAGATAGAATGAAAGTAATAAACAGAGATTGAGATTGGTTAAAAAAATACTGCTATAATGCTGCAGTAATGTCAACCCATTCCTTCCCCCAGCAACCAGAGATTACAGTTACTTGAAAAAAAGCAATAAAGATCAAGTGTCATTCTTTAGAACTTTTGGGTAGTGGCTAAATCTTCACAAAGTAAATGTTTCTAAAGAAGCACTTAGGGTACAATGGGCCAAGAAACATGCTGGGCACAATAAGCCTTTTGGAAAAAATAATTTGATCCAGTTTCTTTTTATAGATTCTTTCCATAGGGTTGGGATGAATGCTGCTATCATCTTGCTCACCTGGGATCAGAGAAGACTAAAGTTTGCTAACAGGCCCTGTTACAACTGCATTTTTATGTATCTTCCTTGCATTCTTATGACGAGACTGTTTTTATACGGTGAACATGTTCCAAATGTAAACAAAGAAAAATTAAGCTGAAAGCTGCTAATGTTAAATTTAGAGCTTGCAAAAAATATCAGTTAGTGAGGAACAGCTGCCAGAATAAGACACTTGTACTCACAGAGATGATTTTACTTACAAAATTTGAAAGAAATTGTAATGATGAATCATAAGCTTTGCTATAAATAAATTATGACTGCAAATTGCCAGATACAGAAATATTCTCATTAAAGTCCATTGTCTTTGAAGACAAAATTGCCTCATTTATTATTTCAGTAGACTCAGACCAATTTAGAACAATTAAAGCCTGTATTATCAAGTATGCTTCATATGCACTGAAAATATGTTAAAGGGGAACAGGTGCTGTTCCAATTTAATGGGATCAATCCCTGATTGTCAACTCTATGAAGCATGCTACTTTGTTGTGGAAACAATTTAGAGTTTCATTGAATGGATGCCAATTTCTAATCAGTCAAGGACAATGTGGCATCATTCTGCGACAAGCGTTTCGTTCATTCACTTATTCCTTTATTCAGTCAATCCTTCTACATTTCCGCTGCACTTAACATGCAAGGCAATTGGTCAAGCATGATGGGAAAACCCAAGATGATCGAAAAATTATCATGCATATTCTACAGGAAAGTAGAAATGACATGTACTCAAATAAAGGTAATGTAAGATTGAAATTGAGTTATCCACGTAGTGCCAAGAAGTTGAAAGGAAAAAAACTAAATTTTTGATCAGAGAGGCCAAGGAAACCTATGACAAATTAGCATCCTGGGAACGGGGAAGTGAAGATGATAAGAATACTACATTTTTAATATTAAATAAGAATATTTCAAGTAGAATGAAGAGTGAGCAACAGAGAGAGCAGGTCGTTAACAGTGAGGAGTTTAGTCTAGAATGACGGAGCATTACACAAAGCTGTTGTAGGTAAGACTGAAAAAAGAGCTAGATCAGAAGCTTAAAATAAAGTAAATGGTAGATTTATTTGGTAAATACTAGGGCACAATTTTGTGTAATTGAATTAATAGTGCAACCAGAATAAGCAGGGGTATATAAGGAAGAGTTATGCATGTTGTACTCATTAGAGTAAATTTTGAAATTATAAAAACAGTATATAAATTCTAAATTACTAGTAGAGAAGTGGGGTGTAATGGTAAAAGAATGCAATCAACTGAAAACAAAGAAAAAAATTAAAAATTAAAAATTAATTTCAATGGAATGCTAATAAAAATAATATATAAATTTGTGGCATGAGCTAAAAATACAACAATATGCATATTGCAAAAAGAAAAAATTTTGAAAATGAAATTTAGAGTAGCTGAGTAAACCTGGGGAATATTGAGGGGAGAAAATCATAGAAATAACACTAATAAAATAGAAAAGAATGGTAACGGTCAACAAAATCCATATTTTGAACTGTCTAAATATGATGAGATAATTCTGGCATGAGTGAACAGTAAAAATGTGAGAGAAATTTCTAAGAACCAAAGTCAGGAAAGACAAAGGACACAGAGCTAAAGATGTTGCAGATATTAAACCAACCAAATGACCGCAGGGCATTATGGACCAGTTTATGCCAAAACTTAGAAAATGTAAATGGATGAACTAAAAATTTAATGACTAAAACTGATATAAGTATAAATTTAATAACTGAATAATTCTAGAACTATTAAAATAGTAAATAAATTTAGTTTGTATAATCAAACAAACGAGCAAAACTCTTCACAAAATGATCCTCCTTGACCAGGTGGTCTCATCGCTTAAGTTTCACCGAACATTCAAGGAAGAAATATTGTCCATAGCATGTAAAAATCTTTCATAGTTAGAAAAAATATGAACATTTTGTAATTCATTATATGAAGCCAGTCTAATCTTGAGTCAAAATATAGTAAGAACAATATTAAAAAAATTACAAGTCAGTATTTTTCCATAATCCCAAAACCCAAAGCAGCAGAGACAAATAAAATTATATCATGTTCACTTGTGGTTTGCACAGGGCCTCAAGGTTAGCTTTAGATTTTATATTCAATCAATGAAATTATTATATTATGTAGGAAAGGGATATGGTGAAATTCATAATCCATGTATGACAAAATTTCTTGGTAAAGTAAGAATGCCATGTAACTTCCTCAACCTGATAACAGGTAGGCACAAGAACCAAGTATACAGGATTTAAAATCAATATCTAAAAATAACTTATATTTCTGTATACAAGCTTAACAAGTGAGAAATAAAAGAAAAATCACATTTAAAATAACATAAAAATATCATGTACCTAGGAATGAATCTATCAAAAGATAATGAAATATTTACATTAAAATGTATAAACTTTACAACATTAAAGAAGATCTCAGTAAAGGGAGAGTTACACTGTATCAATGAATTGAAGTACTCAATATTTAAGTGATGTCAAATTTTCCCAAATTCTTTTTAATCAGATTGTGATAAAATTTAACCTGTGTGTGTATGTGTGTGTGTGCATAGTAATTTATAAATTTGTAAAAATGCAGAAGGCCGAAATATCTTAGTGGTCTTAGGCAATGAGGGCTCTGCCTTCATGACTTAATTACCATCCAAAGGCCCTACCTTCTAATATCATCACCTTGGGGGTTAGGATATCAACACATGCATTTGGGGAAAAGGGTTTACATACAGACCATAGTGTTGGGAATTTCATTCTTTGGTGTCATACATGGTATTATTATAATTTAAATTTTGAATCTCAATTGTTTATTGCCAGTATATACATATTAAATTGATTTTGGTATATTGACCTTGTATCTTGTGATCTTGCTAAACTTACTTATTAATTCTAGGGGCTTTTTTGTAGATTCTGTAGGCTTTTTTTTAAGTGGTGGTCATGTCACCTATGAAAAGAGGCTGATGTGGTTCTTATGTTCTGATGCATTTCAATGAATCCCTGAAAATACATAAAGTTCATTGGGAGCTTGAACATGTTAGTTACAGCATCAGATTAAAAGAAACTTTTAGGGCTAAAAGTATCTTTTAGGGATATCTTAAGGAGTGTTTAATTTGCTATAAATATCAGGCACCAAGCAGAAAGCTTGTACCTTAAAGACCCAAGAAGAGTTATCATCCTTTGGCCAGTTATGATCTTCCATGAAACTCCAGGTAACAAAACTCTAGGAAATTATTTCCTGGACTTATCAACAGTCTGTCTTTGCTTGTGGACTACCTTGATAGTTTCTGTTAGTTCTGATATTGCCTGCAGATCTTTGTCCTCGTACATCCAGCCAAATCACAGTTTTTTCCCTGTTGATAGGACTGTAAGGCAAAAGTATGTGAAGTGACTAGCCATCTGTTTTGTTCCAGACATTCCCTAATTTAGCCCTCATAGTCCCACGTCTTGAGAAAATCCTGAGTCCCACACTAACTGGGACTCTGGTCATCCTTGAAGTAGGATGATACAAATTTTAAGTAAATATGGTTCCTGCTATAAAAAAAAAATCACATTAAATATGTCTATAAATATGAATGCTAATACTTTATGGTGTAGTGAATATGAAACACAACTCATGGATCTTATCTGTCCTATCACTTTTCGAATCAGATTAGAGATCCACTTTTAGATCACTTTTTAGAGATCTACTTTTTTAATTTGGCATATTGCAACATCTAATTATACAAATACTTAAATATTCAGTGAGTCCCTCACCTAGTAACCTAGGAAATTTAAGTTTTTCTCAACAAAATTTCTGTGCATGTATACTGCCTTGAAAATATCTATACAGGTGATCAGAGGAATAGTTGGCATTCAGACAAATGTATCTGCCTTTTATTACATCTCAGATCATAAATTAGTTTACATCTCAGATCATAAATTAGTATGTGAATTGTGATCCTGCTTTTTAATACATACATAGGCATGTTACTGAGTCCATAAGAAAATTCACCTAAATGTTGACATGTTATGGCTGGGTGGTGTGATATTAATTGGAGAATTTTACTAACTTCATTTTGCTTCCCTATTACTTAATGTTTATAATTCATATATAATTTTATATACAAATAAAAGTTCAAATAATCAAACTATTAAAATTACTAGTTTTTGAATATTTGCATGGCTCACGCCAGAGCAATAGGGTGTCATCCAAAATGCACTGGACAATCAGGTGATTTAATTCAAATTCTAGCTATAGTTCTTACTATGTAAAAAACTATTCAACCCTCATGAGCCTTAGATTTCTCATTTACACAATGGAAATAAAAAT
>JAVSCE010017400.1:0-35001 GCA_032199065.1 Smutsia gigantea
AAATATTAAATAAACATCCTCTTTTTTTTCAATGAAATCAATATTTACTGAACACCTATAATGTGCTAGATGATGTGCTAGAACTATGAAATACAGACCAAAACATGTTTGCAACAACAATAGTAAACTGATTAGAAAAATAATAAGACTCCCACAGATTCATGGGCAAAGCATAACAGATAATCCCCAAAAGAGGGCATAGCCTGAAAAAATAAACTTATGAAAAGCCTGATCAAGAAGTGATCAGAGATGCAAATTGAAAGTATGATGAGATAGTTTCATTATCAAATTAACAAAGATTACAAATGATTAGCACCCTCTTTCTTAATTGTACTATAATAATAATAGCTTTGGGTTTCTGTATTTCAACTATTTTAATTTGCCAAAATCCACATATTTTGGATTTTAGTCAGATAGTTTATTTATTATTATTGCTAATTGTTTCCAACCGGTTACTATTTAATCTTCTCACAAAGTTCTAAATTTACTTAATCTGATTCTGTCTTACTTTCCAAACCAGACAATCCTTTTGCTATGTTGTTTTCAATGTACAGAAGCTGCTTTTTTCCAGAATGCTCACATCCCTTCTCTCTCACCCCCTAGATAAATGTTGCTCAGTGGATTTAAAGAGTAATATGCCTTTCAGGAGCTAGAGCTAACTAAACTGCCTCAGGTGAGGAACTCAGAAACTATTCTTACCTCGCGTTATCTCCATTACACATAAAGTTAAGTAATTTAATATAACCATTAAGACATATCCATAGTCAAATAAGCATAGCCCAATGAGAACTTTCTTGGGTGCTGTTTATAGGTCTAGAAATAAAGTTGCAAGGTCTCCATTTTCATTAAGGCAGCGACGTGGCACTGAAAAGAATCAGAATGCCAGGCGCCTGGTGGGAGGCTGGGGAGATGGAGATCACAGCAGTATGCAGCTGTCTTTCAGGCCTTGAGCAGCTTGATTTAGAGGAACACACACTCACTCCAGATAAACTGGTTTTGTTTTGTTACAAGTTTCAGAAGTTCCTGATTTGGCAAAATATCTTATTTCAGATTTTTCCCAATTTCTTTCTCTTTATCTAGAGCAGTAATTCTCCAGGTGCATGTGGGAGGGATACTCTGGAGGGATGGGATGGCAAGAATGTGTAGCTAGAAAAAGCATATGATACACCTTCTTGAGTAGGAAAGATGGGGGCAGAGCTACAGGCAGTGACTCAGGACTTGAAGTGTATTTTGTCTAGGGAACAGCCTACGTGCAAAGGAGCAAGAAAAGTTGGGGAACACTGATCTTGATGGTTAAGACTGTCTAATAGAGATGTTTACATAGGGAGGCATTGGAAATATGCCATCCCCGAGCGAGACCTCCCTGTGTTTGAGTTATCAGCCCAATGGTTTCATCCTGGCCAGAGAGGATTCCAAGTATAGTTGTAAAGTATGGCTTTCCTACAATCCCATCTCTGCTAGTGGTGGTCATTTCAGCCCACTGAGGGCCTGGTGTCTGCCTGCTTCAATTTCCGCAGGCTTAGTCCTCCCTTGCTGCGCCCCTGAATGCCTAAACTCTCCATCGCATCCCAGATTCAGGCCGTTTTTTTCAAGACAGTACCAAACATGTCGAGTCAATCTCTCCCCTCCATCACAATGCCTAGCCATCTCAATGACTCTCATTCCTTGGTGTCTCATGAGATGATAAATAACTCACAGTAAATTCAAATGACTGATTGAATGCAATGGAATTGTTTATGGTTTTGTGTGTGCAGTCATATTTTGTTTACACCTCTGTATCCTATGTGTAATTGAGCTAAAGATAAAATGACATTCTAAGATAAAACTGACGAGAAACATGCTAGTTAACAAAGATAAGCACCTAGGTAAGTGAATTTTGGGGTGATGTATGTTGACATCTGCGGATAAAGTGAAGGTTCCTATGGCCACGATTCTCACCTGGCCCTGGTCGGCTAGCTCACTATGCACGTGTGGGCAATATGTTGCTATTGACTTTATATATAAAGAGCTCCACCCAGTGCTCTGGGCAACAGGGTGGCAGGGCTGCAAGGCTGCTGCACGGCTGCAGGAGAACAGAGACTGGAGTCGTGACAGCGCGGAGGACAGAAACTGAGACGGCTGCGGGGGTGGAGAGGCCCAAAGGCAGGGATGGGCTTGCTGCATGCAGACCCTCTGAGTGGACAGGATTCTAGTGACTGACCTGCCACTGTGGGAATAAAGGTGAGTATAAGCCCTTTTACCCCGAGAACATTTCATTGTCATTTTTCAGTCTCACTGAATCCATAGTGAACTTGCCCAGGGCTGAAACCATTGGCAAGACAACATCGTAAGATGGAGTTATAGTGATAATATTTAGGTGAACAGAAAGGAAAAAGGATATGGGGAAAAGGTATAAACAGGTTTCCTAAGCAAAAGGACCAGAAATGGTCATCTGCTGCAGAGCTAAACCAGGTGCTCCATAGCCCCAAATGAGATCATCATTGATTTCCAATATAGTGATAACAACCTTCATCCCAAGTAGCTATTTGTAGCAGCATCTAATCCCCTAGTAGTTCACAAAGACGTGTGTATAATGGTTATTACATCAAACTCTCTGGTCCTGTCTCTTGCTAGTTGCAGCCCTGGGCAATTTTTCATCATTCTGTCATAGTTCCCTCATCTGTAAAATTTGGTTGATGATAATACCTACCACAAATGTCTTTCATGATGACTAAATATATTAGCAAAGGTAAAGAACTAAGTACTGTATCTAGAACATAGTAAGCACTCAATAACTGTTAGCCAATATTATTGCCAACATGGGAAATTATCTTTAACTGTTTGATCTTTCCAAGCTCGGTCTTGTTGTCTTAATTTGCATTACCTCATAAGCATAACTGAACCTTTTCACATGTATCACCCATTTATTATTTTTATACTGGAAATTATCATATGCCTTGACATTTTTCTCATTTGCCTTTTATTTCTTTTTTTACTGATTTTTAGATTGTTTTCCCAAGTTTGATATCTGGCTTTTAAGATTTTTTATTTTTTCAAGTACAGTTGACCCTAAACAATGCAGGGGTGAAGGCCGCTGACCCACCCTGCCATAAAAACTCTGCATATAACTTTTGACTCCCCAAAAACTTAACTACCAATAGCCTCCTGCCGACCAGAAGCGTTACCTTTAATTAAACAACCAATTAGCACATATTTTATATGTTCTATGAATTATGCACTGTATTCTTACAACAAAATAAGCTAAAGAAAATAAAATGTTTTTTCAAATTGTTGCAAATGTCCAAAAAAATTTCCAATACATTTATGGAAAAAAATCTGCATATAAGTGGACCTGTTCAGTTCACATTCATCTTATTCAAGGGTTAACTGTATAGTCTCATAAAAAAGAATTCAAACAATACATTCTTCCGACATGAAACCCATTTAAAGTGTATCTCCAGACACCAAGATCTTAGAGTCATTTTAAATACGGAGAAACTGAAGGCCAAGGTCTTATGGCTACAAAATAAAATTGGGAAAAAAAAATACTTTGTGGGCTTTTTGTTAGAAAATGCTTTCAAGCCCTTGTTTATAGGACTGCTATAAACAAAGACTTGGAAGTATTTCACAATGACGAAATGTTGTAGAAATGTGTAACATCACACAGCCCTTTCCTAACCTGCTCAGTGCAGCCGAGTCTTCATCAATAATACTCCTCCCCACGTGAGATACATCCAGGCCATCTACTTCAAAGCAATTATCCAGAGTGCCTGGAGCGCAGACAGCACAGAACAGCTTCCTTTACAGGCTATTACGGCTTCCTTCTGGTAGTTTACAGACCAAGAGCACCCCGAAAAGTTGCATGCTCTATAAATAACACAGCCAGGGCAACTCAGTTTCATAGGAGCTATGTCTTTCTTTATTTTTTATTAAAAATGAAAAGTGGAGCCTCAATTTAAAGGTCACTAGATAGGACTTTATCTTAAATCAATAAATATCAATTAAATTAATACACCCACCAAGCTAAGTCTCAAATAAGGTTTTGAAGCTTCTGGTTAACTGTCCACCAAAACCCTGTCATTGCTTCTACTGTTTCTCAATAAAATGTAAAGTGTTTTTGACATCACACAGACAAAAATCAAGAGCCAGACAGAATCAAGTATTTCCAACCTCTAGCATCCATCGGTCAGTATAGGCACCTAGGTGTCTTCAATACTCCTCCACAGCTTCATTTAGTGGCAGTCACTGCTGTCAAGTCAAATAGTTAATGATTGCCTACTGCGTGCTGGGGCTGGAAATACACAATAAACCAGTAGTTCTTATCTCTGTGGATCATGGAATTTAGGGACCAGTGGGGAGACTGTCAATGACAGCACAGTGAGAGAAGTCAGGACCCTAACCAGCTCCTTGGAGGAAGTGACCCCCACAGTGAGATCTAAGAAATATGAAGGAAAATGAACAAAGGGAGAAATAAATTCCAAATATAGGGAAATGCACTTGCAAAGATGAGGAAAAGAAAAAACATAAAGCATCGTCAGTTATATCTCAATAAAACTGGAGGGGAAAAAAGACAAGAAGAAAGCCATCTGCTTGCCATTGAGGAGTTTACAGTCCCACAGGAGAGACAAGCAGCTGGCCACATCGAATGTTAAATGTCTCACAAACAATGAGCCGTGTAAAGTTCTCCAAGAAAATGAAGGTTTTTGTGGATGGCATATATTCCAATTTTTTTTTTAAGCCAACTAATAATAACTGATTCTTGGTGAAGTTAAACCATCAACTTCGGAATCAGACCACCTGAGCTGAAATAGTTGTTCCCCACAGTCAAGGTCTGGTGCCCTAGGAGAATCCCTTCTTGATTCCATTTCTTCCTTCCATAGGTAGATGATGAGGGTCTCCATGGGCTTCACTGAAGGAGGTCCTGGAATGATACATTGAGCAAGGTGTGCTTCCCAGGCCTCAAGGATCTTACCATTTTGTAGTAAAGCTAAATAATAAATCGAGACAATTTCGATTTTTTTATCTACTCACTAATCCTGAGGCAAACTGTATAGGCTAAGGGACATGGAAAAAATTAAAATAACATAAAACTTTGTAGGAATGAAAAGGGCTGTAGCATTAGTGGGTGGCAAGAGATAATTAATGAATTATATCAAAAGGCTCAGGAAATAGATCTGAGCTTCAGATGCTCATCGAAGCTGCAGGATAGATGGAGATTAACCAAGGAAAATGTATTTAGTAAGAAAAGACAAGGTCCTAGGATCTTATCTAAGGACTGTATAGTTTAAGTGATGGGCAAAGGATAGATACCCACAAAGGAGGCTGGGAAGAGAGAAGAAGAGACTATGGTATCACAAAATCCAAGAAAAGATGAGGAGTTATTGTTTAATGGGTACAGAGTTTCTGTTTGGGACGATGAAAATTTTGGAAATAGTAGTGATGGTTGAACAACATCCTGAAATTAATATCATGGAATGGTACACTTAAAATGGTTAAAATGGCAATTTTATGTTACATATATTTTACTACAGTAAATAATAGCAACCAACGTGATCTAGGAAAATGGTACTTCAGGAAGGTATGGTCAAGTGCTATTTACTCTCTAAAGTTTTAATAAGATAAGGAATAAAAACTACACTTTTGAGTTCACTAATGAGAATGTCATTAGTAATGTACATAAGCACTTCAGAGAAAAGGGGAGGGGAGGAGTCAGGATGCAGTGGACATAGGAAAAAATGGATAAGTTGGTCAACAAACATCAACAGATCTTTAAAGAGCTCTGCCTGGAAAGAGAAGAGAGACAGGGTGGCAGCTAAAGGGGACCCTGTAGCTGAAAGACATTTATTTCAAGATAGAAGCAGTTGAGCAAGTCTTAGATCAAACTCTTGCCTGTCTTGAGAAGATCTGAGCAGAAAAGGTGGAAAAAAATTCCTTACTGAGAAAACCCTCAGTTCTAAAAACTTAAAATGAGCTAAGAGTGAGATTAGTTTATTACCTGTCTTTATTCCAGACAAATGGTTGCCTCTTCCCCTCCTAAAGGATCTCCAAGTAAGATTCCACGGCCCTCCCTCCCTATTAGTTCATTCTGTGGTATAATCACCCATAAAGACAAGAAAAGCCTCCTTTACCAAACAGCTCAGTAGGTGCAATTTCATTCCACTTTCTCTTGCCCTGGTCTGCATGGTGGCATTGTTGCAAGGAGTTGGTTTGGAGACACAGGGAAGTCAGACTACAAGGTGAGGGAAGAATTCATTAAAGCAAGAGTGTTAGGGAGTGACAGGACAGAATAATAAAGGAAGTTCACTGAACTGCTACTCTGCATGGGGCGTGTCCCCTGCTAACTCCTTAAGCCAGGGTCACCTGGAGTCCAGAATCTGCTTGGATCTGCACGGCATGGGAACTGAGTCCCTACCACACCAGGATTTGGGGGAGCCAAGGAGCACTGGATGCAGTGAGATTATGTTCTGGGAACTTCCTAGAGGTGAAGAAAGGAGACTTTCAGGCAGGCTACTAAAGAGCATGAGTGTAAACTGCAGTTCCGGTCACCTAGGCGACGGTAATTTGCAAGCCCAGATCTGAGCTTTCAGAGGCCCCTCCCTACCTATCTGAGATAGGACAGAGAGCGTGAAGGTTTAAGCTGAAACCCGGAGGATTAGAATGACAAAGCAAAGTAACAAAAATACCACTGGAAAAGCGCAGAGACAAAACGTTTGAGTTGAGCGGTGAAAAGTTTATTTAAGGCAAAAAGGAGGACACTCGGAGAAAGGGGAGTGTGGGCTTCTCCAGAGAAAAGGCACCCCTAAAAGGTTGGGAAAAAATCAAAGACGCACATACTAAGTGCGAGTGACCTCAGAGAGAGGAACACCCTGAAAGGCTTAAGTTTTATTGAATGAGAGAAAGTCTATGCACTTAGTGCGGGCAACCTCAGAAAGAGGAGCACCCTGAAAGGTTGGGGGTTCCCCCTTTAAAGGATTTTTCAGGAATGTGACAAAGGGCTGGAGGTGCAAACTTGTTAAGTGGTCCCTGAATATTTAAGATTAACTTAACACGAGGAACTTCCTGCTCTGATTTCTCCCTAAGACACCGGCTTCTCGGTCTGGGAGCATATCAAACAAGACAGCCTGCCCAGCCCTCAAGGTGGGCCAAGACATTGTCTGTTTGCTAAGGAGTAAGTTAAGAATCTTATTTCTTAAATTCCTGGATTTTAAAATGCAATCTCATCTTTAAGTTGGAATCCTTCCTGCTTTTCAGGAAGGATTTATGTTGTTTACAGCTGGGCCTGCATGCTTAACACAATAAAGACATGGGCTGTGCTGAGGTACCCTCCTTTATCTGGGGAACATTCAAACATTCCAGGCGAAATTACTCCTGGCTTTTTTTTAGTCTCTTTTAGTGCGTTTTCCTGGCCTTATTCTCTTTCTACCCTGCTCATATCTATTTTCCTGCCTAACAGCCTATTAAAGGCATTTGCTAAATGACACCCCAGTCTTTGATTCCTCAGATTAAATAAACTCCGCATTTCAGCTCTTACTCCCAAACTCTAACTCTGACCTATTATTCAACTCCCCTTCCAGGCTTCCTGACTCCCCAACATTGCTCCTGCTGATCAATATCTGCCCTTCTAGTTCTGCTTTCCTTCCTCTTTTCTTTGAAACATCAAACTCAGTGTTGAAATCTGTTTCAATCAATCTTTGAAGAGTTGCAGAGGGAAACTTTCCAACCAGTTCCTTGCTTTGTAACCTGTTCTTGGGGAAAATTTAAAACCTGGTTCTCACTGAATTTCTTCCCTTGGCAAATCCTGCAGCCTGTGTCTCTTTCTCATGCACCAGCCTCACAATCCATATAAACCCATCTATTTATTCGGAAAATATTTATTGAGGCCATCCTGTCTGCCAGGAACCATGAGAGGCACTGGTTTTACAAGAGAGAAAAAAATAGAGGCAGCCCCTGCCCTATCACCTATTGAAGGCAAACACCGACCAAATAAGCACACACATGCATGTGAAATGGCAACTTTGGTAAGTGAGATAAAATAGAATTGGGCAGTCGCAAAATTCAAGATAAGTTATTGAAGTCCAAAAAGGATTCCCAGAGGAGACAGTGATGGAGCTACAACCCAAAGGGGGATTGGAAGTAACTGAGTTGAAGAGTGCATGAAGAGAAAAAGGGATTCACAGGAGGGAAATCAGCATTTTCACACTCAGTGTGGCTGAACAGAGGGGGAGGCACAGAGGGCTGAGAGAGGCCAGTAGATACAAAAGGAGAGGCTGGAGAAGAGTTTTGAATGACATTAGGCTGCAGGTGCAGGAAGGACTTTTTAAAGATTTTGTTCTTTGAATGGAGACCTCTGGTTGCAGTGTTCAGAGGACTGTAGAGTGACTGAAACAATCGTTGAACACCAGTCAAGAGGCAACTGCAGTGGCCTAGGACTGAGAGAGTGGTCTTTTAGACTAGGATGGATCCAAGAGGTAAGATTTTAGGAGGTGAAATTGACAAAATTTGGTCATGGATTAGGTAAGTGTGGGTGGGGGACATGAGGGTGGGTGGGCATAAGATGATTCCTGGATTTCCAGCTTAAGCAGCGGGTTGGAGGATGGTGCTGTTCACTGAGCTAAGCATCACCGGGAGTGATTGATGAAGATGGTTGGGACTGGTGAGGCCTGAGTCCTGAGTTGGTCAAGGTACATTTGAGGCAACTAGATGTTAGTAACCAAATAAGGAAGAAGAGACACAAAGTCATTTTATGTCATACACAAATTTTACCTTAATAGTCGTATGATTAATTTATGATTGATTGACAAATTATTTTAGGACTGTTAAGTAGAACTTTGTGAATATATCTAAAACTGATTTTTTAATTAAGTTGGAAAAGAATAGTAGGGGCAATAGTGGCTCAAGGTGAAATCTTGTATGGTACATGAATATCATGCAAGTAAATTTTGGGAAACTCCGGCATAGGAGAAACTCAATTCTCAATTCAATTAGCAACTTTAGAGAAAAACAATACTCACTGAAAGTTTAGGCATGTTTCCAAACCATGTGTGCAGACACTTGTAGATAATGAGAGAAAGAAACTCGGGACACTGGAAGAGAAAGGTTTCTCTTTTTCCAAACTTTTCCAAAGATTTCCAAAACCTTTTTATTTGTTAAGGAATTTTATCAAAACTGCTCCAACACATCTGTAACTCCAAATCTGAAAAGAATTGCTTCCTGTCTTATGAAAGTAGCTGAGTGGTTCAGCGACCTTTCAGTCAAAGGAAGGTATAGCAGACTGCCCTGCCTGGAACTGGAAAATGACTTCCTTTCAGAACATGGGCACATTTAATTCTGTGTGTCAGTTGGTTATGTGTTCAAGTCCTTTTACTGTAGCTGAGTGGAGAGCTGGGTACTTGGGCTTCATAAAGAATAGAGTGGCCCAGCCAGTAAAAGCAAAAAAAGACAAATGGAACTACATCAAATGTTAAAACTTCTGCCTATCAAAGGAAAACAATCAACAGAGTGAAAAGACAACCTATAGAATGGGAGACTATATTTGAAAATCATATATCTGATAAATTGCAAACATCCAGAACACACAGACTCATACAACTCAGTAACAAAAAACAAATCACCTGCCTCATCCTCTTTTGTAGGTCAAATGCTCCATGACTGGGGGGAGTAAGGAGTAGATTAAGAGAGTGTCAGATATAATTATCAGAGGTCATTAAAGGGACAGCATGCAGACTCTATCAGGAAGTCAGTTCACAAGTCACCAGGAAAGCATCAGCCACAGGCCCCCCAGCTGGCATGTGGGAACTCCCAGTGCGCCTTGTGCCCTACCCACACATCCATCTCATTTTGCACCAGCTCCCTGTGCACATTCCAAGCGAAAGTGGGCTTTGGTAGATGGCTAGGAAGCACACGCAAAAAGCAGGCCAGAGTCTGTGGGCCATGGAGAAACCACAAATATGAACTGTAGTGCCAACTTTGGGGAAACAAAAAAGAAGCTAGCAGCAGCCATATAGATGAGTTATAAGATCAAGAAAACACATACAAGTTTAGGAATTCTGGGACGTAGAGGGGATCTGGCTGTGACATTCGTCACCCCATTGATCACCAGGGTTGACTCAGCTGATCTGGCTGGCTAGGCAGGTGACCCTTCTTCCCTTGGCACTCTATGTACATCCCTCCTGAACCTATGTGCTCAAAGAGGACAACCTTCCCCCATAGAAGAGGACCATTCTTCAGTCAGGAGTATACAAGTGGTTGTGCTCCTCTGCTAGAACATCAAAAAAGCTCTCAGCATCCATCTGCAGGAAAACATAGGGTAGTCAAGCTTCCGAGACTCTGGACACACCCAAATGTGCATCTGCCTTTCTGGAAAAGAAAAAAGAAGAATTCTGTCACAATGTCACAACAGGGAGCAAGAAACATGGAGCAGGTGAATCCACACAAGGTCTATGACAGTCTGTGAATCTGAGGCAGGACTGATAGAAAGTATTTCTCCCCTAATAGCAGTTAATAAGATAAGAGAAGGTAACCACTCTTCAAATGTGAAGATAGCAGTGCAAAACTCTAAGGAACATGAAAATTCAAGGAAACATGGCATCACCAAAGGATCACAATAATCTTCCAGTATCTGAACCCAAAGACATGGTGATTCTTTAAGGAATTCAAAGAGCTACAAGAAAAACACAGAAAGACAATTAAAATAAAACCAGGAAAATGATATACAAAAAAATAAGAAACTGAATAAAGAGAGAGAAATTATAAAAAAGAACCAAACAGAAATTCTGCAGTTGAAGATGAATGAAATGAAAAATGCAGTAAGGAGCATCAGTATCAGAATAGACCAAATAGAAGAATTTGTGAGTTAGAAGATAGGACTTTTCTCTCTTTGCCACATCTATTGTGAGAATGAAGACCATTCTCAGCAACCAGACTGTCGACATCCAGAAAATGTTGACAGTCACTCTGAAGGGATGCAGAGTTATTGTGAAGGGGCCCAGAGGAACCCTGTGGAGGGACTTTAGTCACATCGGTCTCCTTGAAAAGAAAAAGAAGAGGCTCTGGGTTGACAAACGGTGGGGAAATAGGAAGGAACCAGCTACCATTCACACTGTCAGTAGTCATGTACAGAACATGTCCAAGGGCATTACACTGGGCTTTCATTACAAGATGAGGTCTGCGTATGCTTACTTCCCTGCCAATGTCATTACTCAGGAAAATGGTTCTTTTGTTGAAATCTGAAATTTCTTGGGCAAAAAAATAAATCCAGAGGGCTTGAATTAGGTCAGGCATTGCTTGTTCAGTATCTCAAGCCCAGAAAGATGAGTTGATTCTCAAAGGAAATAACATTGAACCTGCCATCACATTCAGGTGTTTTGATTCAGCAAGTCACAACCATTAAAAATAAAGATATCAGCTGATAAGGGGTTAACATCCAAAATATATAAAGAACTCACATGCCTCAACACCCAAAACACAAATGACCCAATTAAAAAATGGGTAGAAGAGACACTTCTCCAAAGAAGAAATTCAGATGGCCAACAGGCACATGAAAAGATGCTCCGCATAACTAATCATCAGGGAAATGCGAATTAAAACCACAATGAGATAATACCTCACACCAGTTAGGATGGCCAACATTCAAGACAAGCGACAACAAATGCTGGTGAGAATGCGGAGAAAGGGGAACCCTCCTACACTGTTGGTGAAAAAGTAAATTAGTTCAACTATTGTGGAATGCAATATAGAGGTTCCTCAAAAGACTAAAAATAGAAATAGCGTGTGGCCCAGTAATTCCACTCCTAGGAATTTACCCAAAGAAAACAAGATCCCTGATTCAAAAAGACATATGCACCCCTATGTTTATTGCTACACTATTTACAATAGCCAAGATATGGAAGCAACCTAAGTGTCCATCAATAGATGAATGGATAAAGAAGATATGGTACATATACACAATGAAATATTATTTAGCCATAAAAAGAAAAGAAATTCTACCATTTGCAACAACATGGATGGATCTAGAGGGTATTATGTTCAGTGAAATAAGTCAGATGGAGGAAGACAAGTACCAAATGACTTCACTCATTTGTGGAGTATTAAAACAAAGCAAAAGTGAGGGAACAAAATAGCAGCAGATTCACAGACTCCGAGAAGGGACTAGTAGTTACCACAGGGGAGTGGGTGGGGACAGAGAAGGGGATTAAGGGCACTATAATTTGCAGTCACAATATAGGTAGGTCACAGGGAAAGCAATATAGCACAGAGAAGACAAGTAATGACTCTAGCGTCTTACCATGCTGATAGACAGTAACTGCAATGTGGGGGTGAGGACTTGATAATATGGGTGAATGTTGAAACCACAATGTTATTCATGTGAAACCTTCATAAGATTGTATATCAATGATACTTTAAAAAAATAAGGATATCAGAAAAATTTTGGATGGTATCTGAAAAAGGAACAGTTCAACAGGCTGATGAATAAGATCTCAGTTGTGCAGTTACAGAAACAGTGAGATGCTGAATGATTCCTTAGACTTATTTCTGGTAATTAAAAAAAATGCAATGAAAGCCTTATTGAATTGGGGAAAAAAAGAAGACAGAACTTTGAAATTACCCATTTAGCAGAGAAAAACAACAACAAAAGAATGAAAGAGTAAAGAAAGCCTAAAAAGAGTAAAGAAGAAAAAAGAACAGACACCATCAAAACAACCAATGTAAAAATCATTTGAGTTCCAGAAGAAGAAGGGAGGGAGAAGAAGGCAGAAAGCTTTTTTAAAGAAAAAAATAGCTGAGAACTTCCCCAAACCAGGGGAAATTTTTAGACATCTAAGTGCATAGAACTAATAAGGCTGTATACATTCTGGAAAAGGCAAAACTGTGGAGACAGTGAAAATATCAGTGGTTGCCAGGGTTGGTGGTGAAAGAAATGAATAGGCAGAGCACAAAGGATTCTTAGGGAAGTGAAAATACTCCATATGGCACTATAATGATAGATACACAACATTATAAATTTGTACAAACCCATAGACTGTACAATACCAAGAGTAAGCCAAAATTAAACCATGGGCTTTGGGTGATTATGAGGCAGCAATGTAGGTTCATCATTTGTAACAAATGAACCACTCTGCTGGGGGATGCTAATAAGGGGGAGACTATGCATACATTGGGGCTGGGAATATATGGGAAATCTCTGTACCTTCCCTTCAATTTTTCTGTGAACCTAAAACTCTCTAAGAAAGTAAAGTCTTCATTTTAAAAAATCCTGAGGTAAAATACCATAAGAAAATAAAACTGGCTTCTTAGCAGAAATAATGGAAGCAAGAAGACAATGGAATGACATATTTAAAATGCTAGAAGAAAATGCCTGACAATCTAGAATTTTGTACCTAGAAAAAATAGGCATAGAGATTTTGTTTAGAGACACAAAAACCAAAAGAATTCATCAACATCAGGCCCACTCCAAAAGGAATATTTAAGAGAATTCTTTAGGCAGAATATCCCCAGACAGCAACACTAAAATGCAGAAATGACTAAAGAGCCCAGCAAAGTTAACTGTGTGAAAATGAAAATAATGACTTTAATAAATAGTAATTGTGGGGTACTAAACATATGTGGACTAAAATGCATGACAAGGAAGCACAAAAGGCAATCTAAAGGAAACCCCCATCTCAAATCTACACAAAGTCATGTTCTATCATGTTACTTCTTGTATTATCTTAATTGATTTTACCAATATCAGGAATCATTTTATATTCTGAGTCTCCCTAGACTAAATATAAACTCAGTGAAAGCAAATACAATGACTTATCTGGATGGGGAAGGGGAACATTTTACAAATATGTTCAGGTGCTCTCTGGTGTTCTTTTTTCTTATATGAAAACTCCTGTCCATTAATTCTGAAGCATATAATACTGAAGGAATCATTAGAATTGATATAGCAGATGGACAAAGGAAAAAAATGTTCAGATTTTTTCCTCTAAAGTAAGTTTCTGAGGTCAGTGTGATACAATAGTTTAAAAAGCCAGGCTTCATTTCATGTAAAAAAAAAATTCTAATTTTCAGCAGTGTCCTTTTATACATCAAGAACAAAGCTTAGAGGTCTAATATCAAGTTTTCCCACAGCTATCAATACAGATAACTCAAGATATGACATAAGACACCTCCCACTTTCCACAGGAGAAATAGAGAGCTCCTTTTGGAGGAAGGAGCCAGTTTGGAAGGGACTTGGGTAAAGATGATACCTGGGACCGTCAGCCATGGAGTCAGTCAGGAAGATAGAAATCTCAGACAGGTTGAGAGGAAGTCAAGATCAGAAGTGGTCTGAGCCCCATTTACCACTGGGAACCATGGGAAGGCAGCATTGGGAAGAAAGGAAGATGGTGCCCCCGAGCCTCCCCTGGCTTCTGTAATGTAGAAGAAACTTAAAGGTCCATTAATATTTCAAGGAGAAGGGGTGGAGTAGGGCAAGGAAGATGGCTGAGTGTAGAGACTGGGAGCTTGCTAAAGGGAGGGTTGAAATGTCCATATAGCAAAGGGTGCAGGATGCATAATCTACAGGAGTCATTATCTGGAAGAGTCATAATTAGATGTCAGAGGTTGCAGATCCCTAGTGAGAGCTGAGGTGACACTCGTTCAGTAAAAGGAAGTCCTGGAGCTGCTGAGCCATGATATCATATAAACTCTGTGCCAAATACTACACATGGTATCAATGTTAGATGAAGGGATGACGGAATTCAATTCCCAGAAACCAGGCAAGGTGAACTGAGTCAGTAAGAACCAATAGGGGACACTCCTTAGACCAGACTCACTTCCCTGCCGCACCCCTCCAGTAGGGTAAGTTGATTCCGGATCCCAAATCCTTCATGGCAAGAAAGGAAAGAGAAGGGGAAAGAAGAAAACCTCTGAAAGGCTTACCAGGGACCCAAAGGAGACAGTTTATCTACAAGAGACTGTTTTGAACTGAAAAAAATAGCAGTCTTTCAATGGCCAATTTGCTCTCCACCTTCCATCCCTGCCGGTACAGTACAGGGTGTTTCAAAGCAAGAACAGATTCATTATAGAATGTGAAGAACCTTCCTTTTTGTTGGTTTGTTTGCATGTTTAGGTTGGCCCTACTATATCTGTTCTTATTTACTTATATTTCCCCAACAACCAGTCAAATGCTAGGTGTTAAGTAGTTGCTAAACAGACATTTGAGGAATGAATGAATTGAATACCTTTTTTTTCCACTCTCCATCAGAACACATTTCATGCATCATTCCTCTGCCCGGCCCCCACCCCCGTGAAAGCCATAGTGATTGTTTTATAAGCTGAAATAAGTTACACTCCTCTGTGTCTCCATGGCATCCTGTGCATACTTTCAATATAGCATGGTATTCCTGAACTGTGGTGTATTCCTGCTCCTCTAGACTCTGACCTTCTTGTCTCATTTGTCTTTGTGTCTTTTATATGTCATAAAAACATATCTTAGTTGAATTAATTCATTAATGAAAACTATAATTCTTTGTAATTATGTATTATAATTATATAATATATACAATTCTTTACTTATAAATGAACCTCCTCCTGTGCTTGGAGAAACAGGCTCAGGAGATGAACAACCGTGGCCAAAATAAAAAGATAAGGCAGAACTCTTCAGTGCACCATGACAGGAAACAAGACTATTATTTATTGTATAGTCCACCATACCAGGCTGACCATAGTCTTATCTTAGCTCTGAGGAGGGACCATCTTCAGAGTATCCTTGGAGGCCTTTGGCAAGTTCTGGGGCAAGGAGAGCTTGGCAGGATCCCACCCTAAATACTCCCATTGTACCAGACAGTATGGAAAAGGGACCAAACAAAGATAGCTCCAGAACTCAAGAAACTAAAGCACCTATTAGCAAATTGAATTAAGAAATACATAAAAAGGATCATCCATTATGACCAAGCAGGATTTATTCCATGGATGCAAGTACAATATTCATAAATAAATCAATGTGATATAACACACTAACAAAAGGAAGGATAAAAACCATATGATCATTTCAACAGAAGCTGAAAATGCATTTAACAAAATTCAATATCCATTCATGATAAAAATTCTCTACAAAATGGTATAAAGGGGACATAGCTCAACATAATAAAGGCCATATATAACAAACCCACAGCTAGCATCATACTCAATGGCAAAAAGCTGAAAGCTTTTCCTCTAAAATCAGGAACAAAACAAGGATGCCCAATCTCACCACTATTATTCAACATAGTACTGGAGGTCCTAGCCATGGCAATCAGACATGACAAAGAAAGATTAAAAGGCATCAAATTTAGTAAGGAAGAAGTTACACTACCATTATTTGCAGATGACATAATACTATATATAGAAAACCCTAAAGACTCCACCAAAAACCTTTTAGAACTAATAACTAGATTCAGCAGTCACAGGACACAAAAATCAACATACAGAAATCTGTTGCATTCCTATATATTAACAAAAAACTAGCAGAAATAGAAATCAGGAAAACAATTCCATTTACAATTGCACCAAAAAGAATAAATACCTAGTAATAAACTTAACCAAAAACGTGAAAGGCCTGTACTCTATAAACTGTAAGATACTGGTGAAAGAAATTGAAGAAGTCACCTGTAAATCTATCTTATGCTCATGTATAGAAAGAACTAATGCTGTCAAAATGGCCATCCTGCTCAAAGCAATTTAAAAATTCTATGCAATTCCTATCAAAATGTCAATGGCATTTTTCAATGAGCAAGAGCAAATAACCCTAAAGTTTATATGGAACCACAAAAGAACCTGAATAGCCAAAGCAATCGAGAAAGAAGAACAAAGTTGGGGGTTATGCTCCCTAGCTTCAAGCTATACTACAAAGCTACAGTAATCAAAACAGTATGGTACTGGCACAAGAACAGACCCATTGATCAATGAAACAAAATAGAGAGCCCAGAAATAAACCCAAGCATATATGGTCAATTAATATATGATAAAGGAACTATGAATATGGGGAAAAGACAGTCTCTTCAATAAATGGTGTTGGGAAAACTGGACAGCCACATGCAAGGGAATGAAACTGGATTACTCCCTAACATCATACCCAAAAATAAACTCAAAATGGATTAAAGACCTGAATGTAAGACATGAAACCATAAAACTCTTAGAAGAAAACATAGGCAAAAATCTCTTGAACATAAACATGAGTAATTTTTTTCTGGACAAGTCTCCCCAGACAAGGGAAACAAAATGAAAAATAAACAAACGAGACTACATCAAACTAAAAATCTTCTGTACAGCAAAGGACACCATCAACAAAACAAAAAGGCAACCTACAGGATGGGAGAATATATTCATAAATGATTTATCCAATAATAAGTTAACATCCAAAATATATAATGAACTTATACACCTCAACACCAAAAAAACAAATAATCTGATTTAAAAGTGGGTGGAGAACCTGAGCAGACACTTCTCCAAAGAAGAAATATATGGCCAACAGGCACATGAGAAGATGCTCCACATCATCAGGGAAATGCGAATCAAAACCACAATGAGGTGTCACCTCACACTAGTTAGAATGACCACTATCCAAACGACAAGAAATAACAAGGGTTGGTGAGGATGTGGAAAAAAAGGGAACCCTCATGCACTGTTAGTGGGAATGTAAATTGGTGTAGCCACTGTGGAAAGCAGTATGGTGGTTCCTCACAAAACTAAAAATAGAAATACCGTTTGACCAGGGAACTCCACTCCTAGGAATTTACCCAAGAAAACAAAATCTCTGATTCATAAAGACATATGCACCCCTATGTTTATTGCTGCATTATTTACAATAGCCAAGATGTGCAAGCAACCCAAGTGTCTGTCAATAGATGAACGGACAAGGGAGATGTGGTACATATACACAATGGGATATTATTCAGCCATTAAAAAGGAAGAAATCCTGCTATCTGTGACAACATGGATGGATTTGGAGGGTATTATGCTCAGTGAAATAAGCCAGGTGGATAAAGACAAATAAAAACAAAACAAAATGAACAAAATAGCAATAAACCCATAGACGCTGAGAAGTGACTGGTGGTTACCATGGGGGAGGGGCTGAGGTGGATGGGTGAAATAGGTGAAGGGGATAAAGGGGCAGCAAATTTCAATCGTAATATAAATTCGTCATAAGGATGGCAGAGAATATAGTCAATAGTTCTGTAACATCTTTCTATGTTGAAAGTTGGTAACTACACTAGTTGGGGATGAACATTTAATAATGTATATAACTGTCAAATCACTAGGGTGTATTACTGAAACCAAAATAATATTGTATATCAATTATACTTCAATAAAAAGAAAAATTTTTTAAAGAAATTAAAGCACCTAAAAACCTGGATGATTCCTGTGCATGTGCATATATACAAAGGGGCAAGACAAGCTCACAAAATAATTATCATTCTCCAGACACCTCCCAACCTGGCAGACTTCCTACCTCCTTGGCAAAGGTGGAGCAGATAGATACTGCTCTGAAAGAAATTGTGTCAAGAGGCTGCCTTCTTGTCTATATTCTTGCATCTCACTCATTATTTTAAAATCCTGACATTTATTATTAATCACTTTCATCCAGTTTGAGATCCACATGACTAAGCTCTTAATTCAAGCCAACTTGAATTAATTTGGCAAGCATTATTTCACCAAGCATGTGCTGAACAAAATCTAAATATATCAGCCAAGAAGATAAGCAGCCATGGCTCCTAACGACACATTACTGTGATTTCATATGGGGCTAGGGATGCTGTCAGTAAAGCCATATCCAGGTTTCTACTGCTCTTTGAAGTTTGATGTATTTTAGATTGTCATTTTTTTCTAAAAATCTACACTGTCATATTTTACAAGATGAGCAACTCCCAAATGCGGCTTCTTTACTTCTTCATCAATGTAATACTGTCTTTGCTTTATTCCAACCTGCTGCCTTTCTGATTTCCCTTCTGCTGCCTTTGTTCTCCGTGATTTCTTGAAAGTAACACATGTGGATTAAATACTTACATTCAGTGTTCTGGACAACGTGTATGGTCATGAGTGTTCTTCAGACTTCTTACCTCTCTCCTTCATTGTTCTTGCTTTGCACCAGATTTTAAACAGTCTCCTGGCATTTGCCTGTGGGGGTGGGGCGAGTGTACATATTTGCTATGGAAAACTCCTCCCACAGATGTCCCCAGAGAATCCACTAAGTAGGAGTTCATGTTCTCTGAGAAAACCATCTCTGATGCCAGGGAGGCACTGTGACATATTTGTCATTGCCTCCCAAGTTCTTCCTGTTCAACTAAGAAATTCATGCACGTACAATGCTTTGCATTTGCTGGGGTGTCACAAAAGCTGGAGAACAGAAGGGAAGCTCTGAAACCACATATTCCCTTGTCTCCTTCGCTGAGAAGGGAAACACTTTAGACAAAAACAACAGCCCTCCATGCTCTTCTGTGAAGACTGATCTGATGCATCCCTGGGTCCTCCTGCTGTCGCTTTGGCTCCGGGAAAGCACAGCATTCTCCCTCGTGGGGGCATCTTTAATGAGTTCTCAGCACCACAGGCATCCTCTCCACTTCCTTAGGCTCCGGTGCATTTGAAACTCTCAGCCCTGTAGTTTTATCCTATGTTTGGCAAAATGGAAGGCCAAATCGCTCCTGCAGAAGCTCGTATAGCAGCAATTTATTCCACTCTGAAAATAGCCCCAAACTTTAGAATTAATCAGCAGATCTCCCAGTCATGGTGAGAAATACAAAAGGAACATAAAACATAGCCCCATCATCCAATAATTTACAGTTTATCTGAAAATATTAAGTAAAAAATAATAGAGAAAATGTATCATCCAGTACATCATCCAGTCTTACATTAGGGTTTGAGGAAATAAGGAATGGGACTGAGCAGGGAAGGAGGGGAGAGCATCTGAGATTGTGAGGACATCTAGAAGAGCAGAGGTCCAGGAGCTGGGTGAAAATCACCTGGGAGAATCCAGGGGACAGCTGGACTATACACTGTAACACTTGTGTACATTCTGTGGTTGTCATTAGGGGGCATGAACTCATGTCTTACATTGTGAATTTTTGCCTTTTAGAGAGATTGTAACCTGTGGGCTTTAAAGTCAGAAATACCCTGGGATCAGGTCCCAGGTGCATCACTTACTAGTTGCATGACCTTGGTCCAATTAATTTAATCAATATCTTGGCTTTCTTAACAGTTAAATGAAGATAATAATGGCACACTTTTCACAAGTTTATTGTGAAAATTAAATGCCATGCATATAGATAACTTAGCACGGAACCTACCACACAGAGATCTTTCAAAAAAGGTTAGCTATTTCATTAATGAATTAACTTTCTCTAATGCTTTCTGCTGGTTTTCAGATTAAGAACCCTTAACATTACTAGCTCATCTAGTTTTACTTTTCTAGAACAAAAAATGCTACCTCTTAATACTCTTGCTGATCCTCCAAGCTGAAAATAATTTCTGTCTTCTAAATTTTCATAGCACATTTGCTAAAGCTTTCTTACTATTGTACTTTAGGTATTCATGTCAGGGCTTTCCCTTTGCCACCCTCTGGCCTATAAAGTCATTGACTGAGTGATTGAAAAGCAAAACCCTCTTTTCTTTTTCATCAGTACTTAGCACAGCACCCTGCTGCTCATAGTAGGCACTTTGCGTGGGGTCTAATAAACTTTGAGACCCAAATTCAAAAGTGAATATTGATGAGTCTGCGAAGGGGCACAAGCTGAGGGTGTGGCCTGGTCTGACTCTTGAAGTTGCCTTTAGCTGTGACAGTGTTCAATGGGGTTTCTCCAGTTGTCTCTTTGGAGTTTTGGCTCAGGTGCCAAAACTGAGGACAGTGGCTGGTAAGTGTGACAATTTCTAAACAGAGGTGTTTTTCCAGGTCCTTACAGGACTTACCACATAAGACCAGATGGACTCAGCCGCTGGCATTCCTTCCTGCACACAGCAGAAGGCTAGAGATGCTTTGAGATGGAAGAGGTCGTTCTCCCAGGAATTCCGAAGAGCAGAGTGATGTGTATTTTCTCTTCCTTTCACTTGTCCATTCCAGTGAAGAGCTTTACTGGCTTTGATGTTGCCTTCAAGCTAGACAAGGGTGAGGTAAAGAGCTCCTAAGGAAGCCTGATACCTGTTTCCTGGAAAGGGGGAGGGCACGTGGGGACTGGCACCTGGCCAATCCCATGAGAAGTCCACTGCAAAGCCTGCCTGCAGGGCAGTGGAAGGATGCCAGTGTAGTGCCCATCAACTAAGCAGGTCCCGTAGGAGGTAGCTGGCCTTGGGTCATCTTGAGAGGTGACCACCCCTGAGAACTGCCTACTGGGAAGTGTTATTCCCAGAGAAGACGGGCTGAGGATAGGGATAGCATTTGAGATACTTCTAACACCAAACAATGAGGATGGACTCCAGCAAACAACGAAATATCTAGGACAGACCCATAATGGCAGAATGTCAGCCTCAGAAGTGTTTCCCAGAGAGCAAGAACTGGGCGGGTGGGGCGGTAGGATGCAGGAGGGCAGCTCCTGGGGAAAGGCCCAGGGTGGAGGTCCATGGCAGGAAGGCATGCACAGGGCCCATCAGGCAGCCACCACAGCACCAGCAGTGGGCAGTATGAGGGAGACTGTCTCCCTGCTGACCTGCTCTCCCTCTGCACCTGCCATCCACAAGCGGGAGAAGAAGTGGAGTCAGGAGAGCAAATGAACAGACTGCATGTGTTCTTTCCCTTCTATGGGCTGGGAAAACCTGGATAAGGGCCTGTGTGGGAAAGATGGAGCTTTTGATTATATGAGGTGAAGTTCTGATGTTCATTTCATATGAGATGTTTCCAAAATTCAAAGTGACCGGAAAACTATGGAATACATTCAACATATTATGTGGGAACAGATAAGAGAGACAGGCTTAAGTATTTCCAGAATGTGCTCTTTTGTGTCCAGCCTTTTCAGAAAAACTGATTACAAAGCATCAGGACTTTCAGAAGTTGTCATGCAAGAATCCTGGCATTAGAAAGACCACTCGTTTTTCACCTTTTCCTTGATACTTTGGTCAGTCAAATTGCACTCTCAGAGTATATCTGTGACATGGGCCAGTTACCACAGAACAGATGAGGAATCCATTTCCAGCACTATAGACACCAGGTTATAATATACATGAGGTGGGAAAAAAATTATGCTCTTTACAGTGGCTGAGCTAGAGATGAGTACTGGAATCAGACTTTGGATACACTTAATTACCTTTTCTGCTATCTAATTGCCACTGAATGAAGAAAATACTCTTGGTGGGGGCCTACATGTAGATAGGAGGGCAAAACAGAATATCATCCCAGAGAACTTCCCCACAGCTGCAATCCCTGAGTCTCTAAGGCTAAGAATGGATTTGACATAGAGGGAAAAAACAGGGAAGGAGAAAAATGGTGAGGTAATTTCCATTTACTTCATCACATTTGGAATGACAAGGGTCAGAAGAGTTAAAGATTCCAAGTAAATTCTAAACCAGAGAACATGGCAACAAAAGAACTAATAGAAACATTTTTACTTGGAAGATTTGTTTATATTCAAGGGATGACAGTAAACTCTTCAAGGTATTTTTCCTCCTAATCCTAACAGGAATGTGACACTATTCAAACAGGATGCAACATCAGAAAGGGGAGGTTCCTATAGGTATAAGGGGAAATTACCTAATTGCTATACACAAGAGAAGTTATGGTACAAATAATAATGGCATGCCCACAGTATGTCCAAGATGTCCATATCCTAATTCTTGGAATATCTGAGGGTGTTTTGTTACATGGCAGGGGAATTAAGGTTGCTCTTAATTAAGTTTAAGGTGGAGAGAGTGTCCTGGATTATCCCGTTAGCCTAGTTTAACCACACAAGCCCTTAAAAGCTGAGGACCATTCCTGGCTGTGGTAAGAAAGACATGGCAGCATGAGAGTTGAGACAGAGAACTCCCCCCAAAACCACATATAATATAAAAATATAGTTAACACAACAAATCCTAAAACAGCAAAATGGAACAAGGCTGTGCCAGACTGCATACACCTGGACAACAGAGCAGACCTCACGAAAGAGGGTAACGTCCCAAAGCCTTGATCCAGTGGGACCCAAGCCCTTCCCCCACCCCAACTCACCAGCAGGAGGAAGAGAAACAGAGTGTGGAGGGGGTGGAAGCCTAGGCGGCTGAACATCAGCGCTGGAGATCTGCTTTGGGAGCACAAACCCACACTGCATGGTGCTCTGGAGATTAGCGGGGTTGGAAAGCTAAGACAGGCAGAATACTTGGAGAGACTGAGATTCCAGCCATTCGTGGAGGACCGGAATCCACATCCGGCTGCTCTGGGAAAAAGGATAGGCGGGAGTCTCAGAGGCTTCCCAGCAGTGAGACGACTGCTGAAGGGGCAGGTTTTGCACGGAAATTGCCGCATGGGAGAAGGGATAGGTGGACAAGGTTGTCTGGGTGCGCTCTGCCCAGCAGGTTGGGAACTTTGAGGAGCTTCAGACGCTTCATACCCCTGGCTGACTACTCAGCTCTGAGGTCCCCCACTGTGATACATAGCCTGCTGCGCCTTCCTCCTAGCATGCCAGCACCAGCTCACAAACCAGCAGTCCCTGTCCTGGTGTCAGGCCAAAGAGAGGAAGGCCCCATCTACAGCAGCTACAGACGCAAGCACAGAGGTTTACACCTGTGTGCTCGGCCCACTGGTTCTGACAGTGGAGATAGGCACTGCAGCCAGGAAGCAAGAAACAGCTATTTCCTCCCCGCAGGCAACAGCGCCGCTCCCCTGCAACCCCTGACATCACTCCAGGGCTGAGCAGCTCCAGAGACTAAAGCTTCTGGGCACTAGAGGGCACCACATACAAATATGAAATGTCAAAGGAGCCAGGTTAAAACAAAAATCTCACAAATACCAGAAAAAGAGTCAAGTGAAACTGAACTCATGAATCTTTCTGAAAGAGAATTCAAAATAAAAATCATAAAAATACTCATGGAGGTACAGAAAAATATTCAAGAACACAGGGATGAATTTAGGACAGAGATTCAATCATTAAGAAATTCCATATCTGAAATGAAACATACAATGAAGGGATTGAAAAGCAGATTTGATGTAGTGGAAGAGAAGGTAAATGGAATATAAATTAGAGAAGAGGAATACCAAGAAGTTGAGCCACAAAGAGTAAAAAGGATCTCTAAGAATGAAAGAATATTGAGAGAACTGTGTGACCAATCCAAATGGAACAATATTCGCATTATAGGGGTACCCGAAGAAGAAGAGAGAGAAAAAGGGATAGAAAGTGTCTATGAGGAGGTAATGGCTGATAACTTCTCCAATATAAGGAAGGAGATAGTCTCTTAGGGCATGGAGGTGCCCAGATCTCCCAACACAAGGGACCCAAGGAAGACAACACCAAGACATATAATAATTAAAATGGCAAAGATCAAGGATAAGGACACCCTTTTAAAAGCAGCTAGAGAGAGAAAAAAGATCACAAGGGAAACCCAATCAGGCTATTATCAGACTTCTCAACAGAAACCTTACAGGCCAGAAGGGAGTGGCATGATGTACTTAATGCAATGAAGCAGAGGGGCCTAGAACCAGGAATACTCTACCCAGAAAGATTATCATTTAAATTTGAAGGAGGGATTAAACAATTTTGAGAAAAGCAAAAACTGAGAAAATTTACCTCCCACAAACCATCTCTACAGTGCATTTTGGATGGACTGCTAGAGATGGAAGTATTCCTAAGGGTAAATAGCTGTCACCAATGGAAATAAAACCACAGCAAAGAAAATAGAACAATTAATTACTAAGCAGATGCAAAATCAAATCACCTGCCCCCAAGTCAATCAAGGGATAGACAAAGAGTACAGAATATGATACCTAATATATAAAGAATGGAAGAAGAAGAAAAAGAAGGAAAAATAAAAGAACCTTTAGGTTGTGTTTGTAATAGCATACTGAGTTAAATTAGACTGTAAGATAGTAAGGGAATTACCCTTGAACCTTTGGTAACCATGAATCTAAAGCCTGAAATGGCAGTAAGTACATACATATCGATAATCGCCCTAAATGTAAATGGTCTGAATGCAACAATTAAAAGACATAGAGTCACTGAGTGGATAAAAAAACAAGACCCATCTATATGCTGCCTACAAGAGACTCACTATAAACCCAAAGACATACACAGACTGAAAGTAAAGGGATGGAAATAGATATTTCATGCAACTAATAGGGAGAAAAAAGCAGGAGTTGCAGTACTTGTATCAGACAAAATAGACTTCAAAACAAAGAAAATAACAAGAGACAAAAAAGGATATTACATAATGATAAGGAGGTCAGTCCAACAAGAGGATATAACTATTATAAATATCTATGCACCCAACACAGGATCACTGACATATGTGAAACAAATACTAACAGAATTAAGGGGGGAAATAGAATGCAATGCATTCATTATAAGAGACTTCAACACACCACTCGTCCAAAGGACAGATCAATTAGACAGAAAATAAGTAAGGACAATGAGGCACTTAACAACATATTAGAACAAATGGACATAACGGACATCTACAGAACACTCCATCCAAAAGCAACAGGATACACATTCTTCTCAAGTACACATGGAACATTTTCAAGAATAGATCATATATTTGGCCACAAAAAGAGCCTCAGTAAATTCAAAAAGACTGAAATCGTACCAACCAGCATCTCAGATCACAAAGGTATAAAACTAGAAATAAATTGCACAAAGAAAACAAAAAAGCCCACAAACACATGGAGGCTTAATAACATGCTCCTAAATAATCAATGGATCAATTACCAAATAAAAACAGAGATCAAGCAATATATGGAGACAAATGACAACAATAATTCAACACCGCAAAATCTGTGGGACACAGCGAAGGCCATGCTAAGAGGGAAGTATGTTGCAGTATACGCCTACCTCAGGAAAGAAGAACAATCCCAAATGAACAGTCTAAACTCACAATTAATGAAACTAGAAAAAGAAGAACAAATGACGTCCAAAGTCAGTAGAAGGAGGGACATCATAAAGATCAGAGCTGAAATAAAATTGAGAAGAATAAAACAATACAAAGAATCAATGAAAGTAGGAGCTGGTTCTTCAAGAAAATCAACAAAATAGATAAACCCATAGCCAGACTTATCAAGAAAAAAAGAATCTACACACATAAGCAGAACCAGAAATGAGACACGAAAAATCACTACAGACACCACAGAAATACAAAGAATTATGAGAGAATACTATGAAAAATATATGCTAACAAACTGGATAACCTAGAAGAAACAGACAACTTTCTAGAAAAATCCAACCTTCCAAGGCTGACCCAGGAAGAAACAGAAAATCTGAATAGACCAATTACCAGCAAGGAAATTGAACTGGTAATCAAAAAATTACCTAAGAACAAAACACCTGGACCACATGGTTTCACTGCTGAATTTCAACAAACATTTAGTGAAGACCTAATACCCATACTCCTTAAAGTTTAAAAAAAAAAAAAAAGAGGAGGGAATATTCCCAAACTCAGTCTATGAGGCCACCATCACTCTAATACCAATACCAGGCAAAGACATGACAAAAAAAGAAAATTAAAGACCAAATTCCCTGATGAACATAGATGCAAAAATACTGAACAAAATATTAGCAAACGGAATTCAAAAAGATCATCCATCATGATAAAGTCAGATTTATTCCAGGGATGCAAGGGCAGTACAACATTTAAAAGTCCATCATAATCATCCATCACATCAACAAAAAGGACAAAAACCACATGATCACCTCCATAGATGGTGAAAAAGCACTCGACAAAATTCACCATCCATGCATGATAAAAACTCTCAACAAAATGGGTATAGAGGACAAATACCTCAACATAATAAAGGCCATATATGGCAAACCCACAGCCAACATACTTAACAGCAAGAAGCTGAAAACTTTTCCTTTAAGATTGGGAACAAGACAAGGATGCCCACTCTCCCCACTTTTATTCAACATATTTCTGAAGGTCCTAGCCACAGCAATCAGACAACACAAGGAAATAAAAGCCATCCAGATTGGTAAAGAAGTCAAACTGTCACTATTTGCAGATGACATGATATTGTACATACAAAAACCCTGAAGAATCCACTCCAAAACTACTAGATCTAATATCTGAATTCAGCAAAGTTGCAGGATACAAAATTAATACACAGAAATCTGTTGCATTCCTATACACTAACAATGAACTAGCAGAAAGAGAAATCAGGAAAACAATTACATTCACAATTGCATCAAAAAGAATAAAATACCTAGGAATAAACCTAAGCAAGGAAGTGAAAGACCTATACCCTGAAAAATACAAGAAACTCATGAGAGAAATTGAAGAAGATACCAATAAATGCAAATACATCCTGTGCTCATGGATAGGAAGAATTAATATTGTCAAAATGGCCATCCTGACAAAAGCAATCTACAGATTCAATGCAAACTGGAGCAAATAGTTCTAAAATTTATATGGAACCACCAAAGACCCCAAATAGCCAAAGCAATCCTGAGAAGGAAGAATAAAGCATGGGGATTATGCTCCATGACTTCAAGTTCTACTACAAAGCTACAGTAATCAAGACAATTTGGTACTGGCACAAGAACAAACCCATAGACCAATGGAATATACTAGAGAGCCCAGATATAAACCCCAAGCATATATGGTCAATTAATATACGATAAAGGAGTCTTGGATATACAATGGAGAAATGATAGCCTCTTCAACAACTGATGTTGGCAAAACAGGACAGCTACATGCAAGAGAATGAAACTGGATTATTGTCTAACCCCATACACAAAGATAAACTCAAAATGGATCAAAGACCTGAATGTAAGTCATGAAACTATAAAACTCTTAGAAGAAAACATGGGCAAAAATCTCTTGGATATAAACATGAGCAACTTTTGCCTGAACACACCTCCTTGGGCAAGGGACACAAAATAAAAAATGAACAAATGGGGCTACATCATGGTTAAAAGCTTCTCTACAGCAAAGGATACCATCAGCAGAACAAAAGAACATCCTACACTATGGGAGAATATATTTGTAAATGACATATCCAACAAGGGGTTAACATCCAAAATATATAAAGAACTCACATGCCTCAACACCCAAAAAGCAAATAACTCTATTTAAAAAATGGGCGGAGGAGCTGAACAGACACTTCTCCAAATAAGAAATTCAGATGGCCAACAGGCACATGAAAAGATGCTCCACATCGCTAATTATCAGGGAAATGCAAATTAAAACCACAATGAAATATCGCCTCACACCAGATAGGATGGCCAACATAGAAAAGACTAGCAACAACAAATGCTGGGGAGGATGCAGAGAAGGGGGAACCCTCCTACACTGCTGGTGGGAATGTAAACTAGTTCAACCATTGTGGAAAACAGTATGGAGGTTCCTCAAAAAACTCAAAATAGAAATACCATTTGACCTGGGAACTCTACTCCTAGGAATTTACCCAAAGAAAACAACTTCTCAGATTCAAAAAGACATATGCACCCCTATGTTTATTGCAGCACTATTTACAATAGCCAAGATATGGAAGCAAACTAAGTGCCCATCAGTAGATGAATGGATAAAGAAGATGTGGTACACATACACAATGGAATACTATTCAGCCATAAGAAAGAAACAAATTCTACCATTTGCAATAATGTGGATCAATCTAGAGGGTATTATGCTCAGTGAAATAAGTCAAGCAGAGAAATACCAAATGATTTCCCTCATTTGTGGAGTATAACAATGAAGCAAAACTAAAGGAACAAAATAGCAGCAGACTCACAGAGTACAAGAAGGGACTAGTGGTTACCAAAGAGGAGGGGTGGAGGAGGGAGGGAGAAGGGGATTGTGGTGTATCATGATTGGTGCACATGGTTTGTGTGGGGTAATAGGGAAGACAGTGTAGCTCAGAGAAGAAATAGGGACTCTGTGGCATGTTACTACATTGATGGACAGTGACTGTAATGGGGTATGGGGTGGGACTCAATAATAAGGATGAATGTAATAACCACATTGTTTTTCTTGTGAAACCGTAAGTGTATATCAATAATACCTTAATAAAAAAAAAGACTTGAAAAAAATCAAAAATAAAGACATGGCGGTATGAAAAAAAACTCAGAGACATGCGATGTTGCTGGTTTTGAACACAGAAGAGGCGGCCACAAGCCAAGGAATGTGGGTGGACTCTAGGAGCTTGTAAAGGCAAGGAGACTGATTTTTTCTTATAGCCTCCAGAAAGCAATGCAGCCCTGCTAACACCTTGATTTCAACTCAGGGAACAAGATTTTTACCTGAAATCTGTGTTGGACTTCTGATCATTAGAACTATAAGATCATATGCTCAGTTTGTGTTAAGCACAAACTTAATGATGGCAATAGAAAATAAAGGTATATGCTGCAGCTGATAGCCCTTTTTAAAAAAAAGCTCCCTGGCAATATCAGAGGTCGGAATATGGAATATGAACCACATAAAATGATCAAATCATTAATAGGGGAGGAGAGAAGGTAATACTCATTTTAATTGATACTATAAAAAGTTGATTTTGTTCAAATTTAGTACTCTGAGCTACCAGAACAAAGTGAAATAGGTCAAAAAGGAGGTGAAAGGAAAAGAAAGAAAATTGAAATAAAGACTTCATTATAATGAGTATTTGAGGGTGATTATAATGTATTGCTTTTTCTCCACCTTTTCGCTCTTTCTCTAGCTCTCTGATTCTCCCTTTCAATTATAATACATTCTTTCTATCCTCTCATACTTAACTAATGTATAATAGAGCATTAAAGTACATTTTTGTTATATGTTGCATTTTTCAAAGTCCTATGTTTCATTTTTTATTTATTATTCAAGTATTCACTTTATTAAATATTCCTCTGTACAATTTAATGACTATACACATGCATTAACTTATTTAATGCATTAACTTACAAATTAGTTAACTTATCTAACTCATTTCCTATTCTTGGGTATTTAGAGTATTTCTTTTTTTTTTTTGGTATCATTAATCTACAATTACATGAGCACCATTATGTTTACTAGACTCCCCCCATCATCAAGTCCCCACCACATACCCCATTACAGTCACTGTCCATCTGCATAGAAAGATGCTATAGAATCACTACTTGTCTTTTCCGTGTTGTACAGCCCTCCCCATGCCCCCCTCTACATTATGTCTGCTAATCGTAATACCCCTTTTTTTCCCCTTATCCCTTCCTTCCCACCCATCCACCCCAGTCCCTTTCCCTTTGGTAACTTAGTCCTTTCTTGGGTTCTGTGAGTCTGCTGCTGTTTTGTTCTTTCAGTTTTTTTCTTTGTTCTTATATTCCACAGATGAGTGAAATCATTTGGTATTTGTCTTTTTCCACCTGGCTTATTTCACTGAGCATAATACCCTCTAGCTCCATCCATGTTGTTGCAAATGGTAGGATTTGTTTTCTTCTTATGGCTGAATAATATTCCATTGTGTATATGTACCACCTCTGCTTTATCCATTCATCTACTGATGGACATTTAGGTTGCTTCCATTTCTTGGCTTTATAAATAGTGCTGTGATAAACATAGGGGTGCATATGTCTTTTTCAAACTGGGCTGCTGCATTCTTAGGGTAAATTCCTAGCAGTGGAATTTCAGGGTCAAATAGTATTTCTATTTAAGGAATCTCCATACTGCTTTCCACAATGGTTGAATGAGTTTACACTTCCAGCAGCAGTGTAGGAGGGTTCACCTTTCTCCACATCCTCGCCAACATTTCTTGTTGTTTGTCTTTTGGATGTTAGCCATGCTTCATTGTGTGAGGTGATATCTCATTGTGGTTTTAATTCGCATTTTTTTGATGATTAGTGATGTGGAGCAACTTTTCATGTGCCTGTTGGCCATCTGAATTTCTTCTTTGGAGAAGTGTCTGTTCAGATCCTCTGCCCATTTTTTAATTGGATTATTTGCTTTTTGTTTGTTGAGATGCATGAGCTCTTTATATATTTTGGATGTAAACCCTTTATCAGATATATCATTTATGAATATATTCTCCCATACTGCAGGATGCCTTTTTGTTCTATTCATCGTGTCCTTTGCTGTACCGAAGCTTTTTAGCTTGATATAGTCCCACTTGTTCATTTTTTATTTTGTTTCCCTTAACCAGGGAGATATGTTCATGAAGAAGTTGTTCATGTTTATGTCAAAGACATTTTGCCTATTTTTTTCTAAGAGTTTTATGGTTTCATGACTTACATTCAGGTCTTTGATACATTTTTTAGTTTACTTTTGTGTATGGGGTTAGACAATGATCCAGTTTCATTCTCTTACATGTAGCTGTCCAGTTTTGCCAATACCAGCTGTTGCAGAGGCTGGCATTTCCCCATTGTATATCCATGGCTCCTTTATTGCATATTAATTGCCCATATCTGTTTGGGTTAATATCTGGACTCTCTATTCTGTTCCACTGGTCTGTAGGTCTGTTCTTGTGCCAGTACCAAATTGTCTTGATTACTGTGGCTTTGTAGTAGAGCTTGAAGTTGGGAAGTGAGATCCCCCCTGCTTTATTCTTCCTACTCAGGATTGCTTTGGCTATTCAGGGTGTTTTGTGGTTCCATATGAATTTTAGAACTATTTGTTCCAGTTCACTGAAGAATGCTGTTGGTATTTTGATAAGGATTGCACTGAATCTGCAGATTGCCTTGGGCAGGATGGCCATTTTGACAATATTAATTCTTCCTAGCCCAGAGCATGGGATGAGTTTCTATTTGTTACTGTCCTCTTTAACTTCTCTTAAGAGTGTCTTGTAGTTTTCAGGGTATAGGTCTTTCACTTTCTTGGTGAGGGTTATTCCTAGGTATTTTATTCTTTTTGATGCAATTGTGAATGGAGTTGTTTTCCTGATTTCTCTTTCTGCTAGTTCATCGTTAGTGTATAGGAAAGCTACAGATATCTGTGTATTAATTTTGTATCCTGCAACTTCACTGAATTCAGATATTAGTTCTAGTAGTTTTGGAGTGGAATCTTTAGGGTGTTTTATGTACGATATTATGTCATCTGCAAATAGTGACAGTTTGACTTCTTCTTTACCAATCTGGATGCCTTGTATTTCTTTGTTTTGTCTGATTGCCGTGTCTAGGACCTCTAGTACTCTGTTGAATAAAAGTAGGGAGAGTGGGCATGCCTGTCTTGTTCCTGATCTTAGATGAAAAGCTTTCAGCTTCTTGTTGTTAAGTATGATGTTGGCTGTGGGTTTGTAATATATGGCCTTTATGATGTTGAGGTACTTGCCCTCTATACTCATTTTGTTGAGAGTTTTTATCATGAATGGACATTGAATTTTGTCGAATGCTTTTTCAGCATCTATGGAGATGATCATGTTGTCTCGGTCCTTCTTTTTGTTGATGTGATGGATGATGTTGAGGAATTTTCGAATGTTGTACCATCCTTGCATCCCTGGGATGAATCCCACTTGATCATGGTGTATGATCCTCTTGATGTATTTTTGAATTCTGTTTGCTAAATTTTGTTGAGTATTTTTGCATGTATGGTCATCAGGGATATTGCTGTGTAATTTTCTTTTTTTGTGGGGTCTTTGCCTGGTTTTGGTATTAGGGTGATACTGGCTTCATAGAATTAATTTGGAAGTATTCCCTCCTCTTCTATTTTTTGGAAAGCTTTAAGAAGAATGGGTATTATGTCTTCTCTGTATGTCTGCTAAAATTCAGCTGTGAATCCATCTGGCCCGGGGGTTTTGTTCTTGGGTAGTTTTTTGATTACCAATTCAATTTATTTTCTAGTAATTAGTCTGCTTAGATTTTCTGTTTCTTCCTTGGTCAGTCTTGGATGGTTGTATTTTTCTAAGAAGTTGTCCATTTCTTCTAGGTTATCCAGTTTGTTAGCATATAGATTTTCATACTATTCTCAAATAATTGTTTGTATTCCTGTGGGGTCCTTTGTGATTTTTCCTGTCTCATTTCTGATTCTGTTTATGTGTGTAGATTCCCTTTTTCTCTTAATAAGTCTGGCTAGGGGTTTATCTATTTTGTTTACTTTCTCAAAGAACCAGCTCTTGGTTTCATTGATTTTTTTCTATTGTTTTATTCTTCTCAATTTTATGTATTTCTTCTCTGATATTTATTATGTCCCTCCTTCTGCTGACTTTGGGCCTCATTTGCTCTTCTTTTTTCCAGTTTCAATAATTGTGACTATTCATTTGGGATTGTTCTTCCTTCTTTAGATAGGCCTGGATTGCTATGTACTTTCCTCTTAGAACTGCCTTCACTGCGTTCCACAGAAGTTGGGGCTTTGTGCTGTTGTTGTCATTTGTCTCCATATATTGTTTGATCTCTGTTTTAATTTGGTCATTGATCCGTTGCTTATTTAGGAGCATGTTGTTGAGCTTCCATGTGTTTGTGAGCCTTTTTGTTTTCTTTGTGCAATTTATTTCTAGTTTTATACCTTTGTGACCTGAGAAATTGGTTGGTAGAATTTAGTATTTTTGAATTTACTGAGGCTCTTTTTGTGGCCTAGTATGTGGTCTATTCTGGAAAATGTTCCATGTGCACTTGAGAAGAATGTGTATCCTGTTGCTTTTGGGTGTAGAGTTCTGTAGATGTCTGTTAGGTCCATCTGTTCTAGGGTGTTGCTCAGTGCCTCTGCATACTTAATTTTTTTCTGTCTGGTTGATCTGTCCTTTGGAGTGAGTGGTGTGTTGGGGCCTCCTAGAATGAATGCATTGCATTCTAGTTCCTCCTTTAACTCTGTTAGTATTTCTTTAACATATGACAGTGCTCCTGTGTTGGGTGCATAGATATTTATAATGGTTATATCCTCTTGTTGGACTGCCCCCTTTATCATTATGTAATGTCCTTCTTTATCTCTTGTTACTTTCTTTGTTTTGAAGTCTATTTTGTCTGATACAAGTACTGCAACCCCTGCTTTTTTCTCCCTATTGTTTGCATGAAATACCTTTTTCCATCCCTTCACTTTTAGTTTGTGTATGTCTTTGGATTTGAGGTGTGTCTCTTGTAAGCAGCATATAGATGGGTCTTGTTTTTTTATCCATTCTATTACTCTGTGTCTTTTGATTGGTGCATTCAGTCCTTTTACATTTAGGGTGATTATCGATAGATATGTACTTATTGCTATCGCAGGCTTTGGATTCGTGGTTACCAAAGGTTCAGGGGTAGCTTCTTTACTATCTAACCATCTAACTTAACTCTCTTATTAAGCTATTATAAACACAGTCTGATGATTCTTTATTTCTCTCCTTTCTTATTCTTCCTTCTCCATTCTTTATATGTTAGGTGTTTTATTCTGTACTCTTTTGTGTTTCCTTTGACTGCTTTTGTAAATAGTCGATTTTATTTTTTGCCTTTAGTTAGTATTTGGTTGGTCTGCTTTCTTTGCTGTGATTTTATTTTCTCTGCTGACATCTATTTAGCCTTAGGAGTGCTTCCATCTAGAGCAGTCCCTTCAAAATATCCTGTAGTGGTGGTTTATGGAAGGCAAATTCCCTCAACTTTTGCTTGTCTGGGAATTGTTTAACCCGTCCTTTAAATTTAAATGATGATCATGCTGGATACAGTATTCTTGGTTCAAGGCCCTTCTGTTTAATTGCATTAAATATATCATGCCATTCTCTTCTGGCCTGTAAGGTTTCTGTTGAGAAGTCTGATGACAGCCTGGTGGGTTTTCCTTTGTAGGTGATCTTTTTTCTTTCTCTCGCTGCCTTTAATACCCTGTCCTTGTCTTTGATCTTTGCCATTTTAATTATTATATGTCTTGGTGTTGTCCTCCTTGGGTCCCTTGTGTTGGGAGATCTATGGGCTTCCATGGTCTGACAGCCTATTTCCTTCCCCAGCTTGGGGAAGTTTTCAGCGATTATTTCTTCAAAGACACTTTCTATCCCTTTTTCTTTCTTCTTCTTCTGGTACCCCTATAATGTGAATATTGTTCCATTTAGATTGGTCACACAGTTCTCTTAATATTCTTTCATTCCTA
>JAVSCE010017401.1:0-31748 GCA_032199065.1 Smutsia gigantea
GGGTTCTTGGCTTTCAAAAGAATTGCCAACGTGTGGACCTCTCCCCAGACTAAGTAAATTCGGGTCTCTAATGTTGGCCCTACATAATTTTAACCATAAAAGGACAGGATGGTATTAGAGAGCTTTTTACTTTACTTTTTATTTTTTTCAGTTTCAATCACCTTTTGTGGTAATACAGTTCAAGGTTTACTGTAATTGCTCTTATTTTTCTTAATATTCTTTTTTTAAAGCTTCTAAGGCATCCCTTTGATAGAAAAAGTCAGAACTGCCAGCACATCACTTTTACAGCTGCATTGTTTTAAAGACAGTGTAGTGTGTGTATGTGTACACATGGTTTAGAACTATTTATAGGTATTAGCAAACTCTGATTTTGTACAAGGGTAAAAATGTTTTGGTTTACTGCAAATTCTTCTCATGGCATGGTTCAGATGTATAATGAAATCTGGATCAGATTTTAGATTTTCAGAAAGTAACAGTCCAGAACCGCTCCTGTCTTGAATTCCACATATGGGTCACAGGGGACAGTTAGGAATTCTTTTACACTTGCCAGCACCAGTTTTCTCTTCAGAGATTCCTAAGATTTTCCTGTATTTAGGCTATAGTTTATCACTCAGAAAAGCTTGCTGTCATCTAAAATTGTACATTTTCCTAAGAAATGTGACATTAAGGGAGAAGCCAACAAATCCCAGAAAACTCCACTGTTAGTAGTACTTCTTTACCCAGACAACTTAGCATTAATCTCAAAGAAATTAAATGACACCAAACTTCATGTCCCTTTTAGAAAAAAAGAGAACGCTTTGATTTCTAAAAGGTTTCTTCTCTCCGGTCCCTACCATTACAAAAAGGCCCATATTAAATGAGGACACAGGATCAGGATCAACATTATTTCTGAAAACAGAGAGATCTGTAAAGTATCACAGAAAAGAATGAGAGCTCTGAGATCAAAGGTTATGAGTCCATGGTCGATTTTCAATTGGTACCTGTCAGTACAGGTGACAATGAAAAAGTGTAAATAAAAAATAACCTGTGCACTTGCTGAACATGAATTGTAATTTTTACTAAAAAAGCAGGCGTACTAAATAAGCAGGTGTAATTTGTACTACATATTAATTATTAATCAACAAAACAGTAATCACCTACTAAGACATAGAAATAAAAAGGTGCTACAGATCATGGAATGAACTACAGATTTTGAGCTATGAGGGAATCAGCTCTCCACTGCCATCATCTAAAAATGAAGAAAGAAGGTCAAAGATGACGCAGGACTCTCTGGTCACACAGCAAGGACCAGGGCTAGAACCCCTAACTTCTGATCTCCAGAGCCTCACACTGCCACTCTGAATTTACAATGTACTACTACTGGTATTATCTACAGATAGAAATTAATACAATTTTGTCAGTCAAAGGGAAATAGACACATACTCCATACTGCCATAATTTGGACTTTTTATAAGTTTGTACAGAGGCTTGTTACTTTGTTTCTCCTCCTAAGATCTCTGAAGGAAGAAGCTGTACTCTTTGTGGTCAAATGCACAGCTTCTGAAGCCATACTACTTCGGTTCAACTGCAGGGCTGCTACTTATTGGCTCTGTGACCTTACACAAGTTATTTGAACTTTGTATGCCTCAGCTTACTACTCATTTATAAAATGAGGTTAATAACAGCACCTACCTCATAGGATTGTTGTGGGGAATAGTTAATTTAATATCTGCAAAGCAATTAGGACAGTGCCTGTCACATAGTGACTACACAAATACTAAACTCTCTTACTACATAGACTCGCAAAGCTTACCTGAGTAATCATCACTAAGTCCTTGGACTAATTCTACATGACCAGTACTACAGCAGATATGGCAGACACAGAAACGTCAATACTTTATGAAATCATGAACCATGAAACCATATTCAATTTTACTTCTAACTTCTGGAACACTGAGTAATTAGGTTCCTCTCTCTGTAATGGGTACTACAAAGCTTGTCACTGGTAAAGTTGTACAGATAACACAATATGTCAAAGGCCTGGGAGCAGCTTAGAGCATAAGATGATTCATAGATTTGTTCAGAGAATGTAAAACTTACTGTTCGGAGTCATAGTAGTCCATTCGCTTCTTTTTCTTATTGTAAGCTGCAACTCTAAATGGAACTATTTCCAAGGTGATGAGGCCAGGGGCCATTGTCAGCACTTTGGCACCATGAGTAGGCTCATAAAGATCCTTCCCTGTTTCTGGATGAGGCATGCCAGCGGGGTCTCGTCCAACAATGTAAAAATTGGCTCCTGCAACCATCCGTGCTCTGCAATGCCACTGGACCTAAAATAAAAGTTTTCTTATTAGATAACTATACTGTTATGACCGGTACTTGGAAGTAGTAAATTGATAATAAATGCATGTACAGACAGTCCCTGACTTACGATGGGTCAACTTAAAATTTTTTGACTTTACAATGGTACAAAAGTGGTACTTATTTAGTAGAAACCATCCTGCAAAGTCTGAATTTAGATCTTTTCCCAGGCTAGCAACATTCAATACAATATACCCTCTTGTGATTCTAGGCAGTGTCCACAGGCTGCAGCTCTCAGCCAGCCAAGTGATCACAAGGGCAAATAACTGAATCTCTTACAACCACTGTTTTTCACTTTCAGTACAGTAATTCAACAAATTACATGAGATATTCAACACTTAATTATAAAATGGGCTTTACGTTAGATGATTTTGCCCAATGTAGGCTAATGCAGATGTTCTGAGCACATTTAAGGTAGGCTAGGCTAAGTACGATGTTCAATAGATTAGGTATATAAAATGCACTTTTGGCTTAGGATATTTTCAACTAATCAGGACACAACCGTTGCATCATAAGTTGATTTTTATACAATCAATAGCTATCAGTGGGAAATCTCAACAAATTAAAATATATCATCTTGGGAAGCCAGAAATAAAATTGGCAACCTCTTCCCCCACCAAAATCTAAAAAATATAAATATGTATAGATGTTTATGTATATGTATTTATATATTTCATTACTTTTAAGAGATACGTGAACATTTATATGTGTCTATGTTTACAGTTTTACACAACTACTAGGTGTCACTTATATATAGTTCAAAATCTAACCTGTTTGTTAGAATTCAAGCTAGTGGTTGGTTTTCTGCGGAGAACAATTGGAAAGGGCTCCTAGGATAAAGGCAATGTTCTGTTTTTTTTCTTCCTAGTTTTATTGAGTATAATTAACAAATATAATTGTATATATTTAAAGCACACATGATGATTTGAGATATATATATATATATATATATATACACACACTTTGTGAAATATTTACTACAATCAAGTTAATCAGCACATTACCTGACAGTTACCTTTTTGTATGTACGATAAGAACACTTAAGTACTCCTCTCAGCAAATTTCAAGTATATAATGGAGTATTATTAACTATAGTCACCATGATGTGCATTAGATCCTCAGAACTTATTCGTAACTGCAAGTTTGTATCCTTTAACCAACTCTGGATATAAGAGCTTGTACCTAATCCACTTTGATGTTAGTTCTAGGAAGCCTGGTAGTATTGTTTCTTGATCCAGCATCTGATGGAGCATGTTCACTATGAAAGTTCACTGTGCTATACCTTTCTCTATGTTATACTTTAATACATTAAAAACTACTGGGTGAAAATTACTTGAGTTATGAATATTTAATAAACTAGTACTAAAAAAAATCATGTAGCTACGTGACTACCATGCAATATATTAGGGAAGAATAAAACAAGGTGTTGGTTCTGACTAAACAGCCATGTTACATTAAAATTAGCTTTGATGCCTATACTTTCACATAAAGACCTGTTGAAAAACAAAATTAGTCTAAAAGCCTAAACTGTGGAACTTCAGAAGTTAAAGTAACTCGAGTAGATCACCATTCTCACTGAAATTTGAAGAAAGTGAACCCTCAAAGGTTAAGTGACTTGGACCAATGAAGTACAGTACAGAACAAACCCAGGTCTAGAAATTTGGTCTTAGCTCCCTTTCAGTGTAAGGCTTCATCATTTAGTCATTTACAAAACCACCTCTGTTCTATATGAAAATAAGGTATACATGATCACCATGATCACATGATCGTTTCATTTGCTCTCTCTTGACAGCTTTCTGATACCAAGTACTCATATTTTTATCAACATAGTTTAGAAAGTGCAATGGCATGAGGGCAATCCCTTACCCTACTGTAGGGAAAATGGAAGTTCCATGGCCAGGATCCTCCCGATACCCACTGTGTACATACAATGATGTAATACTTAGCCTACTGCGCAGGTGCATACCTGGGGGGCGATAAACCATTACTGCCTGCTGGCTAGATGAAGAGCTCCTCCAGGTGCTATAGCAGAGCCCCAAGCAGAAGAAGAGAAGCCTGGAGAGCAGAGCAAAGCCTGGAGCAGGGCAGAGGGAAGCAGGAGAGCGGGGCCTTGAGAAAAGAGCAGAGACTGAGATGGGCTTGGCGGGTGCAGACGGGATTCTAAAGCTTGACCTGCCACTGAGACTAAAGGTTGTTGGTATGGGCCCCTTTTTGCCCCAACATTCCGCTGTCACTTTTTGGTCTCACCAAATCCACAGTGAACCTGCCTGGGGCTGGAATATTCAGGTGAGACACCTATACTTGAATTTGGTCAGGCGGAGGAGTTTCAGCTAAGTTGTTCCTACTGCCATTTACCTCTTTATTTCTAAACAGTGTACATGTGTACACTGTTGTGCCAACTGTTTAATTTTAGACATTATATAATACATACGTTATTTCCACATTATTTATATTTCCTACTATAAAAGATAATGTTGGGCTCTTACTCCACTCTCATTTCCTATCCCATTTATCTATAAACACATTGATATCAACACTTTGGTGAAATCAAAATTCATCTGTAAAATGGGAATTACAATGATATTTATCTCACAGATTTTTTAAGATTAATATGAAGCATGTAAGGACTTAGAACAGTACCTGGTACAGAGTAAGTACACAATAAATATTAGCCATTATTATTATCTTTATTTTATTCCCCTCCTTGTACAACTGTTTTTTCTAGAATTAACAATTACCTTGATTGTTTCCCACAAACCTGTGTTTCTATGTACTCTGTACAATCCTTCTTCCTGAGCAAACAGTTTAATATAATTTTGTTTTCCTTGCAGTGCGGCCCTGTGGCGGAGTTCTGGCGAAAGGAGTGAAAGTGAAAGTGATGTATGCCACTCACTTATGTGGACTGTCAAAAAACCTGAATGTTGTCCTACTTCTCTTTCCCCATATGCCAGCTAGAGAGGCCCCAAGGTCCTGTAACTACACCTTTTTCTACTACAGCATAACTACAGTTTGCATCGAGTCGCAACAGTTCTGTATGAACAAGATGCAATGCACAAGCTGAAAGACTATTGTGGACACATACGGCACCTCTTCCTCCACCTACCCTCACATTCGACTCTTCATAAGAATCTGCTCATTCCCCTCTACCCCTTCACAGTAGAAACTGAGGAGACCTTTGTTAGCTGAGACTCAGAATTTTGATCAAGACGTGAGTCAGAATCAATCATCAATTAACTACATGAACTCCATTTAAACTGAAAATCTTTTCTGCCCCATGCAAACTAGCTACTGCTTACAGAGTTAATTAAGAGGGCAGTCTCATTTCTCTGTATTTAGGTGAACTTACTTTACTCATAAACTATTTATATAGATGCTTATATCATTCAAGTACCAAATGGTCAATAAACTGGGGATGTATGGTTTAATTTTAATAGGTAGGGAAGCTCAGACTGTTTAATCCACCCCCTCTACCCTTTTAAAACAAGAGGGGAAACTGAAGCCCAGAGAAATCAGCACAAAGCATATGATTTTGTTCTACAAAGTACATAGAAACACAGGTTTGTGGGAAACAGTTCTAATTTTGTCTTGAAAATTAAATTTTCTCTGACTTCTAGAGGTTATATGAGTAAATTAAATGTAAACACAACAAACATGGAGTCAACATCCTGCGGCAACTGATTTCAATTTACATTTCAGTGAATGGTTCCTCTATGAGAATCCTTTAAAACTGTAACAGCTGTGAATAGACAAATCACATGTAACTCTTCCCAGAACTCCTGGCATGAACAACTTATAATCTATTGACAAGGTATTGTGTTTTAATCAAAAGAATCCAAGTCGGCCCACAGCCACTGCTGTATCTGGTTAAGGCTTTTGAGTTAGGCTGTCCCAAATTTGAATCCTGACTTTGCTCCTTACTAACTGAATGCCCTGAGGCATTTTCCTTAGATTAGCCTCAGTTTCCAAATTTATAAAAATGAGAATTATAATGCTTAATACATAAGATTGATGGGAGATTTGAGGGAACTCAGGAGAGCAGCTGGCCCTCAGTAAAGGGCAGTTACAAACACTGCTGTTAGTAGTATTCTGTGAAACGTTCCCTGACAATGCCAGTTGAAGTAAGTGCCTCCTAAGCAGTGTTTCTAAAGAAAATTTATTTGCATAGTGATCACCTACTTAAATATTATACTATCCTACTCCTGTGAATGAAAACTGGTATAAAATATTTAAAATGGATGCTGACAACATGTCAGAAACCTATGAAATTCCAACTCCAGAAATTACCTTGAGTCGAGTATGCAAAGATGTTCACTTCAGGTAAAATATCAAGACAGAAACCAACCCAAAAGATCTTCCAATGGGGTATGAGTATTGACTAAATTAATTTCCTAGTATTAGAAAACCATGCACTCTTTAAAAATAATCAGACTTTAAATTTACATGGAAAGATATTTATAATATACATTTAAGAAGCAGTTTTACAAAACAGAAAGCAAAATACGTAATAGAAATGCTGGAGGAAAATGAAATAAAGGCTTTAGGTTTTGATGTCTATCATAGTCATGCATGTTCTACAGAGCTAGATCTTAGAAAATTACTGGCTTGGTTTATTAGTGAACCAACTGCTAAAAGCATGCAACTCAAAACAAAGGAGGGAATGAAGATGTTCAGGGGTCTGAATTCCAAAAGACCAAAGGCAGCTGGGAGGTGGGGGTGTGAGGTTGTTCCCAGCACAGTAGGGGGGGTTTACACTCCAGAAACAGAATAATGAAGCCCAGGGCAGACCTGATTCACAGTGCGGTACAGAATTTTCCTGTTGCTTTCTTTGAGGAAAAAAGAAGGGTGAGGGGAGCAGTGAGGAATGACAGGAGGGCTAAATACAAATGCTAAATGAGGTTCATCAGTATCTCACTTCACCTTCAATTAAGGTTTCAGAACTTTTATTTTTATCAAAATGTTACACAGAATACTGGCTATTTAGAATCAATAACTGTAGCTAAAAGAGATATTTGTTTCAGAATATCCTCCCCAGCTGCATTTTTGGAGATAAGGTCTATTCAAATCTTTTAACGTCTACAGCGTGAGTAGTACACTAAAGCTCAGTTAAATTTTGCCACCCAGCTGATAACTGGGGAGTAGTTCATGATTCAAATTATAATCAACTCTTAAAGAAACTTATGCAAACTTATCTATGCAAATGTTAACCTACAATGACTTCTCCCTGCCACCCATCACAGATTAAGATACTGTATGACTAATAAACCAAAAGACATCCACAGGTAGGAACCTAAATCATTTAATTCCATAAACATTATTTATAATATAAATTCTTCAGAATTAGACTTATTCTTGATTCAACCCAATATGGCATATTACCTACAAGAGTGCCTCTTACCCATTTGTGATTGATGCCTCTTTTGATAAACATAAAAGTCTCACTTGCTCCTTGATTTCCACTAGAAAAACTGTTTATCTGTCATCTCCCCACTCCCAAACCTGGCAAAGATTTGGGTAAATTTTATTTTCAGTAGTTTCTAAACCCAAAACAAACAACTTACTTTCAAAATTTTAAATTACATTATAAAAATATAAAACAGGACTACACCACTTAATACAACACTACTACATTACCATCATCTCCCCACCCCTAATTGAGAAATTCCATTGTCCAGAAAGCTTGGTAGATTAAATATATATTTTTAATTTTCCTTATATAAAAATACTGAGGATAATAAATAGAGCAATTATAGTGACTTATTTCTTTATAATTCACACCAAAATCTGCTTTTATGTAAGTATAGTAGATTTTATTAAAGTCCACATTCTATAAGGCAAAACTCATATACTCCACTGGTCTATAAAAGAACTTCAGGCACAGACTATTTTTTTATGTAAATGTACAAATTTTCTTTTATAAACTATCAAAAATTTACTTGTCTTAATATTCTTTAGAAAATCAAATTCATTACCTATTTTTGTTGGGTAAAACATCTATACCTCCATTCATCTCATGAATTCCACGTTAAAATACCCCTCTTTTCTTTGGATATCATCATATCACTCTAGTATTCATCTTTTTTCTGGAAACTGCCAATCACAATGGCCTGCCTTTTGATTTCTCAGCAGTCAGAATCATTTAAACTCTTCAAGCTGACTGGGGAAATCTAGAGGGGCTAATGAAAGAGGAAATTCATCCTTCCCATCATGTAGATTCCTGGTACTTTGGGCTTCAATCTTCCTTGTACGACTGTTATTCTAAATGCTCTACCAGTTTCTATTACTCACAGACACTGAAGAGTATGTAGCAGTCACAAGAGTCACATTTCTGATTTGCAATGCAAAAATTATGAGATCTACTTAGATGTTTACATTTTCCAGCTTGTAAAAGAAAATTACACTCATCTTCAATTACTCTCTTCACACAATCTTAAAAGTTGAAAGGGAGTTTAAATTGTGGAATCTAAATCCTTCATTCTGCAAATCAAGAAACTGAGGCCTGATAAGCACAATACAGATTTTCCCAAAGATTTCCTTTATCTTTAAGGAATCTCAGCTGTCTGAGTCTTCAAAATAATGTAACTCACATAAATATAAGAGATGTTATTTATTCAGAGCCATCAGACACCAAACTAATTTTATTCTTGTAAACCATCATGCCCTGGCTGAGCCCAGCCTCACAGAGTGAAAGGGTCAGTGGGCAGAGAGCATTTCCACTATGGCCCAGCCTCTCCCTCCCACTCCTGCCCCCCTAGCCCAAAGGCCCCCAAATTTACTTTTGATAAAAGCACAAAAAAAGTGCTTGATTTTCTTCTGCCTCTCCACCCCATCACTGATTACTATTTTAAGAGACTAATGGAAGGCAACTGTGGTGGTAAGGTGCTGGAAAACATTGCATGAAGTTATTTACAGGGGTGAAAGAAGATAATAATAGGTACCAATCATTGAGTTCTTCCTAATATGCCAGTCACTGTTCAAAGCGTTTTATAAATATTATCTCATTTAATGTTTATATCAAAGCAGTTAATTACTTATTCCTGTTCAAGTAAACCAAGACTTGGAGAATTTCAATGACATGTCCAAGGCTGCAAAATAAACAACTGAAAGACTGAGTATTATTCCTGGGTCTCTCTAACCCCCGAGTCCATGCATACCTATTCTTACTTGGCTTCTTAGACTGTGTCAAGCCCTCTGATAAGACAGAGCAGAGGGGAAAATAAAACTTAGTACTACGTTTCAGAAAGAAACAGTATAGATTACCTAATTGCAGAAAAACCTGAAAAACCAGACTGAAAGACAAAACTGGAATTTGATGCTGTTTCCAAAAGAAACAAGAATAGATCTGCAGAAAACCCAGGAAAAAAAAAAGGGACATTTTCTCCCCATGAAAAGCAACCTAAAACACCTGTAAAATCTAATGTCCCTAAAGTAAATTAGTAATTTCCATTCATAGGACACATATGAAAAGTGAAAAGTATATAAAATATCATACTATACAGACCCTAAAAATCACTTTCAAAATAAATCAGCAGGTTCTAAATGCTTTTGTGATACAGACCTACAATTCCTTATCCAAAAATATGAAATCTAATTTTTTCCAGCTTGAGATCTAACTGACATATAACTGTGTAAATTTAAGGGGTAGTATATGATGACTGGATATACTGTATGTACATTTTGCAAAATGATTACAATAAGATTAGTTAACATATCCATCTAAAATCCAAAAACTTAGTTTTTAAAAACTAAGTTAGTAGCTAAATCTGATCAAAATGGACATTAAGTTATTTATGGGCTTCACTAACCCCACTTAGTGTGAAAATCTTTCAGTCTTTTATAGAAATATTGATGTAATTTATGTCCCAGACCCACCAGGAAAATTAATAGCACATGACCCCAAAGATTTGGGGTAAGACATTGTAAATCTGTGTCACCCCAGAACATGAACAAACACTACTCCAGAATATGAATAAAATAAGCAAAAGACAAAATTACCTAAGACCCAAACAATGTCAAAGGTTATGATTAATAAAACTTGGGAGTCTCTGGCTCCTATAACTAGGCTCAGATCTCAAGAAGTAATGTCCTTCCAGGTTTTCAGAACTCCTGGAAGTGTTTATAGAGGGAAACAGGTTAATATGCTATTTACTGCTGCAGACACTGGTGTAAAGCACGGATTAATTAAACAACTGTACTGGCATCCAGCTGGCAGTATGTTCCTATTGTCCCTCTTTAAGGGCTTTTGCTCACTTTCACAGAATCAGTTTCTACTCAGTCATTTACCAATGCATGGATAATTTCCATGGCAAAGAAAAATCGTTACCTCCAACAATGTGTTTTCTCCAAAATTCAACTGGTGATTCTCATTCAAAGGTTTTTAAGCCCCCCCAAAAAGCCATTAGGTGTACATACTCACATTCCAAAATATATTTTACTTTTAGAACGTTGACATAACAGGTCTCAGAGAGCATTATTAGTCCTTTACAGAAATAGATTTAGTATTTTGTGAGATGGGACAAACACAAGTTCCTACAGTCAATTTATACCTCACAAAAATAAAAATGTAGAACTTGCAAGATGGCGGCATGAGAGATGAGATGCAGAGCTCCTCCCAAAACCACAAATTGTACAAAAATATAGTTAATTAAAACAACTAACCTTAAAACAGCAACAAGAAAGAAGGCTGAACCAGACTGCAAACAGACCTCACGGACAGAGCAGACCTCAAGAAACAGGGTAATGTAGGAAAGCCTTAATCCGGCAGGACCCAAGCCCTTCCCCCACCCCAGCTCACCGGCGGGAGGAAGAGAAACGGAGCAGGGGAGGGGGTGGAAGCCTGGGACTGCTGGACACCTAGCCCTGGAGATATGCTTTGTGAGCAGAATCCTGTAGTGTGTGGTGCTCTGGACATTGGGGAGCTCAGACAGGCGGAGTGCTAGAGAAATTGACATTCCTGCTGTTTCTGCAGGACAGGATCCACACCAGGCCGCTCTGGGACAAAGGAAGGGCAGGTGGTCTGAGAGGCTTCCTAGCAGCCAGAGGGCTGCTGAAGGGGCGGGTTTTCCACAGAGCTTGCTGTGCGGGAGAAGGGAGAGATGGACAAGGCTGCCTGGGTGCGCTCTGCCCAGCTGGTTGGGAACTTTGGGGAGCTTCAGGTGCTCCATCCCCCTGGCTCCCTACTCAGCTCTGAGGACCCCCACTGTGACACACAGCCTGCCAAACCTTCCTACTGGCCTGCAGGCACCTGCTCGCAAACCGGCAGTCACTGCGCAGGCGTCAGGCCAGCCAGAGGGAGGCCCTGCCTACAACAGCTAGAGACTCAAAGCACAGAGGTTAACACGTGTGTGCTTGGGCCCACTGGCTCTGACACTGGAGACAGGCACCACAGATGGGAATCAGGAAACAGATCTTTCCTCCCCCCAGGCACCAGCTCTGCTCCCCTACGACCCCCAACCTCTAGGGGCTGAGCAGCTCCAGAGACTGGAGTTTCTACGCACTAGTGGGCACCACACAAAAATATGAAATGACAAAAGAACATGGTTCAGACCAAAATCTCACAAACCCCAGAAAGAGGGCCAAATGAAACCAAACTCACCAATCTTCCTGAAAGAGAGTTCAAATTAAAAATCACAAACATGCTTATGGAGGTACAGAAAAATATTCAAGAACTCAGGAACGAATTGAAGTTGGAGATAAAATCATTAGGAAATTCCATATTTGAAACCAAACATACAATGGAGGGATTTAAAAGCAGATTAGATGTAGTAGAACAGACAGTAAATGGAATAGAAAGTAGAGAAGAGGAATACAAAGAAGCTGAGGACAGAAAGAAAAAAGGATCTCTAAGAATGAAAGAATATTGAGACAACTGTGTGACCAATCCAAATGCAACAATATTCACATGATAGGGGTACCAGAAGAAGAAGAAAGAGAAAAAGGAATAGAAAGTGACATTGAGGAGGTAATTGCTGAAAACTTCCCCAATCTGGGGAAGGAGATAGTCTCTCAAGCCATGGCAGTACACAGATCTCCCAAAAAAAGGGACCCAAGGAAGACAACATCAAGACATATAATAATTAAAATGGCAAAGATCAAGGATAAAGACAAACTTTTAAAAGCAGCTAGAGAGAGAAAACACATCACATACAAAGGAAAACCCATCAGGCTATCATCTGACTTCTCAATAGAAACCTTACAGGCCAGAACGGACTGGCATGATATATTTGATGCAATGAAGCACAAGGGCCTTGAATGAAGAATAATTTACCTGGCAAGGTTATCATTTAAATTTGAAGGAGGGATTAAACAATTTACAGATAAGCAGAAGCACAGAGAATTTACTTCCCCCAAACCACCTCTACAGTGCATTTTGGAGGGACTCCTATAGATGGAAGTATTCCTAAGGCTAATAAGATGTCACCTAAGGGAAGACAAAGAGTACAGAATATGATTCATAACATAAAAAGAATGGAGAAGGAAGAAAAGAGAGGAAAAAAAAAGAACCTTTAGATTCTGTTTGTAATAGTATGAGATAGTAAGGGAATTGCCCTTGAACCTTTGGTAACCACAAATCTAAAGCCTGCAATGGCAATAAGTACAGACCTATCGATAATCACCCTAAATGTAAATGGTCTGAATGCACCAATAAAAAGACATACAGTCGCTGAATGGATAAAAAAAATAAGACCCATCTATATGCTGCCTACAAGAGACTCACTTCAAACCCAAAGACATACACAGACTGAAAGTGAAGGGATGGAAAAAGATATTTCATGCAATTAATAGTGAGAAAAAAGCAGGAGTTGCAGTACTTGTATCAGACAAAATAGTCTTCAAAACAAAGTAAGTCACAAGAGACAAAGAAGGACATTACATAATGATAAAAGAGTCAATCCAACAAGAGGATATAACTTTTATAAATATCTATGCACCCAACACAGGATTGCCTCCATATGTGAAACAAATACTAAGAGAATTAAGGGGGAAATAGAATGCAATGCATTCATTTTAGGAGACTTCAATGCACCACACACTCCAAAGGACAGATCAACCAGACAGAAAATAAGTAAAGAGACAGAGACACTGAACAACATATAAGAACAGATGGACCTAACGGGCATCCCTAGAACACTCCATCCAAAAGCAACAGGATACACATTCTTCTCAAGTGCACATGGAACATTTTCAAGAATTGATCATATATTAGGCCACAAAAAAAACCTCTGGATATTCAAAAAGATTGAAATTGTACCAACCAGCTTCTCAGATCACAAAGGTATGAAACTAGAAATAAATTACACAAAGACAAGGAAAAAGCCCACAAACACATGGAGGCTTAATAACATGCTCCTAAGTAAACAATGGATCAATGACCAAATAAAAACAGAGATCAAGCAATATATGGAGACGAATGACAACAATAATTCAACACCATAAAATCTGTGGGATGCAGCAAAGGCCATACTAACAGGAAAATATATTGGAATACAGGCCTACCTCAGGAAATAAGAACAATCCCAAATGAACAGTCGAAATTCACAATTAATGAAACTAGGAAAGGAAGAACAAATGAGGCCCAAAGTCAGTACAAGCAGGGACATAATAAAGATTAAAGCATAAATAAATAAAATTGAGAAGAATAAAACAATAGAAAGAATCAATGAAAGCAGGAGCTGGTTCTTTGAGAAAATAAACAACATAGACAAACCACTAGCCAGACTTATCAAGAAAAAAAGAAAGTCTACACACATAAACAGAATCAGAAGGGAGAAAGGAAAAATGATTACGGACACCACAGAAATACAAGGAATTATGAGAGTATATTATGAAAAAGTGTATGGTAACAAACTGGATAACCTAGAAGAAATGGACAATTTTCTAGAAAAATACAACCTTCCAAAGCTGACACAGAAAGAAACAGAAAATCTGAATAGACCAATTACCAGCAAAGAAATTGAATTGGTAATCAAAAAACTACCTAAGAACAAAACCCCATGGACCAGATGGTTTCACTGCTGAATTTTATCAAACATTTACGGAAGACTTAATACCCATCCTCATTAAAGTTTTCCAAAAAGTAGAAGAGGAGGGAATACTCCCAAACTCATTCTACAAGACCAACATCACCCTAATACCAAAACCAGGCAAAGACACCACAAAAAAAGGAAATTACAGAACAGTATCCCTGATGAACATAGATGCAAAAATACTCAACAAAATATTAGCAAACCGAATTCAAAAATACATAAAAAACATCATCCATCATGATCAAGTGGGATTCATCCCAGGGATGCAAGGATGGTACAACATTCGAAATTCCATCAACATCATCCACTACATCAACAAAAAGAAGGACAAAAACCACATGATCATCTCCATAGATGCTGAAAAAGCATTTGACAAAATTCAACATCCATTCATGATAAAAACTCTCAACAAAATGGTTATAGAGGGCAAGTACCTCAACATAATAAAGGCCATATATGACAAACCCACAGCCAACATTATACTTAACAGCAAGAAGCTGAAAGCTTTTCCTTTAAGATTGGGAACAAGACAAGGATGCCGACTCTTCCCACTTCTATTCAACATAGTTCTTGAGGTCCTAGCCATGACAATAAGAAAACACAAAGAAATAAAAGGTATCCAGACTGGTAAGGAAGAAGTCAAACGGTCCCTGTTTGCAGATGACATAATATTGTACATAAAAAACCCTAAAGAATCCACTCCAAAATTACTAGATCTGATATGTGAATTCAGCAAAGTTGCAGGATACAAAATTAATACACAGAAATCTGTTGCATTCCTATACACTAATGGTGAACTAGCAGAAAGAGATATCAGGAAAACAACTCCATTCACAATCACACAAAAAAGAATAAAATACCTAGGAATAAACCTAACCAAGGAAGTGAAAGACCTATACCCTGAAAACCACAAGACACTCTTAAAAGAAATTAAAGAGGTCACTAATAAATGGAAATTCATCCTATGCTCTTGGCTAGGAAGAATTAATATTGTCAAGATGGCCATCTTGCCTAAAGCAATCTACAGATTCAATGCAATCCCTATCAAAATACCAACAGCATTCTTCAATGAACTAGAGCAAATAGTTCTAAAATTCATATGGAACCACAAAAGACCCCGAATAGCCAAAGCAATCCTGTGAAGGAAGAATCTAGCAGGGGGAATTACGCTCCCTGACTTCAAGCTCTACTACAAAGTTACACTAATCAAGACAATTTGGTACTGGCACAAGAACAGACCCATAGGCCAGTGGAACAGAACAGAGACCCCAGATATAAACCCAAGCATATATGGTTAATTAATATATGATAAAGGAGCCATGAATATACAATGGGGAAATGACAGCCTCTTCAACAGTTGGTGTTGGCAAAACCGGACAGCTACATATAAGAGAATTAAACTGGATTATTGTCTAACCCCATATACAAAAGTAAACTCAAAATGGAACAAAGACCTGAATGTAAGTCATGAAACCATAAAACTCTTAGAAAAAAATATAGGCAAAAATCTCTTGGACATAAACATGAGCAACTTCTTCATGAACATATCTCCCTGGACAAGGGAAACAAAAGCAAAAATGAACAAATGGGACTATATCAAACTAAAAAGCTTCTTTCTGTACAGCAAAGGATACCATCAGTAGAACAAAAAGACATCCTATGGTATGGGAGAATATATTCATAAATGACAAGTCCTATAAGGTTGACATCCAAATTATATAAAGAGCTCACACATCTCAACAAACAAAAAGCAAATAAGCCAATTAAAAAATGGGTAGAGGAGCTGAACAGACACTTCTCCAAAGAAGAAATTCAGATGGCCAACAGGCACATGAAAAGATGCTCCACATCACTAATCATCAGAGAAATGCAAATTGAAACCACAATGAGATATCATCTCACACCAGTTAGGATGGCCACCATCCAAAAGACAAACAATAACAAATGTTGATGAGGATGTGGAGAAAGGGGAACCCTCCGACACTGCTGGTGGGAATGTAAATTAGTACAACCATTGTGGAAAGCAGTGCCATTTGATCCAGGAATTCCACTCCTAGGAATTTACCCTAAGAATGCAGGAGCCCAGTTTCAAAAAGACATATGCACCCCTATGTTTATCGCATCCCTATTTACCATTGCCAAGAAATGGAAGCAACCTAAGTGTCCATCAGTAGATGAATGGATAAAGAAGACGTAGTACATATACACAATGGAATATTATTCAGCCATAAGAAGAAAACAAGTCCTACCATTTGCAACCACATGGATGGAGCTAGAGAGTATTATGCTCACTGAAATAAGCCAAGCAGAGAAAGACAAGTATCAAATGATTTTATTCATCTGTAGAGTATAAGAACAAAGCAAAAACTGAAGGAACAAAACAGCAGCAGACTCACAGAACCCAAGAATGGACTAACAGTTACCAAAGGGAAAGGGACTGGGGAAGGGGGATGGGAAGGGAGGGATAAGGGGGAAAAAGTGCTATTACAATTAGCACACATAATGTAGCGGGGGTGGGTGTGTGGTGGGGGTATACGGAGAAGGCAGTATAACACAGAGAAGACAAGTAGTGATTCTATAACATCCTACTATGCTGATGGACAGTGACTGCAATGGGGTATGTGGTGGGGACTTGATAATAGGGGGAGTCTAGTAACCATAATGTTGTTCATTTAATTGTATATTAATAATAGCAAAAAAAAAAGTACTACAGAACACCTTTTTAGCATTAGAAAATACTCTCCCTCCACATGCCAGCACCCCCACGCACCCAATTCCTAAAATGGAATTCAGGAATCAAGCCATTAAATTTTTACAGACTGGAAAATCAGGGACATCCTGTTGATAACCAAACAAACTTCACAGCTGCTCACTGTTCTGAAAGGCATTTGTGCTAGGGAAACAAATCTGGTACCAACGCCTTCGAAATGACCTACAGAGAATGATTAAAGGAAGAGTCATTTTTATTTTATTATTATTAGTTGGCAAATAAGTATTACTGGCAGACTTTTTCCTGATGTCACTGGAAAAGCTACAAAAATGAGTATTTTTTTAATTACAAATCTTTACTTAAGGCTGTTAAGTAAGTCAAACATGTAAGTGAGGCAACTTGAGAAAAAGAAACAGGTAGTTTTCATAAGCCATTCAATCAATCCTGCCAGGTCATAAACATTAAAACATTTAATGGGTTAAAATATGAAGATGCTGACAAGATTTCTAAAGTTTGTTCTTCCAAAGTTCAGAAGTTAAATCTGCCTTGTGCTCAGGCACCAGATCTGGTGCTTCTCGACAAGAACAAACCTCTTAACTCCTAACTGACAGTCCAGAGCTATAGGCAGACACAAGTTTATACCCTTTAGAGAACCTGGGAGCTCGGCCTAGGCAGCCAGGGTGCCCACCTCCTTTGCCCTCCCACAGACGACGAGCCACAGGCCCCACAGAGGCGTCCAGGGGGCAAGGAACCCTGGTGAGAAGAATACGCAGGTCACTGAGCCAGGCCTGAGTTCCAGTCCCAGCTCTGTGTCTTGCTGGTTGTAAGATCTGACACAGACTCTTTCCATGACCTAACACTACCCAGGTTCCTGCACTCCCTTCTAGGCCTCAGCCTTCAGGGTCCATGCCCACAGCACCTGCACCACCCAGTTGTAGCAAAACCCCTGCTCAGTTTAGCAAGAACTCCCATCCTCAACATCTGATCAAATTCTTCATCCCCCAAGTGGTATGTGATGGGGCTGGTCTGCCTTCAGTAAATCCTGCTAGGTCTATTAAACCAACCCATGATTTCTGATGTTACTTCTAAGTAATTTTCTATCCCCTAACCAACCCCTCTCCCTCTGCTCCTTGGCTACAAATCCCGACTTGTCTATACTATATTCAGAATTGAGCCCAGTTCTGTTCAGAGGGGCTTTTTCCCCTATTATTATTCCCAGTTCCTGAATAGTGTTTTTACTGCTCTGCCTACTACCCAGCTCTCGAGTTCCTTGACAGACGCCAGTTAAGTTAGTTGGCCACTGAGCCTCGGTAACCTTATCTGTAGAATGTGAATAAAACACATCTCACCAAGCTGCTGTGAGGATTAGATTATATAATGTATGCAAAGTATCCATTTAGTGATAGACACAGAGCCAAAAAATGCCTATCTTCATTGTCTATATATTATTATTGTCATATTCTTTATATTAGCTTATATTATCAAACACTAAAGGATATTCCAAATCAGAGACATGCTCTGACATGAAGTCTATTAGGGAGTAGGTCATCTCAGGGTCTCTGCCACAGTCAAAATCCTTTATACAGATTGACAAACAGCCTTGAGGTATACACCACTCCCTTGAGAAAGGGACACAATCCTAGGGATGTTGAGAACTTGCAGCTAAGTAGTTTTTGTTTTTTTAAGTAGTTTTTATTTTGAGATTCATTACCATGTACTGTCATGAGCTAGACAATGTGTATCCCATTCACTCCTAACAACAACAAAAACATAGGCAAATATTACTAATACTATGAGGCAGGTATCATAAGAATACAAAGAGTTAAGAAGACAGATCAAACAAATAAGATCACAACCTACAAAACTAGGCTATAATAACCAAAAAATAAGTTTGAAAGTCACTGTGCTAGAGACTCCATGGGCCATTCTAACTATTTTATAGCAACTCCTATAGAATATTTAAAAAATTTATTTCCAGTCTGTTTTCAAAACATATGTGGCCACATACTTTTTTATAAGATAAAAACATTCTGTGGAAGTTATAGTACATGGTTCTGGAGCCAGACCACCTATACACTACTATGTGATCTTGAACAAGTTTTAACCTTTCTACTTCAGTTTCCTCACCTGTAAATTGAGAATAATAATAGTATCCAACTTCTTAGTGTTGTTCTAAGGATTGAGTTAGCTAATTCATATAAGGGATTTGGAATATTGCCTGGCAAATACACTAAGAGCTCAATAAAAATGGCTATTATATTCTTACTTGTTGTACATATACACAACTCATTTACCACTTCTCAATTTCCTCTTCAGTGAAACTGGTTCAATGAAAAAGTTCTTGAGGTTGGCTAAGAAACAGTAAAAGTATCAATGAATGCTTAATTAAACAGGGCCAAAGGACCAAACTGGCTAAAATGAAAAATATAACTTAGTATATGTGAGGCAATACACTGACGATGAGAGTGTCAAATGGTACAAGCACACTGAAAAACTGCCTGGCAGCATCTTCTAGAGCTGAACAGATGCATACAAGACCCAGGCGTTCTGGTGTATAACCAACAGTAATGCCCATAAAAAGGCATGCCCAAACACCTTCACACCAGCACTATTCTTAACTGCAGTACAAAACAGGGGCTGCCCAAATGCCCCCCCCGCAGTACTGGGTGTCGTCACACAACAGAGTGTCCACAGGACCAAGGACAACCAACCTACAACTACCAACACACAACAAAGCCGAGTGTCACACACACAATGTAAAGTCAGAGAAGCAGACACAAGAGTACATTCATATGATTTCAGTTATGAACAGTATTAGGACACGTGGGACTGGACGCTGTGATGTACACCCAGGCCCCCTCAGGAAGGAAGGACTACCCCGGGCTCCCAGGAGGGCGGCCAGCACACAGCCGGCAGCTGTCAGGCCCCCTTGGAAACTGCCTCCGCAGAGAAGAGCAGCAGCGTCCTAGGCCTGCTCGCTCCCTGGGCACAGGGTAGACACGCTTGTTCTGTGAACTTGGAACATCCCTTGGAGGGGCTTTTCCAGAACTCCGCACGGGGTCACGAGGCTTCCACTAAGACTGAACTGCAGCTCAGCCTCTCTCTCTCCCCTCCCATCTCTTCTCTTCCACAGCGTTGAGCCCAAGGGTTTGCCCTAATTATTCCCTGAGCCCTAACCTCACTCTCAGAGTCTGCTTCCCAGAGGATCCAAACTTCGAGATAAGCAAACCGGATCCACGACAGAAGTGAGGGTGCTGGTGCTGGTGGGGGGGAGGGCAGGTTGTGCACAGAAGGGGCAGGAGGGAGAGACCCTGGAATACTGATAATGGCCTTTGAAAAAATCTGCGTGGGCCAGTTGTCTGACTTTGTTCAAACCTGTGCACCTACAAAATGTGCGCTTTTTCCTATTATATTATACTTCAATAAGAAGTTAAAAGAAAATAAGACAATTAGAAAACAATCAGAATGGGACAAAACCTTAAAGAACATTTAGTTCCACCACCTTGTGCATCCTTTAAACAACCACTTACTGTGCACTTAAACACAGCCCAGACAGGTCTGAGACTACAAATGACAACTGTTGGCAAACCAGGCCTGGCACCACACAAGGGCTCTCAGCAACAGTCCTGCATTGCTTGGACCAGACCACGCTCTGTGGGCAGCAATGGCAATGGATCTGAGGCCCAGGAAGGGCCTGCTGCAGCCAGCTTTCCAACTTGCCGACTTTGCCCTGCAAGCAGAGCTCGGAAGGAGGCCAGCATGTAAGCGCCCAAGGCACCTTTAGGTACCTTTATGATCGAATCTTTCATAAGAAACACACCTGGCACTGAAATCGGAACACACAAAAATCTTTCCAATGTAGATAAAACAGCACACTTGACCCTTTGTGCTGTTCTCTGAAGAAACTATTTCCTGTTTTACTATGGCTAGGTATTTTCATTATTTATCCACCCTCTCATTCCCAACTTTTTAAAAGCAGTTTTTAGTTTTTTTAGTTAGCAAAATTTCATCTCTCTTCCCTTTTTAATAAGGAGTAAGAAACACAAAGACCAAAAAAAAAAAAAAGACACAGTATGTCTCAAATGGGGAAACAGGGAACGCAAATTCCTTCCCTTTCCTAACTGGTTCAGTGAGGTTATCAGTCATAAGTCCATTTCTGAGCCTACACTCACTTGGGTCATTTCCACATCAGAAGCCATTCATCCTATGATTATGGAGAACTTCATACCAAACAACATTAAAACAGTGATGACAATGACAACACCACCAAAAGAGGTCGGAATTATGGAAACACAACTGTTATTTTATCTCCAAAAGGTCATGGTGGTCTCCAGGAAACTCAAAGGGCCACCACTGCCCAAATCTTATGAACATTTTATATCAACAGAGGAAAGAATATGAGCAGTTTTACCTGCTGTGGACGTTTTCAGTGCATGATTTAGGCTGCATCCAGGAGAGTCTAAAACATTTTAGTTTTGTAGGTTGTTGTTTGTTTTTCTTGGATAAAGTGGTCACAGAGTGTACAACTCCACAGCGACGCTCCAGTAGAAATATTTAGGCTCAATCCCAAAGAACAGGCAAACATGTTTGGATTTCCTTTTTAAACTTTTTCTTTTGGGGATGACATCACGAAATATATACAACTAAATTATTTAGATCCTTTTTAAAGGGTTTGCTTCCCAATGACTCTAATTCATCTCCCTTCATGGTGGGAATGAAAGAGAATGCAATGATAACCTGCATTCCATTGTTTATCTTGAAAACCCAACAAGAAGCTGGCCAGGAATTTCCCACACACTGTTTTTATGTAGGTCATTCACTGATTTATTCACTCAACAAATATTTTTGAAAGCCTCTGAGCAAAAACCTAATTAAGTCCTCTTCTTTAGGTATGGCTATAAAAAGATCTCAGAACATCCCTTTTGATCAAAAAATAGAAATCCTCCCTCCCCCTACCCAACTCAAGAAGTCATTTTATTCCTCACTTTATTATGCTCCAGTCCTTCATGAAAGAATAGATGAGGAATGTCTTCTGAACATTTTTTAAAAGATACCATGTTTTTCTTTCCACTGAAATACCTTCGCCCTTTCCAAAATACAGAAGAAGCAAAAATCAGATCAAATCTGTTCCCTGGGAAGAGTGACATAGGACTGTGTTAAAGGTGTAAGATCACTGTTGTCACAGCTGTGTCTGTAACATGGCCAGTAGTTATAGATGGACCTGTGCCATAGCTTCCCAAGCTCACCCAGCTCTCTGTCTGCAGGGAATGTTCCCTCTTTCACAAAATTGGGACCAAGAGCCACATAAAGACCAAGAGAAACCTCTCCCTGCACTCCTGTTCCTGGAAGGCTGCTGCCTGGGGCCACCTCTGGAGAACACCCCCACCAGGGCAAGAGAGTACTCCAGGCATGCGGAATATATGGAACAGACCTATAGCTCCAAGAAAAATCAGTAGACAGGTCTATTGGTGACATTAGCTGTGTTAGTAAGAGTGGTTACAACACAGCTGCAGTGAAAATCTTAAAAGCAGCCTACCTCAGTTGGTCCAGCATACATCATGGGAGATGGGAAGATGGCCACCACCGTTGTTTCAGGATTCAGGACCCCTTCCTCCAGCACTGCAGCATGCTGCTTCATGCGCCACACCAAAGGGACATCGTCATCCTTCGTCCAGCCACCAAGAGGGTGAAGAAGAAGTACAGGGCGCCGGTAGCCCCTCTCAAGAAGCTGCTTGTGGGTATCCTGCATTAACAGAGCATGGCCGTTGTGCACCGGGTTGCGTAATTGAAATGCAAAGACAGCATCTGAAAAGAGAATTTCCAGAGTTGAGATTTACATCCCTACCAGATTACCTTCCAAAGGTAATGTTTAGTATTAAGGATAAAGCTTGAAGTCAGGATTAAGCAAAACACAGATGATCAGAATCAGAAACTGGGGAAGAACATGTACTGCTTTGGCCATTTACTTCACAGTAACATGACGTAGTTCTACTATACTTTTACTTTACAATTCTTACATCACTGAGGATGTATAACATAATAGTGATGGATTTATAACAATTACTTTCTGCCTTCATGAAAAACTTCAGAATAACAATCAGACCTTCTGGTCTTAACGTCCTACTTCAACTGCTTACAGTGGATATAAATTCTAGGCTTAATTATCCACCAGGTAGGTCATCCCTCTGCAGGACCCAAGACTGCTTTATTAAAGGGAGACAGAATGGTACAGAAATTTATAGTTTAAAAAATGAACTTAATATCCAAATATGCTCATCTATACTGGTTACTTTGCTCGACTGGAATCCTATGCTACTTTGTGATGCTAGGTCTGGATTTTGGACTACAGTTTAGCAACAGTAATATTCCTTATGAGCCACTGCTATTACTCACATGATGAAAACTGCTAGATTAATTCAACTGGTTAATTCTCTATTTCCTGCTTGCAAGCTTGGCTTCATTCCTACATGGGGCCTATTATCAGGAGACATTTCTCCGAAGACATGGCTCTTCGGGGTGATAGACTAGTTTCACAGAACACAGTAACAGCCCAGTTAGAAGAGCTCTGTGTTTTATTGCCCTCAAACAGCTGGCCCAGCATCATGCCGTGCTGATCCAAGCTTGGCTCAAGAGAGAGGAACATCTCCTCCCCTAATGATTTTAAGACAAATAATACATCTTCTCCCATCTGTTTTCAATTCTGACCCTCTTTTATCACTATGACAAAAGGCACAGGAGGAAAATGGTGGCACCTACCTGACAAGGATTTTAGGGTTTGTTTTTTGGGGGGCGAGGGGGCCCACATCCTGTTATATCCCACAATTTGCAGCATTATCATTATGCTCTGATGTTCTCAAGTTACCTTTTATACATGAACAAGGCTGATTTTCAGCCAAGAAATAGCTGATAAGACATAAGGTACAAAGAACAAGAAAGTCTTGATACAAGTATACGAGTATTTAAAATTTTTCTGCTTTATGGATATGGAAGGAGGGGCACAGACCTCAAAGTTTTTCTGTCCTTCTGAATTCACCTCAAACTTTTTTTCTATATATGGATATCCAAACATACCAAAACATCCCTTTTGGCCATTAAGTAGAACTCCAGAACTCCCCTTCCCAGACCCAGAAGCAATTGTACTTCCTGACTCTACTGCACTCTAGTCCTTTAAAAGAGAACCAACAAAAAGTGTCTCCTGAATGTACAGACATTAATAATCCTTCATTTAGGGGACTGTGGCCAGAACGTACTCTGCCATCCTGATTCTGGCCTAAATCTCATCCCTCAGTTCTCTTGTCTCTTCCTGTGCTGTCCATTCCTTACAAACAGCCTTGAATCACAACAGAGATGCTTAGTAAGCATCAACGAATCCTACTCCCGGGCTGCATTCATGTGAGTCACTGCACTAATGGGAGTGGGCGGACAGACTCCATGCCTGCACCATGGTGGAGAGACTCTGGCCCAGCCCAAGCCTGTAGCACAAGGGCCAAGGAAACACCTGCACGGCTGAGGCCAACAGGGCCTGAGCCAAGAAGGCAACCCATCTTGGGGACTGCTCACATACAGGCAGGAAGAACAACTAAGTAAATATATTGAGGGTAACGGGTACTAGGATTCTCACCATGTGAGACGGAAGGCATAAATACAGGAAAGAGAAAGGCTAGGATAGGGTACATGGTACTGGATTAGGAATGAAAATATCAGCAGGACTTCACAGTTTTGAGCTATACAAGCAGATAGAGGAACAGATGTAAATGTGCATGTACGCATATATGGGTGCACGTTTCTTAGTTCTGTCCACTGAAAGGTCCTACAGGGAAACTACCTTTCAGTGCCAATGAGCAGCTAAGGCCTAAATTTTACATTAAATAACATTCTTCACTTAAATCAACTAGGGCTTCTTGACAAAAAAGCTAATCCTAGGGGTAGGGGAAGTAAAGTGCAACATGAGCCAGAACATCTTTTGTGTCGTTAATAAAGCTCAAAGAATGATGGGGACATGTGAAAAAGATACAGCAACCAGTTGAACAAGGCCCCCCTGGCCAACTCAGGACAAGCTAAACTTCAAAGTCAGTAATACTAGAAATGGAGTATAACTCACTGAGTAAAACAGGAATCTGTGAGTCCATAAAGAATAAAATAAGTAAGTAAACCAATGGGGGAGAAGTGACAATTCTACCTTATGATAGAGGGAATGATGGAATTAGAAAATCAGCATCTGGCCATATTTATAGTGTGCTAAAACCAGCAGGTAGAAGTTTGATGACAACAGGACAGAGTTCCAAAATCTCTCCCCTAACATACTTATTAGTTAATGAATACAAAATGTTTTCTTACTTTACAGCAGAAAAGCCTGGCAAACATGATCTTAAACAAGTGACAAAAGCTGAGTTAAAAAAAAAAAGTTAACCTCACCTGTAATGGGACAAACCAAAATTGTAAACCACTGGATTACAGGGCACTGAGAATTCACATTGCTTCCTACAGTTTTCCGGACAAAAATGTGAAGCCAGTATCTAATCATGAGGAAACAGCAGATAAACCCAAACTGAGGGACATTCAATAAAGTAAGTGACATTTACTCTTCAAAAATGTCAAGGCTGTGAAAGACACAATAAAGACTAAGTGACTCTTCCAGATTGAAGCAGATAAGAAGACGTGACAGACATTCTCCACTGGAAAGGAAAGTGGTAGAGAAAACTTTATTGCTGTGTTGGCTATGACATCATTAGGACAACGGCATGACTGGAACAGAGTGTACAGATTAGACAATATCATGTCCATGTTATTTTACAGACTATCATGAGCACACTGTGCTTAGGAAAGAGACTGTCCTTATTTTTAGAATGCATGTGAAAATACCACAAGGTGATGTGGCATCACACCACGTCCATGCTGTCAAGGAGAATGAGAATAAGAAAGCACACAGAGCATAATGCTAATAATTGTGGGATGGGGTGAATAGGCAGGGGTTCTTGATATTGTTCTTGTAATTTTCCTGTAAATTTTAAATTGCTTCAAGATAAAAAGTTAAAAAACAAAGTAAAAAGTCATGATGACAAGAGACTTGTGAACCGATCACGTGTGGATCTTATTTAGATCCTGATTCGTCCAAACTATAAATAAAAGTAACTACTGTGAAATTATCAGAAATTTGAACAAGGGCTGGATATTTGATAATATTAAGAGACTATAATTATTATTTAGGTGCAAGAGCCGTATCATGGTTGCACTATTACAGGTTCTTACTTTTAAGAGATAAAGTACTGAATATTTAGAAGGAATGATATGGCGTTTGAGATTTGCCTCAAAACACCATGCAGGGGTGAGGAGGGGTTGGGGCACAGATGAAAAAGCTTAGTTAAGAGTTGATAATCATTTGAAGCTGGCTTAGAGGTTCGTAGGGATTCATTATACTATTATCTCTTCTTACAAATACAGTGTATGTTTGATTATTTTCCATAATAATGAGTTTTAAAAGAGAAGACATATGTAGGGTACCAGAAGAAGCACTGATTTAAAATAGGATATTCATGGGTTCAAATAATAGGTCTACCAGTTTCTAGCCATGGACTGTGGACTTTAAGGACTGAAATTCACTTTTTACATCTTTGAAAAGGGGTTGATACTTAGGGGATGATGACTGCATTCCTAGACTTCAACTGTTATAAAGACAAAATAATATAAAGTCCCCTGCATGGTAAGATGCACACTGCAGTCACTCAGTAAGTCTAAGTTCCTTAAGACAATTCATTCTTAAAAAACATAAACTAAAGCAAAACATCTAAAAGTTCCTGGCAGGAAACCCAACCCACCATTCTACTGGTGGCTCAAGGTCCCCTCCAGTGTGAATAACACCCCCAGGAAGTGTTTCCATGATGAGGGTGCACTGGCTCTGTGCTTCCAGACACAGCTTTTGTCCTCCTTAATCAGGAACAGGCACCTATCTTTGAACAGGGCCCCTGAGTAATACATCTTATGTGTATGATGACTGCATTCCTAGACTTCAATCAGGTCAAATCTGATTTTATGAAATCACCATTTAGCAAGATTATTTATCTGACAGGATGTGCAAAAGGAAAGATAAAAATAAGTTCTCACATACCCATATTTCACAAATTCTAATAGTTTATCTATTTAGGCTTTCTTTCCAAAAAGAATTAATGTAGATCCACACTGGACATTTAACAGATAAAGTTAAGATGAATGTCTTCATAAAAGTCCACATCAGCAGCATATAAAGGATTTTACTGCCAAAATTTCTTCCAGGTAGAATTATGTCCATACTATCAGTTCCGCTCAGAAATCCAACGACTATTTGATCTGTCTGCCCATTTTTTCTTGCCAATATTACCAGGTCTTTCTTAAGGTTCTACTTTTCTCCATCTCTTGTACCTATTTATCAATGAGTTACACAAATGGCTTTAATGTCTGTAGTTCCAAGCTGTATTTTCATCTCTATCATCTGGTTTCTCCACTAAAGAACTTACTCGGACGGACAGTGTAATAGGAGGACCTGATCCACTGGAAGCTTCCATTCCCAGGGTATCTCCCCAACTAATGCAAAGCACCACTATTAAATTCTCCTCCATCAATTTTCCATAAAGGATGGAAAAAGAATGATGGGACCCTATGGACCTGGAGCCACTGACAAAGTAGTTCTCATTAATATCTCACATTCTCATCCCCATTTTCTAAAGGACAGTGATTTCCCCATTGTTACACTATAGCCATGTAAAATATTTGTCTTTTCACTTAGAATTCCTTATGGTTTAGTTTAAGACTGCTTTACCTAAGATCATGGTTTCAACTGAAAATGGAGATGATCTATAAGATGATGGAAATTTAGTATTAGCTTTTATGATTTCCATTTCTTTCTAGACCTCTATCTTCCTGTTCCTGGGACAGGACCAGGAATTCCATCATCTTGACTTCTAGAAAGTACACTAAGAAGTTGCTGACATCATGCATAAACAAACTTTTTCCAAAAGGAGCCAGATGAATATTTTAGGCTTTGTAGGCCATGGAGTATCTACTGAAACCATTCAACCCTGCTGTAGTACTGCAAAAACAGTCATAGACAATATGTAAATGAGTGAATATGGCTGTTTTCCAATAAAACTTTATTTAGAAAATCTGGCAGCAGGCCATATCTGGCCTGCAGGCTGCAGTTTACTGACCTCTGAATGACTAATGGAATGTGGCTGATAGAAGCGAAAAGAACATTGCAACCAATCCAACTGGTGTGAGCAAGTGTGGAGACCAGAAAGCAGAGCCATGTCCGAGGGACACAGAACCATCCATTCTGTTAAAGTTGGCACAAGATTGTCATGTAGAATTTTGAAAGCCAGGTCAGGAAGGATACTATGTACCAAACAGAGGTTGTGACTGAGTTAATCAGTAATGTTTTACATAAAATTGGTCTAACAGGACTGTGCAGGACTGACGAGGGGAAAGAGGAAGTGGGTAGAATGGAAGGACAGCAAAACAAGCAGACTGTTGCTGAGGAACATATTCCCACATTTCTATATAAAATAAAACTTCTACCAACTCTTTTCCATTCTCTCCACCCACTTAACCTGTTTCTCCCTCAGGATATGGACAGGCCCTTCTGACTGACCGACACCCTGGAGATCCGCGCCACAATGTGACAGGCACTAACGGCTCCCTGAAACCGCTCCCCAGGGCCTGAGGCTGCTGAGCGGGCCCCGTACTTTAGCGACTCGCAAATCTGTCTTCTGACCAAAACTCTCCCTTAAGCTCCAAGCTGTCCCTCCGATGGCCTCTTGCTACCCCACGGGCACCTCAAATTCGACTCCGGCCGGCCTGCAGGCGCACCTCTGGCTGCCTCCATGCCCTGAGCGCACAGGGCAGGTACCATTCCCCACCGGAAGCCAGCCTTGCCCTCATCCACCTGTAACAAAGAGGCTGTCCCATTGCATGCCCTTGCAGCCCTTTCTTCACTACCTATGAACACATCAGCTCCATCCCCTCTTCACGACACTTGTCTACTAACTGGTCTTTCTCTCTGCACTCAGACTCCAGACAGCTGCCGAGGCGGGCAGGGGCAAGCTAGAGACCCAGCAGGAAGGAACAAAACAAAAGTTTTGTTTTAGATTTGCTGTCCCAAGGAAACAGTCCTGCCCCCAAGAGCTCACAATCTAGTTAGACGAGATGCAAACATGGAACTAATTAGAGAACAAATGTGTTTAAAGGTAATACATGCTCTTCAACTCCAACAGGACAGGTTTAGGTCTTTGTTTTCAGAAGATAAATAAGTCTGGTGACAGTGTGAAGGAGAGTGATGGAAGAAAAGAACAGGACTGGATTCATTCCTTCAATCAGGTCCTTCCTGCTGTCCCAGAGGTAGTGTGAAATTCCTACTATATCCAAAGGCACTTTCCCATGTTAAACAGTGCTGTCCTCTCTACTGCCTCTGACAAAAAAAAATCTACCCACTGTCTCCATAGCCTCAGAGGCTGCTAACCACAGCACGAACCTTTTCTATTCATCTGTCTCTTTACCCTTTTTAAAAATGAAAACAATGAAACACTGATGAATATTTTGAGGGGGAAAAACCCAGTTAGTGTTTTTGTTTTTCTGCAGTCTCCTAGTTTTTCTCCTTATGCATGTATTTTTACATAGTTTTAATCAAATATGTATGACATTTTATACTGCTTGGTCATTTTGGTCTAATCACCTGTTTCTGACATCTTGTAGTCCTCTTGGAGCAACAGGGTTCACTGCTGGGTCCTATGAAATTCTTTCTTACATACTCATTAAGGAAACTTACCCCTTCACCTGGATTCAATTACTGTGTACATACAGATGGCTCCTGTTAGCTGCATCTCTAAGTCCTGACCTTCTAATTTACCCGCTATAGAGGCTTATTACTAAAAACATTTCAATATATATTGCTCATTACTGTCTCCCCATCCCTTCAATTCTTCCACCTGCACTATTACTGTCATATCTCAGGCCAAAAGCAGGGCTAGCCCTCAAAACCTACTCTTCTCCTGTACTTCGCATCTAATTAAAGGAGCAGGCCAGTAGGACAGGCTCTCTCTGTCTAGTCCAGGAGCCAACACACTATGGAAACAAGTACAGTCTGATCCCTTTCCTTCTAGCAGGTAGAAGAGGAAGAAGAAAGTGGGGAAGGTTCTTCTGAGCATGTGCTGCTCTGTGCAGAGGAAAGGAAGAACAACCACTAGCTTTCCCCGACGGTGGGCGGAAGATGGGCCTTGGACACGTGGAGGACACGGGCTGCCTGATCTAGTACCACAGCCAGCAAGCACTGTTGTACCACAGTGCAAAGAGCCTGGATTTGACCCCTGCTCTGCAGTGTCTCAGCCAAGTGCCCATGGACAATTTCAGTTCTGCTGGCAGGGCTGTTTTGTGCAAATGAATGAAGTGATGAGCTCCTGACACCTGGTCATCCTTCCCCCAGATTTCTCAGAACTGTGCTCAGCTCCCTAGCCCACAGTCAGAGCCCTGGTATGCATCCCAACCACTGAACAGAATTACAACATCTTCCCACTTCCTTTCTTTCAACTTCTCTGCAAAACTGCCCTACATACAGTAGTAATTAGTAAGTCTTTTCTTCCCGTCCTACCCCAGCTTTATTACTGCTACTTTATCTACCCCAAAGCTCTAAGAACAGGCATTTCTGATTTGTCCTTAATCAATATAGTAGCTGAACAACAGAGTACTGAGAATAGTTCTAGGGTTGTTGGGGTGTGTGTGTGTGTGTGTGTGTGTGTGTGTGTGTGTGTGTGCACACAATGTTTGTTTTTATGGGAGTTGTTCTGAAGAGAGTTTGAAGTAAGAAAGGGTTTGATCTCCCCTCCTCCCTATCATAAATCACTAGTGTTTCTTTTACTTAAACTGCTTGTGGAAGTAGGGGTAAGAATCAGTAAGAAAGAGATAAGCTTCCTGAGTAAATAGGTACATATCAACCAGAACTTCTCATACCCCAAAGTACAGCTGCAATAAACTGTCTTCCATTCTCAAGCCTAGAAATGCTTTCAAATTGAATTGAAAAATAATGTTAACTATAAAGCTTTCTACCAACCAGGCTCTGTGTTTATTCTCCATTCCACTTACCATCTATTCTGTTTTGTGCCTGTGTGTGTCTGTTCGGGGTGGGGTCACTAGGGAACTTGCCACCACAATGGGGGACATCAGCAGGCACTAGGATGGAGGGAGAAAAAGCTGGGGGAGCTCTTGCCCCAGTAACATCCTGCCTCAGTGCTGTGATTCTGGCTGTGCCTACACCCCCTACAACTTGCTGCTGCCAGAGGCCCCCCCTCACTGCTCCAGCTCCTCTTACTGGCCTCAGGAGCTGTAACACTACCCGAAATGGCTAGTCCTTGGACGCCTCCACATTCCTTGTGAGTTCCCTTAACCCTGACCACCTTTCTTCAAATACTTTATGTTCAGAGCCTTATCTGAGTGTGCCATGACCTGACTGAGGCTCCCCTCACCCATCTTCAGATCACAATTATTTCTAGTTCACTAAACTGCTAGTCAAGGAAGCCTAGTGTCTTCAGAGACAAGCTGTCTACTTCTGCCTCGGCTTTCTCATGTATCGTTTCTAACTCCACCTAAAATACCTAATGTCTCTACCCATTTATTTAATATAGTTTGTAGTTCAAAAACTCTACAAAGCTTTCTCA
>JAVSCE010017403.1:0-14286 GCA_032199065.1 Smutsia gigantea
AGTCCTGCCGGCCAGCAGGTCCGCTGGGTCCCTTCTGGGAGCTGCCGCATAGCCAGCATGTGAGTGTGCCCCTCAAGGGCTTACCTGTCCCCACCCCCATTTTCTTTTTCAATACAAGTGGGGACACTCTGAACAGGCAGCTCTGCCCCTGGCAATATTCACCTAATACTGTACCTTGGAAATTTTCTATATCAGTTCTCAGAAAGCAGACACTGTTTTAAAAATCATAAGTATTTCAATATGTATCTTTAAAAGAGGAGTCTTTTTTAAAGAACTGTAATCACAATACTAGAACTATATAACTATAACTGTAACAACTACTGTTATTTCACTGGGAAAAAAAAACACCTTCATGCCCTTCAATATCTAGTCACTCATGTCAGGGTTCAAATTTCCAAGGTAATGACTTGTCTTTTTGTAATAACTTTTTTACAGTTTGTTTGAAACAGGCACTAAATTACAGACAGGCAACTGTGCTTGATTGACATGTCTCTTAAACCTCTTTTAATCTCTAGTTTCCCCTATTCCCTGCCTCCTCGTATTTGTGGTTTGTCCCATAGTTTCCTATGGTCTGGATTCTGTAGAGAGCATCCCCATGGTGCCATTTAGTATGTTTTTTATTCCAGCTCTGTCCTATAGAACTTTCTTCAATGACGGTCGTGTATTATATCTGTGCTGTCCAACACATGTGGCTAGTGTGAGAGAGGAACTGAATTCTTCCTTCTAATTTGAATTAATTTTTAAGTAGCTTCATGTGACTAGTTAGTGCCTACTGGACTGACAGGGCAGATCTAGAGGCTTGATCAGAATTGGGTTTAAGTTTTTGGCAAGACTACCTACGGGTGGGATGTGCTGCATTCCTTCGGAAAGGAAGTGCAGCCACCTCTGGGGTGGCGTCATGGTCTGAGTTGTCTGGGACACATCCCTCAGGCCAAGTAGCCTTTCTGCTGCCTCCCTTCTCTTCCTGGAGTCTGAGGCTTCCCGTTCTTCCTGACCCTGGAGGGATCCTGGGGGTGCCAAGGTGCTGGAAGTGGCACTGTCCCTCTACATGTCCTGTGATGGCTGGGGCAGGCAGCCCGCTCATCAGGAGGGAGGGAATAGTAGGAAAGAGAGAAGGTGGGGACGGAAACCAGGACTAGAGTTCATCAGTGCCTGGATCCCTGGGGGATAGTGCTTCAAGTTCTTCTTCCACCCAGCAAACATGTACTGAGCATCAGGAACTGGGCTCTGTGCTAGGAGCCACCCATGAACTAGGCAGACCTCATCCCAACCCTCTAGGAGCTCATGGTCTAGTGGGGAGGATGCATATGAAAGCACACGATTGACACATTGCTAGTCAGTGCTAGGAAGGAGCAGTCCATGGTGCTATGGCACTGTATGGAGAGGTGGTGGTCAAAGAAGCCTTCCCTGGGGAGACGACACTGAAGCTGAGACTTCAAACATGAGCAGGAGTTAGCCAAGTGAAGAGAGAGGAAGAATGCTCGTGGCAGAGAGAACAGCACATGCAAAGGCCCTGAGGCACATAGGAGAGGGTTGCTTTCAAGGAACTGCAAGGAAGTCTGAAATGGATGCTTTGTGCCATTGCTGGTCCCTTTGGGTTCCTCCTCTCCTCCACCTCCTCCGCCTTGAGTTTTAGTCAGTTTCCATCCTGCAGGCCATTTCTGCCTGTGCACAACAGCCCTTGGCTCACTGTTTCCTTGTAGGGTCCATTTCCCAGCTCCTAACTGTGCCCATGGCCCGTCCCTCCTTACCCTTCCTGTGAGTCACAATGCCCAGAGTGAGCCAGGGGGGCGTCCTCAGAGTGCCACACTCAGCATCCTTGGAGGACAGCCTGGGACAGCATAGCCCATGGCCGAGCCCAGAGCATGCGTGAAGCTTGGCCGAGGTGGAGCCTTTTAGGGAAATGCCCACGAAAGACCATATGACTCGGGCTTGGAGCAGGGTTGGTCCTCAACAGCTGCTTCACCGCTAGCCTGAAAGAATTTGAGTGGGCAGAGCCAGGCATCCCTTGCGGCCGGGGGTATTCTAATTTCTTTCCTGCAGAGTGTGGTTATCAGGGCTCTTGGGTGGTCACAGTGCTTGACTGTTCATAAAATGCCGCAGCCTGGAGAGTAGGGCTGTGTACTGTTGATCATATATAAGAGCTGCCGCCTGTTGGGGGCCTCCTGGGTCCCAGGCACTGAGTCAGCTCCTTATGTGCCTCATGATCCTGGGAGCCAAGTGATCGCAATGTCCTGATTTTATAGATGAGACTCTAGGGCTCAGAGAGGGTAAGTCGCTTGCCCAAGGCCACACAGCCAGCATTAGGACCCAAGTCTTTCTGACCCCAGAGTCTGGGTGCATGTATGTGTGTATGAGCGTGAGTGAGTGTATGTGTGTTAAAATATACATAACATAGACTTTGCCATTTTAACCATTTTGAATTGTACAATTCAATGGCTTTCATTACATCCACAATGTTGTGTAACCATCACCACTGTCTATTTCATCCCAAACAGAAACACTGTACCTATTAAGCAAAAACTCATTTCCCTTACCCCCAGCACCTGATAACCTCTAATCTTCTTTCTGTATCTATGAATTTGCTATTGTAGACATTGTATGTAAGTGGAATCATATGATATTAGTCCTTCTGTGTCTGGCTCATTTCACTTAGCACAGATTTTCAAGGTCCATTCTGTTCAGATCCTGCATCATCTGTACACAGAGCAGACACCAGTTTAAACAACTGTGAAGGTGCTTCTGGCAGCACATCTGAAAAATCAAGAAATGTGCCTGTGGCTGCCTTGCTTGTAACTCAGCAAATGACAGAAATGAGCATTTCAAGAGAGGACAAAATAACAACCCCAAAAACAGAGGTGTCAGAGCCAGTTGTCACTCAGCCCAGTCCATCAGTTTCTCAGCCCAGTACTTCTCAAAGTGAAGAAAAAGCTCCTGAGTTGCCCAAACCAAAGAAGAACAGATGTTTCATGTGCAGAAAGAAAGTCGGACTTACAGGGTTTGACTACCGATGTGGAAATTTGTTTTGTGGTCTTCATCGTTACTCTAACAAGCACAACTGTCCATGTGATTACAAAGCAGAAGCTGCAGCAAAAATCAGAAAAGAATCCAGTTGTTGTGGCTGAAAAAAAATCCAGAGAATATAGATTACTACTTGTGAAGAGACTGAAACTTTGTTTTTATTTTAATATATTGTAGGAAAACATTAAAGAGCAGATGCATGGCCATTAAAAAAAAAATGGAAACCAGGACTAGAACTCATTGGTGCCTGGATCCCTGGGGGAAAGTGGCTACAAGTCTTCTTCCACCCAGCAAACATGTACTGAGCGTCAGGAACTGGGCTCTGTGCTAGGAGCCACCCATGAACTAGGCAGACCTCACCCCGACCCTCTAGGAGCTCATGGTCTAGTGGGGGGATGTTGTGGCCTGGATCAGCACTTCATTCTTTTTTATGACTGAATAATATTTCTCTGTGTGTGTGTGTCTCCCATTTTTAGAATCCATCTGTTGATGGACATTTGAGTTGTTTCCACCTTTTGGCAACTATGAATATTGTTTCTATGGATACTGGTATATCTGAATGAGTCCCTGCTTTCAATTCTTTCGGATATATGCCTAGGAGTAGAATTGCTGAGTCATATGTTTACCTTTCTAAGAAACTGCCAAATTGTTTTCCACCGCAGATGCACCATTTTACATTCCCAGCATCAATATACAAGAGTTCTGATTTCCCTACATCTTCATCAATGCTTGCCATTTTCCATTTTTTAATCATAACCATCCTAGTGGGTATGAAGCAGTATCTCATTGTGGTTTTGATTTGCATTTCCTTCATGATTATTGATGTTGAGCATCTTCATATGCTTACTGGTCACTTGCATATCTTCTTTGGGAAAATCTATTCAAGTCCTTTGCCCATTTTAAGATTGGGTTGCTTGTCTTTTTGTTGTTGAGTTATAAGGGTCCCTTATATATTCTAGAGATTAAACCCTCATCAAATATGTGATTTGCAAATACTTTATTCTGTGAGTTGTTTTTTTACTCTCTTGATAGTATCCTTTGATGCAGAAGTTTTTAATTTTAATGAAATCTGATTTATCAATTTTTTCTTTTGTTGCCTATACTTTAGGTGTCATTTCAGGAGCCATTGAAAAATCCAAGGTCATACAGATTTTCTCTTGTATTTTCTTCTAAAAGTTTTATAGTTTGGGCTCTTTAATTTAGGTCTTTGCTTCATTTTGAGTTAACTTTTGTAGATAGTGTAAGGTAAAGGCCCACCTTCATTCTTCTGCATGTGCATATCATGTTTTCCCAGAACAATTTTGGAAGAGACTGTTCTTTCCCCATCAAATAGTCTTGGCACCCTTGTCAAAAATCAATTGACCATAGATATGAGGGTTTACCTCTGGGCTCTCAATTCTGTTCCATTGATCTATATGGTTAGCCTTATGCCAGTACCACCTGTAGCTTTGTAGTAAGTTTTGAAATCAGGAAGTGCAAATCCTCCAACTTTGTTCTTTTTCAAGCTTGTCTTGGCTATTCTGGGTCCCTTGAAATTCAATATTAATTTTAGGCTGGATGTTTCCATTTCTGCAAAAACACTATTGAGATTTTGATAGGGATGGCTTTGAATCTGTATATTGTTTCTATGGATACTGGTATATCTGAATGAGTCCCTGCTTTGAGTATTATCATCTTAACAATATGGTCTTCCAGTCCATGGGCACCACATGTCTTTCCATTTACCTAGGTCTCTTTCATTCCTTTCAGCAACTTTCTGTAGTTTTCAGCATGCAGGTCTTATACTTCTTAGCTAAATTTATTCCTAAGTATTGTATTATTTTTCATGCTATTATAAATAAATGTTTTCTTTCTTTCCTGTTTGGATTGTTAATTGCTAGCATATAGAAATACAGCTGATGCCTTTCTGTTGATTTCATGTCCTACAACTTTGTTGAATTCACTTATTAGCTCTAACAGTTTTGTGTGTGTGTATGTGGCTTCCTTAGGGTTTTCTACATGTTAAGACTGTGTCATCTGCAAATAGAGACAGTTTTACCTCTTCCTTTCCAATTTGGATGTGGTCCCAGCTGTGGAATGATGTTGGACTTTGGACAAGTGCCCCAAAGCCTTCACACTTGGAAGGTTTGGGTCACTGATGGCAGATGGCCAGGCAGCCTGACAAGCCCAGGGGAGCTATTATGGAGTAGTGGCACTCTGGACTCCTGCTCTCCCTGGGCCATGCCTAGAGGAAACTCTTGACTATGTTACTATAATACATTGTACAATCCACAAGGAAATGAAGTGTAAAGGGTGGGATAAATAAATAGTATTTCTAAAAAATAATTTCCTAGAACAGACTCATGGACCAATGCAACAGAACAGAGACCCTAGATATAAATCCACACATATATTGTCATTAATATACGATAAGGGAGCCATGGATATACAATGGAGAAAAGACAGCCTTTTCAATAGCTGGTGTTAGGAAAACTGGACAGATACATGCAAGAGAATGAAACTGGATTATTGTCTCACTCATACACAAAACTAAACTCAAAATGGATCAAGACCTAAATAAATGTAAGACATGAAACCATAAAGCTCTCAGAAGAAAACATAGGCAAAAATCTTTTGAACATAAGCATGAGCAATTTTTCCCTGGACACAGCTCCTTGGGCAAGGGAAACAGAATAAAAAATGAACAACTGGGGTGACATCAAACTAAGAAGCTTCTGTACAGCAAAGGACACTAGCAGGGGAACAAAAAGGCATCCTATAGTATAGGAGAACCTATTCGTAAATGATTGATAAGGAGTTAACATCCAAAATATATAAAGAGCTCATATGCCTCAACACCAAAAATCAAATAACCCAATTAAGAAATGGGTGGAGGACTTGAACAGACACTTCTCCAAAGAAGAAATTCAGATGGCCAACAGGTACATGAAAAGATGCTCCACATCACTAATCATCAGAGAAATGCAAATTAAAACCACAATGAGATATCACTTCACACCAGTTAGGATGGCCAACATCCAAAAGACAAACAACAACAAATGTTGGCAAGGATGTGGAGAAAGGGGAACCCTCCTACACTGCTGGTGGGAATGTAAATTGGTGTAGCCACTGTGGAAAGCAGTGTGGAGGTTCCTCAGAAAACTAAAAAGAGAAATACCATATGACCCAGTGATTCCACTTCTAGGAATTTACCCAAAGAAAACAAAATTCCTGACTCAAAAAGACATATGCACCCCTATGTTTATTGCTGCATCACTTACAATAGCCAAGATATGGAAGCAACCTAAATGACCATCAGTAGATGGATGGATAAATATGTGGTATATATACACAATGGAATATTGTTCAGCCATTTAAAAAAAAAACACGAAATCCTGCCATTTGCTGCAACATGGATGGACCTAGATGGTATAAATAAGGAGGAGAAAGACCAATACCATATGATTTCACTTATTTGTGGAATATAAAACAAACAAAATAAATAAAATAGCAGTAGGCTCATAGACACGGAGAAGTGACTGGTGGTTATAATGGGGAAGGGACTAGGGTGGGGAGCAAGGGAGGGGGAGGGGGATAAAGGGGCAGAAAAATTCTCAATCATAATACAAGTTGGTCATGGGGATAGTAGTAGAGCATGGAGAATATAGCCAAGGATTTTGTAACATCTTCCTATGTTGACAATAACTGCAGTAGGGGGGTGAGGATTTAATAATGTGGATAACTGGTGAACCACCATGTTTTATACTTGAAACCAATAAAAGATTGTATATCAAAGACACTTCAATAAAGAAAATAATAATTTGCATTTTATTTTTCTTAAAGATTATACAAAAACACTCTCACTTTTAAATAGTACTAATACTATTTTAATATGATAAATATGATAATATATTTCATTTTTAAAAAAATCTTGGCTCAACTTCAACAGCTGGTGTTGGCAAAAATGGACAGTTACATGTAAGAGAATGAAACTGGACTACTGTCTAACCCCATACACAAAGGTAAACTCAAGGTGGATCGAAGACCTGAATGTAAGTCATGAGACCATAAAACTCTTAGAAAAAAATATAGGCAAAAATCTCTTGGTCATAAACATGAGCAACTTCTTCATGAACATATCTTCCCGGGCAAGGGAAACAAAAGCAAAAATGAACAAGTGGGACTATATCAAACTAAAAAGCTTCTGTACAGCAAAGGATACTATCAGTAGAACAAAAAGACATCCTACAGTATGGGAGAATATATTCATAAATGACGTATCCGATAAGGGGTTGACATACAAATTATATAAAGAGCTCATGTACCTCAACAAACAGAAAGCAAATAAGCCAATTAAAAAATGGGCAGAGGAGCTGAACAGACACCTCTCCAAAGAAGAAATTCAGATGGCCAACAGGCACATGAAAAGATGCTCCACATCACTAATCATCAGAGAAATGCAAATGAAAACCACAATGAGATGTCACCTCACACCAGTGAGGATGGCCGCCATCTAAAAGACAAACAACAACAAATGTTGGCGAGGATGTGGAGAAAGGGGATACCTCCTACACTGCTGGGGGAATGTAAATTAGTTCAACCATTGTGGAAAGCATTATGGAGGTTCCTCAAAAAACTCAAAATAGAAACACCATTTGACCCAGGAATTCCACTCCTAGGAATTTACCCTAAGAATGCAGCAGCCCAGTTTGAAAAAGACATATGCACCGCTATGTTTATCGCAGCACTATTTACAATAGCCAAGAAATGGAAGCAACCTAAGTGTCCATCAGTAGATGAATGGATAAAGAAGAGATGGTACATATACACAATGGAATATTATTCAGCCATAAGAAAACAAATCCTACCATTTGCAACAACATGGATGGAGCTAGAGGGTATTATGCTCTGTGAAATAAGCCAGGCAGAAAAAGACAAGTATCAAATGATTTCACTCATCTGTGAAGTATAAGAACAAAGAAAAAAACTGAAGGAACAAAACAGCAGCAGACTCACAGAACCCAAGAATGGACTAACAGTTACCAAAGGGAAAGGGACTGGGGAAGATGGGTGGGAAGGGAGGGATAAGGGGCAAAAAGGGCTATTACAATTAGCACACATAATGTAGTGGAGGTTGGGGTGGGGGGATGTGGGGAGGGCAGTATAACACTGAGAAGACCAGCAGTGATCCAGTAACATCTTACTATGTTGATGGACAATGACTGCAATGGGGTATGTGGTGGGGACTTGATAATAGGGGGAGTCTAGTAACCACAATGTTGCTCATGTAATTGTACATTAATAACAGCAAAAAAAAAAAACAGGCTCAATACTTTGATAGATAGAACTATTCCAAAAAACGCAGTTCATCTCACCTTGGCCCTAATGTCCATGACAGCTGGGAGAGACACGTCATCAAGGCCCACGGATCTAAAAGGAAGTAGAGCTACCTGGTATGACCACAAATCATGGCACTAGTTTTTTCAATTCCATATTCTAGTTACCCAAAACCTCTTGGTTACTTTGGCTTGTCAACTTTTTTTTTTAACTCTACATTATACAAAACTGTGAACATATTTAGGAATAGGGCAGTAGAATGAACCTTCATCTAACCAGCCACCAGCCCCATCAATCCCCAGCTAAGCCTGCCCCATCCACTCCCTCCCTCCCACATTATTTTAGAACAAATCCCAAACATGGGTGTCATTTTGTCCACAAATAATTCTGTATGTAGCTCTTAAAGATAATGACCCGTCCTACAATCAATGACTCTGTGACATCTTACTCCACTGACAGTGACCGCAGTGGAGGGGATGAGGACTTGACAATATGTGTGAATGTTGAAACCACTGTGTTGTTTATGTGAAACCATCATAAGATTGTGTATCAATGATGCCTTAATTAAAAAAAAAGAATAATGACCCTTCCTAAAAGACACGCCACCACTAATATCACACCTAAAAATAATAATTCCTTAAGATCACTCAGTATCAGCCTGTTCAAAGGCTTTGTTTTCTCACCAATACAACCATACAAGATGATGATGATGAAAAATCAGGATCGAAAGGTCACAACATGGTTGGTTGATATGTTTTTTTTCTCGTGTGGTAAAATATACATAACTGGTTGATGTGGTTTTAAGTGGCTTTTAGTCTATAGATTCCCCCTCTGTACCTATCGCCCCCTCTCTCTCCTGTTCCTATTAGTCTGCTCCGGTGGCTATAACAGAATAGCACAGATTGGGTGGCTTCAAGCACAGACATTTATTTTCTGACGGTTCTGGAGGTTGGAAGTCCCAGATCAAAGTCCTGTAGGGCTGGTGTCAGGTGCGGCTTCCCTTCCTGTCTCTCAGGTAGCTGCCCCGTCCCCATGTCCCAGCAAAGGATGGCCCCACCCTATGGCCTCACTTAACCTGAAGCCCCTCTAAAAAGGCCACATCTCCAAACACAGGCATGGTGAAGGTTCAGGCTTCTGCACATGCATTTAGGGGGCCACGGCATTCAGTCCATGACCCCTGCCTTTGCAATTTGCTGGGGAAAAGTGGTCATCTGTCCTGCCATTTCCCACATCTGTCCTGCAGTTTCCCACTGTTGGATTGCACTGACCGCATCCCTCTGACAGCCTTTAGCATGTCCTGTCCGCCACTTACTTTTTCTATACTGAGATTAGATTTGGAGGCTTCAGTGAGATTCAGGTCTGATTTGCATGTGTGTGAGAATGTGAGGAGGTGCAGTTTGATCGCATCAAGAGACACATTGGGTTTGGCAGTCTCTTTTTGTAAGATTAGCAAATGTTGATATTGAATATCTACTTTTGGCTAAAAAAGTTTCATCTTCCATGAAGTCAACTGCATGAGCCAGCAAACTAAAAAGGGGTCACATTTTTATGTTATTAACAAGTGGATCAAAAATCACTTAAATTCTTTGCTAGGAATATTTTTAAACAGGTTAGAAAATTCCATTTCTGAGTTATTTAAGTGTGCAGACAGAGCTTTTATATGTGACCAAATCATGTAATACTAGAAACATACCCAAATGGCCCTTTTTCATAGCATCCTCACCATAGCAAAAACGTGTCAAAATGCGGTTTTGGTGCCACTCTGGTCAAATGCCCCTTTTGCCTTCAAGTTCAGCTAGTATGTTTGTTTGTATGTTTATGTGTTGATGATGAAACATCTGTTGAGTAGCACACTACTGATAGCTAGTTATCATTGAAAAGGCCAGTACATTTGGAATATACAACTTTTCGTAAAGGAAAATGCAAAACTCGAGTTCAAGTTAGAGTCCCTGTACACTCCTTGTCTTGAGATAACCAATCAACTTTCCTGTGGTGAAAAAATTATGGTCATCCCCCTCCTTGTTGAAAAGCATTAAACGATTCTACTGCTTTGAGAGCTCTGGCTTCACTTCCTCCTCAGAAATGATACACTGAGTGAATTTCATTTTGCTGCTGTCTCCATACCTGCGTCCCAGAATGCTTGTTATACTCCATCCAGTCCAAACCAGCTGCCCCATCAGTGATTAGACTCACACAGTTGGGTTTTTTTTTGTTTTTTCATGAATCATTGTTTTTGTTACATGAGTCACTTCTTGGTGAGGCTTTCTTTTCTCTTCTTCATCTTTGCTTTGGAAACTCGCAAAAATTGAGAAGTCCTGTTTTGGTCTTTCATTTCTGAAGCAGAATCTAGTACATGCCAGAAGCAGAGATGTTGCCAGGCAGCTGCTTCTGGGGAGGTCTCTCCCTGTACACTAGGGTGAAACCTCAGCCTGGATCAGAGAGAGGTCTTGACTCTGGGCAAGAAAGAATTCTCGAACAGGTCAGATGAGTGTGAATAAAGAAAAAATCCATTAAAACAAGAGTAGCAGGGAATGGAAGCTGCTCGGCATACAGCAAATCCCTTGCCAACTCCTAAAGCCAGGGTCACCTGGCATCCAGTGTCCACTTGAATCTACATGGCATGGGAACTAAACCCCTACCACCCCAAGATTTGGGGGAGCCACAGAGCACTGGATGGAGTGAGATTATGTTCTGAGAACTTCCCAAAGGCAAAGAAAGGAGATTTTCATGCATGAAAATTAGGGAGCATGATCTACAGCTGCAATCCTGGCCAGGTCACCCAGGCAATGGGAACTTGCAAGCCCCAAACAGAGATGTCAGTAGTCACTCCCTACCTGTCTGATGTAGGACAGACAGACTTGTGCTTAAGTCTAAAAAATAAAATGAAGTAGCAAAGTAACCAAGACACTTACCACTGGAAGAGTACAGAGACAAAATGCAGTACATTAAGCAGTGAGAAGCCTTTAAGGTAATAAGTTCACACTCAAAGGAAGGGGAGTGTGGACAATCTCAGAGAGAAGCACACTCAGAGGCTTAGGATTCTCTTTTAAGGCTTTCAAGAGTGGGGCAAAGGATGGAGTGGGGGGTGGCATAGGCTTGACATGTGGTCTCATGATTCTGCTGTCTGTGAGAAACATTATGTCACCACCTACAGTCAGTCCTCTAGGTAATTCTGTAAGATAAACTTCACACAAGGAATTTATTGATCCTGTTCTTCCCCAAGATGGTGGTTACCCTCAAGCACTGGAAACATGTCAGTTAGGACTCCTCGCCCAGCCTTAAAATAGTTGTTGGCTGATTACCAAAGAATGTGTTGGGAATCTTACCTCCCAACTCCCTGGTGTTTAAAATGAAATCTTAGCCTTAAGATGGAATCCCTCCTGTTCTTACTCTACTGTTTATATCACAGCATTTTTCATCCTAGGCAGGAAAAGTTAATCGTGATGCTTGTCCCATGGCCCTGCCCCACCTCAGAGACATGCTGAAAACCGTAGCATCTGTCTGACTGCATGCCCTGCTGCATACTTTGTCCCGGTGTGTTCCTTCATGCTTTCTACCTGACCTTGTGGTAATATTTGCTGATGTAAAAACACATTTTAGTTCTTTGCCAGGGTGTTTTCTTTGTGACAGTTTTTACACTATAGGCACTTTTACCATAGCAGAAAAAACAAATGATTCCCAAGGGTATTTAAGTTTCTACTTTTGCTATTAAGAAACTCCAAAAAATACTTCAAAACATTTACCATTAAGTTTAAGGAAAGTTTTGGAAGTACTGGATTGAGTATGACACAACTTTAAGCATTCGAGGAAAAACTAGAAGTTTGCACATTTTGATTCTTACATGTTTTGCAACTTATGACAACCTGATACTATATAACCTAGTATCTGGAAGCCAGTCTGTGCTCAAGGTCAGGTCCTCCATTTAAAGAGACTATCTATAAATTCACAATTTCAGACGGCCTTCCAGGTTAATTCTGGGGCTGGGAGGAGTCTTGGCTCTGACGTCTCACTGTGTCTGTTCGTCTGACCATCACTGCTACCTCCACCTGTTCTTCTTGCTGGAGGGCTTCATTACTCCTTTACAGCTTTTCTGAGGTATAATTGATGTACAATATTCTGCACATCTTAAAATGCAGCACTTGATGATTTGGGGCACAGGTATACACCCAGGAAACCATCACCACATCAGTATAGTATTTCCACCACCTTCACCTTCCTCAGACTCATTTTAATCTATCATTCCCCTCCTCCCCACTCCCCCACCCTCAGGCAACCAATGACCTGTCACTACAAATCAGTTTGCACTTTCTAGAATTGTATATAAGCTGAACCATCCATTATTGCTCTTTGTCTGGCTTCTTTCAGACTACTGAGGTTCAGAAGTGTTGAGGGTCCCCACAGTTCTTCCCCTTGCGGCCCCTCCTCCATCTTCAAGGCATCGCTCCAGCCTCTGCTCCCATGTTGCACCTCTGACTCTGACCCTCCTGCTCTATAATCATATCCTTGTGACTACACTGAGCCTACCTGGATAACCCAGGCTGCTCTCCCATCTCAAGATCCATAACTTATCGTATCTGCAAGCTCTCTTTGTCATGTAAGATAACTACTCACAGGTTTTGAGGATCAGGACATGTTTAGGGAGCTATTCTGTCTGTCATGGATGCTATGAACATTTGTGTGTAAAGTATTGTTAGACACATGCTTGCATTTACCTAGAAGTAAAATAGTTGGGCCCTAGGTTAAGTGTGTTTAACATTTTAAGAAACTGTTAAATTGATCTCCAAAGTGGCTGTGCCATTTCACACTCTCACCAGCAGTGTCTGAGAGTTCCAGTTGCTCTACATCTTTGGAACGGTCAGGTTGTTTTTTGGGTTGTTTTGTTTTTTAAATAGTTTTAGCCATTTTAGTGAGTGTGAAGTAGTAACTCACTGAGTTTGTCTTTTTTTTTATTTTTTACTTTGAGTCTTTTATTGGTTACTTATATGCCAGGTACCAACTTCAGCAAAAATACAGAGCTCACTGTTTCCACCTAAATTATCCTGTTATCTTGGCCTGCCTCTTTCCATAGTGTTTCTAATCAGAGATGAAGGCAGCTTTACTGGTAACAGACCTTATGCTGAAGCACAGCTCCAATGAGCTGGTATCGTCAGTACTAGACACCGCCGGGAAACCGAGGGCAACCAGGTCCTCAGATGGTTGTGCTCAGTTACAGTCACAACCCCAGAATCTTCACTCAACAGAAAGCTCGACTCTAGTCACCCTGGGACCTTCACGTGGCACAGCCAAATCCTGCGCACTACTGAATCCTGAAATTCATCTCCTGGGACGTTCCCTCACCGCTGGGGTTAATTTGCATATCCCTAGTAACTAATGATGCTGTGCATCTTCTTGTGTGCTTATTTGCCATCCATGTACCTTCTTTGACGAAGTGTTTGTCCAAATCTTTTGCCCACTTAAAAAACTGAATTATCTTAATATTATTGAAGTGTAAATGTTCTTTATGTATTTTAGATACATGTTCTTTACTGGATATATATTTTGCAAACATTCTTTCCCAGTCTGCAGCTTGCTTTTTCATTTGACAAAATTCAACATCCACTTGTAATTAAAAAAACAAAACAAAATGAAAACAATTCTCCGTAAGCTAGGAATAGGGAACCTCCTCAACCTGAATAAAGATCATCCACAAATATCCTTCAGCTAACATCACACTTAATGTTGAAACACTGAATGCTTTTCCCCTAAGATCAAGAACAAGGCAGGGAGGTCTGCTCTTATAAATGCAGTAATATTAATATATAAAAGTCCTATAGATGGGAAAAGAAGACATAAAACTGTCTCTTGAAAACTGCATGATCATCTACATAGAAAATCCCAAAGAATCTACAAGGAAGTTACTAGAACTAAAAAGTGAACTTAGCAAGATCACAAAATATAAGGTCAATATAC
>JAVSCE010017404.1:0-36779 GCA_032199065.1 Smutsia gigantea
AGTCTGATCTGACTTCTTGAAGCTTTTTAGATAGTAATGCATATCTTAATCTTGTCAAAAGAGCAGTGACAGAAAGGGCATAAAGGCCACATCTTCTTTGAGAGAACCTGGAGAAAATTTCACTAATTTTTGAAATTCGGTTTTTGATCGTTTGGGAAAGAAAATGAGTAGAAATGTCTTTTTTTTAAAAAAATCCTTCAGTGGTATATTATCAGTAAGTAAATATTGTAATTTAATATGTTAAAACATCACATTTTAACACAAATTACTGTTATTCTGTGCCTTTAATAATCTCTTATGTCTGTTAGATAATGGAGAGAATAAGACCCAGCATACAAAATTTCACATGTGAATAGTGAAAGGATTCTAATAAAAGCAGTGGGAAAATATTTCATGCATCCATGGGCAATAACTTCTATATGAATGATCATTAGCAACAGAAGCTCAGCCCAAAGTTTCCTAAAGGATTTCCTGCCACTTTATTTCTGCTCTCCCAATCTATTTTTGTTAAACATTAGGCAGCCATTAATTTTTAAACTTGCTGGGAAATGCAGTTAAAAATCTCTTGATCATTTTTGTCTTTATAGGGAAACTGCACATGTTATTAGTTTAGTCTTCTCAGCCTTAGCTGGCTTCATCAAGAAGCATTCAGCTTCCCAAATGGCCATATCCAAAATTGGTTCCACATAGTACAAGTGTCTCTGATAGAGAGAAACCTCACTAATTTTGGTGATCCTTGGGGCAGACCAATAATTTTTGGCCATAGCTTAGCTATAACTAGTGATACCTAAATTTAATAATTACAATTAAATTAGTGGAATTACTATATGAAAAGCAAAGGATGACATACTTGGCTTCTTTTAGTTCTGTGTTTGTAGCAGATAGATGTTGTGAAGGAAAGGTATTGAGAAATAGTACTTTTGTTTTTAACCTGGAAAATATTTGACATAAAAGTTCTTTGAATTATCCAAATTGTTTCATTATACTTAATTTATATAAGCATTTATTGAGCACCTGCTGCCTATAAAGACATCCTACATGTTTAACAAACTGAATAAAAATAAATCTAGTCTTCAGATATTATTAGAAAGTAATTTGCTTTGAAAACATTGTTAGACTCAAGTTCAAATTCAAAAATATTTTGAGATCAACTTTATAATGAGTCAGCAATTAAATTGTGTGAAATCTATGTTTTCTCAATAAAACATTTCTTTAAGATTGCGTGTATAACTGGAGATGGTTATCTAAGCTTTACCACTTGTCTTAAAATGTTTGTGTTATTGGAATCTTGGTTTTCTTAAATCAATATAACATTTTTTAATTCCTTTCTGGGAGGTTTTGGCATATAAACTTTCATATTGAGAGCACAGTAGGGGGAGAAGTCTTGTGCTCATTTACCTGGCTACAAATGTATAATTAAAAAGAGTATCAGCAGGGTTTGGGACAGTGTGTTCTGATGCTACATGTTATAGAATTACTGTGTTGTTCAGATAGATACTACAATTATTAGAGTATAATTTTAAACTTAATAGGGCAATGACTCATTAGGTATTTTTTTAATCAAAAACCAATCAGAAAACAAAAGTAGTTCCTCCAATTCTGAGAATTTTTTTACTTAATATTTTTAGGTCACTGTATACAGCAACTTCAGAAATGAAATGGATGATGTTTTGTTGAAAGTAATGGTTAGAGCCTATTTCAAGACAATAATGACTGGAGGAATTGCTGTATGTGTTCAGTGGCCACAGTTTTATCATTTTTGTATATTTGTGCCATTGCAATTTGGTAGGCAATTCTCTTATCTATAAGGAAAAGTGTATTTGTAAGGTGTAACAGATTGGTTTTACCAACTGATTATCTCCCAGTTATTTTTCTTCATTTAACTTATTCAGGAATTCTTCTATGAAGAAAGAGCTCTTGGCTTGAAATTATGAGTTTGGACCCAGTACAATAAAACTAAAGCCAAATTTACCAAATAATGACTTGATGTGTTTCTTCATCTGCACACAAAGTCTCTACCAGCTCTAAAATTCTATGAGGGTGTGCTTAAAATGCTATGCAAAAAATATTTACAGGTAAAATGATATGACAGAAAAAAATCTAGAGATTCAAAACATCAGTGTTCTGTGTCTCTTTCACTAACTCATGATGCTATTTTAGGGCAGTTGGCTTAAATTTAGGTCCCTCATGTGGATCATGTCTTGTGCTAGAAGTCGTTTGTGAAAGTGCAGGCTCTGAAGTTCTACCTTGTAATGTACTGTACTGTCTGTATGCCTTGGGCAAGCTTGTGTACACCAAACTCCTCCTCATCATGTTAGTAAGAGTAATAGTACTGCACTTATATGACTGTTAGGAGGATTGAACAAGGTCATAAGTTTATATTGCTTAGCATAGTACTCAGCAAACAATAAGTTTTCAGCAAAAGCTTAGTTGCTATCATTAGCATCATCATAATTTTCATTTCTGAATTTGTTGCTTTATCATCACCTGAGAGACAAAGTTATTTGAAATTTGTTATTTCTTTGTAGTTACACTTGTCAAGAGTACAGATCATAATAAAGTATTATTGGTAATTGTGCCTGTCTCCTTTATCACCAGGTATGAATGGTATTATGAAATTGTTTTATATGCTACTAAACTTTAATTTACTGTATAAATAAAGTTATATACTCCATTACTTTGAATGTTCTTGTCATTTCAGCCTGAAAAGATTAACGGTCAGCTGTTTTGAGCTTATAGTTATTCTGTATGATTTGTTTTTTCTATCACTGTTACATTAAGATGTAACTTTAGTCTTGCAGTTTTGAAGACTTTGACCTTTCTATTACTTCATTCTTCTTAGATTTTGAAAAAAGGTAATATTGAAGTGATAGAGTAAAGAAAAAACACTCTCCTTGGTTGGATGAAAATCAGACCTCATAAATGTTATTGTAGAAAATCCAGGAGAGTTGACTAGAAGAAAAGTAAGAAAACAAGAATAAAAATTTGGGATAAAGATTGTCAAATGCAACTGAAAGCTTAATCAGGAAGTCAAAAAGAAACAGTCCCAGAAACCAAGATCAAGGGAGATGATGTGGAGGCTTATACAGAGACACAAGAGTAATAAATACAGTTGGGTACTGTGGTTCAGAAAGCTGCAGGATATTAATGTACAACTTGATATTTATGTTCCTTGACAGTAAAAGCTCAGTTATTCAATTTTGTAAATACTTGTTTAGGGCCAGATATGTATAAAGTCAATATGTACATACTGTCAAGAGTATAAAAATCAATGAAACAGGGTTCTGGTATTCAAGTGGGATTAAACTTTCTAATAGCTAGAATAAGACAATGCACAGATAACTTTAAGTCATGGTATGATACTCAGAGCAAAAGATAAATAAAAGTAAATATTAAAGTTACTCTGGACATAGACAATAACTTGCACAAAGTTATGGGTATCAGAATCTGTATTTGTGAATAGGGCAGCTTGCTTACAACACAGTATGAATATGAGAAAAAGGGGATTTGAAATTAGGTGGGTTGAAATGAATGGGCGAATGTACAACTGCCTCTCTTTGTCATGGTACAAGTAGGCTTATCACTGTGCTTCAGACTTTTCTACAAAGCCAGTTGGTCCTGTCCTTAAGTTTTAAAAAATGCACACTTACTAAAAAAACTCATTAAGGATCGATAGTAGCTGAGACGTAATTGTGGACAAGTTTGGAGAAGGGAGATAAGGAGCTCCAGTTTTGGCATGTTGAGTTGAATGTATTTTATAGACACTGATGTATACATGTCAAGCTGGCAGTTGAATTTGGAAGTTTGGAAACCAGTGGGGAACACTGTGCTGGAAATGTAAATTTAGGAGTATGTTGATGCAAAAATAAATAAATAACCCATGTTCTACTGTATTACTGAAGATTTGGTGGCATCTAATATGAAATGACATTGCTTTGGGTGACTAAAACACACATTATAATAATTAGTAATAATGAGCTATTTTTTCCACATCAGTATCTCAGGTCTTTACTCCTGAAATACTGTTTGAAATATAACTGTAAAAAGAAATTAATGCCTCATCAACCAGTTTCTAAGAGATACACCATTTTTTAATTTGTAACTGGCACTTAAGTTATTGAATTAAGAGTATACATTTACCAAAGTGTTTTACAACTCAAAAATTTATTCCTTCAGTAAAGCTGACTGTGAAATTTGACTGCAACTTTATTCTCTATTCCTATGATGCAAATAATATCTCTTTTAAAATCCTCTGGCTTTTGTCTTTGCACGTGTATTCTGTGGCAAGTCACCTATGATTTTAGTTTTTATTGGTTTTTCTAAAATATTTTAGAAAATTAATATTCCTCAGTTATGCTTTTATTAATACCTGCATGTGTCAGTGTCTTACACACACATGCTCACAAGCTTTAATGTCCTTGTCTCTTTGTTATAACATCTGTGTCAAGTTCTTGGTTGGTTTCAATTTTTTTTTCTTCTCATATATGTTACACTTTCTCATATATGTTTTCTTCTCATAAGTATGCTTCTTTGCATGCCTGTTGATTTCTGATGGGATGCCAGATAGTGTGAATTTACCTTGTTGGGTAGGAATATTTCATATTCCTGTGGGTATTCTTGGGCTTTGTTCTGGGACACTGGTAAGTTAGGTGGAAGCAGTTTGATTGTTTAAGGTATTGTAAGATTTATTAGCAGTACCAGAGCAGTAGTCAGACTAGATTTAATTATTTCCCACTACTGAGGCAAGACCTTTCATGTACTGTACTTAGTTTCTGTGGATCATGAAGTCTTTCATCTGGCTCTGTGTGGAAGCCCAGCACTTCATCAAATCCTTTGGCTGGTTCTTTCTCCAGCCTCTTGTATTTCCTTCCACACACGCGCTCTGATTAGAGTCAGCTGAACGCATGAGCGGACCTCATGCAGCTCTCCAGCTCTCTGTGCGGCTCTGCCCAGGACTCTTCTCTGGACGCTGGCTGCTTTGGTCTCCCTGCATTCTTAGATCAGTCTCTGCCACCCAGAGACGCAGCCTGGGACCGCTCCTGATTCTGTGGCCTAGAGACTCCCAGGTGGGGGAGCTGGGCCATGCTGGGGTTTCACCTCACTGCTTCCTCATCTCTCAGCTTCACTGTCTTCACTGCTTGAGATCCAGTGGCTTAAGAACTGTTGTTTCTTGTGTTTTGCCTGTTTTTTTGGTTGTTGGAGACAGGAGAGTGAATCTTGATTGTTACTTTTATCTCGGCTAGAAGCAGAAGTCCCTTACCCATGGGTTTAGAACAGCAGGATCATCAAAACATACAAGTAACTTTATTGGACCTGTCTACAAAAAAAATAACAAATTTTGGTGATAAAATATTACCAACATTTTTTCAACATAAAAATTGAAATCTGGATTTAAAAATTTATTTTTCTTGCCACAGTAAAGGTATGTATGCACATTTTATTTTCTTTGGCATCCAGATAACCCTGAGGTTTTCAATTTCTTGACTCAACACCCTAGTTTCTCAGTTTTTCATAGTGTTTCCAGGTGAAAAGAAACAAAAGTTAACAGTTCTCTTTTTATTGAATAGTTACTTTCAAACAATTTAATTAGTATTTATATCAAAACAACTTAAATAAAAAAAGTTTTAATTGTAAATAACCACATTATTTATTAGTGGGGTCTGTGTTTCTCTTGGGCACTTAAACCTGGGAATCAGGTTAGACACTAATATCTTCTTTCCCTATTCCACATTGATTTTCACATGTACTTGTTTTTTACTACAGCAACTGCTGAAAACCTGGCATGGCAAAGATATAATATCATCAAAAGAAATGTAGGGTGATCTAATGTTGAAAAAGATATTTTGAGCTAGAAGTTTACATAGTATCTGACAGAAGTTGACTTGCTGTTTCCCTTGAGATTTCAAATATCCCTAGGAACCTCTTGGGCCCCACTGAGGTGATGATGAGTTCACTCTCTGGGATCATGTAGACGGCCTACCGTAGGATTGTGTGTTTTGTCTCGTTTCTCATTTCCCCTCACAACATTTGGATGTATTTTCATACTAATGATAATAACAAAATAAAGGCAGAAGCATGTACTCAACTGTTAGAACTTATTTCTGTCCACACTGGCTAAGCTCCAGAGATTTCTCCTAGTATATCCTCTGCAAACATGTATGTTGTAGTAGAAAGCTCTTTTACTATACCAGTTTTATTTTATTGGATTCTTAAAATTTAGTAAATTAATGACTGTAAGGTACAAGTTTCAACAATAGATATTATTGTTTAAATATGGTACCTTACACTGAACCAGGGACATTTTATATATATACCATTTTAAAATTTATTCATAAATTCATGTTCTTATTTAAATTTTTTATATTTATAAGTTATATATTATAAATTATTTGTAAAAATACTTTTCTGTTATCTCTAAAACTTAAAATAATCAGTTCTGAAATTATATTTTAGGTGAAAGGGAAATGTGGCCAATGCTAATCTAAACCTCTCTCTCTGCAGCTTGACAGTGTTTCCAACTTGGAAATATATCTGTCATTAAGTTATTTGAAGACACCAAGGAAATGAAAAATACATATTCTCTATTGAACCAGTATTTATGAGTCAATATAATAATAGAGTGACATTTAGTTCACTGTTTTTACTTGGTATGATGGAACTGGAGTTAAAACTAGTCTTATATTTATTTATTTATTGTGATTATAATGAAATGTTTCCATAATTACCACTTGAAATATTTAAAACAAATGGCACTTCTCTTATTTATAATAAGTCTTTTTGCAAAATACTTTTCCTAATGTTGAATTTTTTATTTAGTATTATTATTTTAGTAACAATGTTACTAAAAGTAGTTGTAAGGAAATGAATGGAAAGATCACTGAATTTGAGAATGAAAACACTGATTCAGCTCCCAAATTGGCAAGATATTAACTTTGTTACCATGACAACTGATTTGCTTAAATTAACTATGATGACCTTCTATTTACTTAACAAGTAAAATAAGAAATAATAACATACCTTTTTTGATAACCTAAAGATGACACCAAACATAAGTTTCTTATTAGTACATAGCACTGAGGTGGTGTTGTGATTGCTCACTGTTGTATACTTAGCAGCTGGCTCTAAGCACTCAACAGACATGTGCTGAATTAACTATCATTTTGACTCAGTGGTCTCACACCCAACCTTTCTGCCAGGAAAGTGATTCAAAATGCTTATGATGTCATCATAGCAAAATCATGCAAACATAGCTGAAATAATTGGCAACGGGTTAGTATTATGATGTACTCTCTTTTTCAAAATTAAAACTTGTAACTGTATGCTTTGTAAATTTTTTTAGGAGGAGCAAAATAGAGGCAAGCCTAATTGGGAGCATCTCAATGAAGATTTACATGTACTGATCACTGTGGAAGATGCTCAAAACAGAGCAGAGATCAAACTGAAGAGAGCCGTTGAGGAAGTGAAGAAATTACTGGTACCTGCAGTAAGTAGTAATTTTCAAATTGAAACTTGGACTCCAACTCCTTTTTCAGTTTAATTTTAAATTATTAAAATATTTATGTTAATGAATTGATCATTCTTTTCTTAAATTTTATTTAAGCAAAAAAATATAAAAATAACTTATAACTCACTTATTATTATATAATAGACAAACATAGACATTGCCCAAATTCTTCAATGGAAAAGCCTTTTTATTTTTTATGAAAAAAAGTGTTGTGAGAGGAGCAAATTCAATTAGTGGCCTACTTTTCAAAAGTATTATTACCTTTGCATCACTCTTATTATAGGGTAAGAATGTGGGTACATCATCAGTTGGGCGATGAAAGCTTTTTTTCTTTGTGGAGCAACTTCTCATTGTAAGCAAGTAATGAGTGTACAGAACTCTGTACAACCCATATTTATGTTGGGGGAGCTGTGCAAATAGGAACATGTTATTTGAGTTGCCTGTGGGTTCCAAGTACTCTATTGTTGTATCGGTGTCTTCCATAGAAAGATTAATGCTCCACAGTGGAATTTTTGATAATATAAAATTTTCGTTTAGAAAAAGAATAAATTTTATGTAATTTTTAATATATCAGATGCCATTTTAGAACTTTTCACAGTTATTTAATAATTCTTTTAAGTTAACAAAAACTATTGAAGTTCATATTTAGGGATCTTAATTAAGACACTGAAACTAATTTTGGAAGGTGGCATCTCATAAGAAATGGTTCCAGACATCTTTTTGTATTGTCATCTACCCTCTCTTCCATTCTTTATCTTCCCCTTTATACTTCCTCTTCCCTTTTGTCTTTTCCTCATTGCTATAGAACCCTTTAGTAACTTTAGAAATGATGATTGAACTACTACCAGAGTATTTATCTTTTTCAATGGAAAATGAAAAATTACTGATTTTCCAAGTCATTAAAATATTTTTTATGTTAGTAAAAATAATATGGAAATGTGGACCCTAACTTGACATTTAGAAAATAGAATACTGTTAGTATTCTAACAAAAATTTATTGACAGATAAGTCAGTATGGTATCTGCTGTCCTTTATTCCTCAGATAGTCTATTCTACAAATAAACTTCAAAATCATAAATATGTTCCATTTACTTGTCAAAATTAACTCCTTGGAAGAAAAACATTTCATGTGAATTTTGCTCAGTAGGTCTGACAAGTAATAAACAGGTTAAATATAAACTAAAACCTATATTTGCACACTATCAAACCATATAATCTTTTTCTTAATTGTGCAGTATTGAAAAGCTATTTGGAAAAGGGTTGTTTTCTAAGCATACTGAACTGTTAGTTCTTTTAGTTTTCTTAATGTCTACTAGCTGAGTTAAAACTTATAGAATTACAAATCGTAGAAAAAAAATGCTCTTTAAGGTATGGGTTCTATAAAGTGATTTAACCTTGCTGTGATTCTTTAATTCTTATCTATTTTATTAAACATGTTTGTTGTAACATGGATGCTGTATCAGGGAATTTATTTTAATTAAACTGAGTATTATTAAACATTTCTGGTGATGGTACCAGGATAAACAAAGATTTAAACAAAACAGAAGCTTTACAAATTCTCAAGTATCAAGTGATTTGGGTTTTTACTTAAATCGATTTTTGGTAGATACAATACATAATATTTGAAAGATAGATTTAAACTCCATCTTTGTGGCTTTTTACTGTCTCCATTTCCTCATCTATAAGATTGGAACATCATTAAACTCCCATATAGTTACTATGAAATTAAATTAGATGTTAACATAGAGAATGCCTAGCACATAATTGTTTCATACAAGTTTGCTGCAGTTTTTTGGCATTGTCTAAGTAATCCTGTTTTACAATTTAATAGATTTATGTGCTGTTCTCTCCAAATGCTGATTATATAATAAACTCATTAATTCCAAATTGAAGGAAATGTAAATTCCTTCCCACCTCATTGTTATAAGTAAAGTAAATTTGTTCAGTCCTTAAAAAATCTAACATAAGGCTCATTAATTTGTTATTGCTTAAATATTAAAAAAAAAATACTTTTGGACTGAAAATACTGACCAGTCTTGATATTTTGAAAAGAATTCACCTATAAATAAGTTTGGCTAATTCTGATTTTCTTACGTAAAAGTTATAAGGGAAATGATAGACTAGCAGTTATTTTGAAATGTATTATTTAAGATGCCCCTGTAGTGAATGGAGAATTGAAGAAAAGAATCATCAGCCTAACTCAGTGGGATTTGACTAACTGGTATCAGAATTACTGAAGGAAAGAGCACACTTCTTACCAGCATTTACATTTTGTATACCCTTGAATTGCCCTTCACTGAGCTGCCAGTAGATCTTTTAATTTATTCTTGTATTGCAGAAAACTTTTTGCAGTTTTTCTGTGGTTTTCACGTCTCATAATTTAACCTGAGAATTGTAATGCTCAGATTTTTGTTCTGTTGACCTTGTCATTGACAGGTGCTTACTTGTGAATTAACAGAAATTGCAGGCCTTTGGATTTGGAATTGTCAGTTGTCCCTCTCCTGTTTCTCCAGTGTTCTGTTGTGCAGTTTGGAGTTTCTAGCTGTTACCACTGTCAAGAGAAATACCAAGTTCAGTCAGTTTACTTCCTGTATCTCTCAAATTTGCTCACTTTTTTTCTTCCCCATTTTATTTACCCTAATTCAATCCCCAGTTATCTCAGAACCCCACAATTTGTGTCCATACTTGTAGTCTTGGGCCCCTCAAAACCCATCATTCCATTGCAGTCTATTCATAAACCTTTCCTTGCTTACAAACCTTGTCATGATTCTCTCTGCTTTGAGAAAAGAATGCAGAATTCCTTAACATGGCCTTATGAGTTACTTCATGGTTTGCCTTCACTTCCTTTCACACTTCATTTCTCATTTTCCCTTACATACTACATACACATACATGCCACACCATACACACAGATTGAGTCATTCTATTATTAAATTTCCTGAAACTTCAGTCTTCTCATCTGTGAGCCTTTGTAATTCATTCAGTAAACGTTTATTGCATGCTTATATTGTGTCAGCTGTTGAGGATACAGGGAGAATAAATAAAGCTGACAGACAAAGTACCTGCCATCATGAAGCTTACCTTCTGGTAAGGGGCTGAAGGGTAGGTTAGATTACTGACAGTAAGCAAAAACAAATATAAATTATATTAGGTTGTGATGCAGTGATATGAAGAAACATAAAGCAGAGTAAGGAGATAGAGAACTGTGGATTAGGGAAATGTAATTTTTATGGTATGTTTAGAGAATGTGTCTTGAGAAGATGATTTTGGGGAGGAAAAAAATGTGTAATTGAAATGTGGTACAGTCATTTGGATATCTGAGGAGCTTTCTAAGGAAAGAGAACAAAAAGTGCAGTGGCCCTGAGATGTGTTTGAGGTGTATCAAGGGTGTCCAGGAAGGAGCTTTGTGTGCAGGTGAGAGAGGGGTGGGAGGTAAAGGGAGGTCAAGTTGAGCAGGGGAGAAAGAAAGGGAAGGTTACAGAAGCCTGTGGGCCGAGATAGGGATATTGGATTTTAGTCTGAGATGAGAAGCTGTTGGAGGAATTTGAGGAGAGGAATTTATATTTCAAAAGATCATTCTGGCTGAAGAATAGACTGTGAAGGTGTTGGTAAACTAAGAGATGCCAGTTCACGAGGATTTGTAGCTCATCTAAAGAGATAATAAAAATGATGGGGACAATTGTTGAAGATGCCGGGTAGTCGTCAGATTATAAATTTCTTTTGAATGTGAAACTTAACTGTAATTTTGATGGATTCTAGAGATACCTGTTTGAAAAATGGGGAAACCCATGGTCTGATTTAAATACAGTTGAGCTGTTTTTTTAATGCTCAAGAATAGTCATTTTGAAGACAAAAGAAGAAAAAAGACCCTTAAGGGTTTTTACTTTTTTTACACACACAGTAAAATGCATTTGTCTTATATTTACAAGTGGAGTTTTGACAACTATGTACAGTAACAACCACTACCACTGTTAAGATTCCCATCCCCCCAAAAAGTCTTCTCTTACCCCTTTGCCATCAATCAGCCACCTCCCCCTCTGTCCCCAGGCAACTAACTACTGGGGTTACTTCTGCCTTTCTTTTTTTTCTCTTATGGTCTGAAAACTTAATTTTTTCCCCAGCTTTATTGACATATGATTGACGAATAAAAATTGTATATATTTAAGTTATACAATATCACTTTTAAAAAGTATACAATGTGATGATTTGATACACATTGTGATTACAATATCAACTTAATTAACACATCCATTATCTCACAGTTACAATTTTTTTGTGTGTGGTAAGAATAATTAAGGTCTACTTTCTTAGCAATTTTCAAGCATGTAATACAGTATTATTAACTCTAATCACCATCCTGTATATTAGTGCCCCAGAACTTAGTCGTCTTATAACTGAAAGTTTATACCCTTTGTGAAACATCTCCCCATTTCCCCATCGCCCCAACCCCCATCCCCTGGCAGCCACTGTTCTACTCTCTGGTTGTATAAGTTCAATGATTATTTATTTATTTATTTATTCCTAGTTTTAAGTGCTTTTATTTATTTATTTTTATTTTTATTTTTTATTAAGGTATTATTGATATACACTCTTATGAAGGTTTCACATGAAAAAACAATGTGGTGACTACTTTTACCCATGTTATCAAGTCCACACCCATACCCCAGTGCAGTCACTGTCCATTAGCCTAGTAAGATGCCACAGATTCACTGTTTGCCTTCTCTGTGCTACACCGTTTTCCCCTTGATCCCCTACACCATGTGTACTAAACATAATACCCCTCAATCCCCTACTCCCACCCTCCCCACCCGCCTTCCCACAACCCTCCCCTTTGGTAACCACTAGTCCCTTCTTGGAGTCTGTGAATCTGCTGCTGTTTTGTTTCTTCAGTTTTGCTATGTTGTTATAATCCACAAATGAGGGAAATCATTTGGCACTTGTCTTTTTCCGCCTGGCTTATTTCACTGAGCATAATATCCTCCAGCTCCATCCGTGTTGTTTTCTTCTTATGGCTGAATAGTATTCCATTATGTATATGTACCATATCTTTATCCATTCATCTACTCATTGCTTCCATATCTTGGCTATTGCAAATAGTGCTGCGATAAACATAGGGGTGCATATGTCTTTTTGAATCTGAGAAGTTGTATTCTTTGGGTAAATTACAAGGAGTGGGATTCCCAGGTCAAATGGTATTTCTGTTTTTAGTTTTTTGAGGAACTTCCATATTGCTTTCCACAATGGTTGAAGTAGCTTACATTCCCACCAGCAGTGTAGGAGGGTTCCCCTTTCTCCGCATCCTCACCAGCATTTGTTTTTCTTAGTCTTTTAGATGCTGGCCATCCTTACTGGTGTGAGGTGATATCTCATTGTGGTTTTAATCTGCATTTCCCTTATGATTAATGATGTGGAGCATCTTTTCATGTGTCTGTTGGCCATCTGAATTTCTTTGGAGAATTGTCTCTTCATATCTACTGCCCATTTTTTTAATTGGGTTATTTGCTTTTTGGGTGTTGAGGCATGTGAGTTCTTTATATATTTTGGGTGTTAACCCCTTGTCAAATAAGTCATTTACAAATATATTCTCCCATACTGTAGGATGCCTTTTTGTTCTGTTGATTTTGATATGGTGTCCTTTGCCATACAGAACCTTTTTAGTTTGATGTAGTTCCATGTGTTCATTTTTGACTTTGTTTACCTTGCTCGAGGAGATGTTGCTCATGCTTATATTCAGGAGATTTTTTCCTATGTTGTGTTCTAAGAGTTTTATGGTTTCATGATTTACATTCAGGTCTTTGATCCATTTTGAGTTTACTTTTGTGTATGGGGTTAAACAATAATCCAGTTTCATTCCCTTGCATGTAGCTATCCAGTTTTGCCAACACCAGTTGTTGAAGAGGCCATCATTTCCCCATTGTATGTCCATGGCTCCTTTATTGTATATAATTGACCATATATGCGTCGGTTTATATCAGGGCTCTTGAGTCTGTTCCATTGGTCTATGGATCTGTTCTTGTGCCAGTACCAAATTGTCTTGATTACTGTTGCTTTGTAGTAGAGCTTGAAGTTGGGGAGCATAATCCCCCCAGCTTTATTCCTCCATCTCAGGATTGCTTTGGCTATCAGGGTCTTTTGTGGTTCCATATGAATTTTAGAACGATTTCTTCTAGTTCATTGAAGAATGCTGTTGGTATTTTGATAGGAATTACATTAAATCTGTAGATTGCTTTAGACATGATGGCCATTTTGACAATATTAATTCTTCCTATCCATGAGCATGGGATATGTTTCCATAGATGCCTTGTAGTTTTCAGAGTATAGGTCTTTCACTTCCTTGGTTAGGTTAATTCCCAGGTATTTTATTCTTTTTGATGCAACTGTGAATGGAATTGTTTTCCTGATTTCTCTCTCTGCTAGGTCATTGTTAGTATATAGGAATGCCACAGATTTCTGCATATTAATTTTGCATCCCGCAACTTTACTGAATTCAGATATTAGATCTAGTAGTTTTGGTGTGGATTCTTTAGGGTTTTTTAATGTACAATATCATGTCGTCTGCCAACAGGGACAGTTTATCTTCCCTTTTGCCAATCTGGTTGCCTTTTATTTCTTTGTGTTGTCTGATTGCTGTGGCTAGGAGCTCCAGTACTATGTTGAATAGAAGTGGGGAGAGTGGGTATCCTTGTCTTGTTCCCAATCTTAACGATAAAGCTTTCAGCTTCTCGCTGTTAAGTATAATGTTGACTGTGGGTTTGTCATATATGGCCTTTATTATGTTGAGGTACTTGCCTCTATACCCATTTTGTTGACAGTTTTTATCATGAATGGGTGTTGAATCTTGTCAAATGCTTTTTCAGCATCTATGGAGATGATCATGTGGTTTTTGTCCTTCTTTTTGTTGATGTGGTGGATGGTGTTGGTGTTGATGGATTTCGCATGTTGTACCATCCTTTCATCCCTGGAATAAATCCTGCTTGATCTTGATGGATGATCTTTTTTATGTATTTTTTTATTTCGGTTTGCTAATATTTTGTTGAGTATTTTTGCATCTATGTTCATCAGGGATATTGGTCAGTAATTTTCTTTTTTGTGGTGTCTTTGCCTGGTTTTGTATTAGAGTGATGCTGGTCTCATAGAATGAGTTTGGAAGTATTCCCTCTTCTTCTACTCTTTGGAAAACTTTAAGGAGGATGGGTATTAGGTCTTCACTAAATGTTTGATAAAATTCAGCGGTAAAGCTATCTGGACCAGGGATTTTGTTCTTAGGTAGGTTTTTGATTGCTGGTAATTGGTTTGTACAGATTTTCTGTTTCTTTCTGGGTCAGCCTTGGAAGGTTGTATTTTTCTAGAAAGTTGCCCATTTCTTCTAGGTTATCCAGTTTGTTAGCATATAATTTTTCATAGTATTCTCTAATAATTCTTTGTATTTCTGTGGTGTCCGTAGTGATTTTTTCTTTCTCATTTCTGATTCTGCTTATGTGTGTAGACTCTCTTTTTTTATTGATAAGTCTGGCTAGGGGTTTATCTATTTTGTTTATTTTCTCGAAGAACCACCTCCTGCTTTCACTTATTCTTTCTATTGTTTTATTCTTCTCGATTTTATTTGTTTATTTTCTAATCTTTATTATATCCCTCCTTCTACTGACTTTAGACCTCATTTCTTCTTCTTTTTCTAGTTTTGTTAATTGTGAATTTAGAGTGTTCATATGGGATTTTTTTTCTTTCCTGAGGTAGGCCTGTATTGCATATACTTTCCTCTTAGCACCGCCTTTGCTATGTCCCACAGATTTTGCGGTATTCAATTATTGTTGTCATTTTTCTCCATATATTGCTTGATCTCTGTTTTTATTTGCTCATTGATCCATTGGTTATTTAGGAGCATGCTGTGAAGCCTCCATGTGTTTGTGGGGTTTTTCATTTTCTTTGCATAATTTATTTCTAGTTTCATACCTTTGTGGTCTAAGAAACTGGTTGGTACAATTTCAGTCTTTTTGAATTTACTTAGGCTCTTTGTGGCCTAGGATATGATCTTTTCTTAAAAATGTTCCATGTGCCCTTGAGTAGCATGTGTATTCTGCTGCTTTTGGGTGTCGAGTTCTGTAGATGTCTGTTAGGTCCATCTGTTCTAGTGTGTTGTTCAGTGCCTCTGCCTCCTTCAGAGTGAGTGGGGTGTTGAAGTCTCTTAGAATGAATGCATTGCATTCTATTTCCCCTTTTAATTCTGTTAGTATTTGTTTCACATATGTAGATGCTGCTGTATTGGGTGCATAGATATTTATAATGGTTATATCTTCTTGTTGGATTGACCCCTTATCATTATGTAATGTCCTTCTTTGTCTATTGTGACTTTCTTTGTTTTGAAGTCTATTTTGTCTGACACAAGTACTGCAACTCCTGCTTTTTTCTCCCTATTAGTTGTATGAAATATCTTTTTTCATCCCTTCACTTTTAGTCTGTGTATGTCTTTGGGTTTAAAATGAATCTCTTGTAGCAGCATATAGATGGGTCTTGCTTTTTTATCCATTCTGTTACTCTGTGTCTTTTGATTGGTGCATTCAGACCATTTACATTTAGGGTGATTATGGATAGGTGTGTACTTACTGCCATTGCAGGCTGTAGATTCGTGGTTACCAAAGGTTCAAGGTTAACTTCCTTACTATCTAAGAGTCTAACTTAACTCACTTAATATGCTATTACAAACACAATCTAATGGTTCTTTTTTGTCTTTCTCCTTTTTCTTCCTCCTCCATTCTTTATATATTAGGTATCATATTCTGTACTGTTTGTCTATCCCTTGATTGACTTTGGGGATAGTTCATTTAATTTTGCATTTGCTTAGTAATTAACTGTTCTACCTGCTTTACTGTGGTTTTATTACCTCTGGTGATAGCTATTAAACCTTAGGAACACTTCCATCTATAGCAGTCCCTCCAAAATACACTGTAGAGACAGTTTGTGGGAGGTAAATTCTCTCAGGTTTTGCTTATCTGGAAATTGTTTAATCCCTCCTTCAAATTTTAAATGATAATCTTGCCGGATAAAGTATTCTTGGTTCAAGGCCCTTCTGCTTCATTGCATTAAATATATCATGCCACTCTCTTCTGGCTTGTGAGGTTTCTTTTGAGAAGTCTGATGATAGCCTGATGGGCTTTCCTTTGTATGTGATGTTATTTCTCTCTCTGGCTACTTTTAATAGTCTGTCCTTATCCTTGATCTTTGACATTTTAATTATTATATGTCTTGGTGTTGTCTTCCTTGGGTCCCTTGTGTTGGGAGATCTGTGCATCTCCATGGCCTGAGAGATTACCTCCTTCCCCAGATTGGGGACGTTTTCAGCAATTACCTCCTCAAAGACACTTTCTGTCCCTTTTTCTCTCTTTTCTTCTTCTGGTACCCCTATAATGTGAATATCGTTCTGTTTGGATTGGTCACACAGTTCTCTCAATATTCTTTCATTCTTAGAGATCCTTTTTTCTCTCTTTGTCTCAGCTTCTTTATATTCCTCTTCTCTAATTTCTATTTCATTTATTGTCTCCTCCACCCTATCTAATCTTATTTTAAAACTTTCCATTGTATGTTTCATTTCTGATACTGTGTTCCTTAATGATTGGATCTCCGATCGGAAATCCCTGAGCTCTTGAGTATTTTTCTGAACCTCCATGAGCATGTTAATGATTTTTATTTTGAAATCCCTTTCAGGCAGATTCATGAGGTCGATTTCATTTGAATTTTTCTCTGACATTGTATTCATAATTTTACTTTGAACGAGGTTCCTTTGGTGTTTCATATTTGTATATGATGCCCTCTAGTGCCCAGAAGCTCTGTTCTCTGGAGCTGCCCAGCCCCTGAAGCAATGTTGGGGGTCACAGGGGAGTGGTATTGGTGCCTGGGGGGCGGAAAGAGCTGTTTCCTGCTCCCTGGCTGCTATGCCTGTCTCCACTGCCTGAACCAGTGGGCCGAGCACACAGGTATAAGCCTCTGTGCTTTGTGTTTGTAGTTGTTGTAGATGGGGCTTCCCTGTGGCTGGCCTATTGCCAGGGTAGGGTTTGCCAGTTTGCGAGCCAGGTGGGGCTGGCCAGGAGAAAAGCTCAGTAGGCTGCATTTGACGGAGGGGGTCCTTGGAGCTGTGCAGCTAGCCAGGGAGCTGTAGCTCCTGAAGATCGTGAATGTTCCCAACCTGCTGGGCAGAGTGCACCCAGACAATTTTGTCTACCTGTCCTTTCTCCTGAGCAGTAAGCTCTGTGCAATCCTTGCCCCTTTAGCAACCCTCTTACTTTTAGGAAGTCTCTCAGTCTGCCCACCTTTCTTGTGTCCCAGAGCAGCTGTATATGGATCCCTGCTTTCCACAAGCAGCTGGAATCTCAGTCTCTCCAGGAATTCTGCCTGTCTTAGCTTTCCAACCCCCTAATCACGAGAGTACCATGAAAACACAATGAAATTTAGGTTTGTGCTCCGAGATCAGATGTCCCGAGTTAGGTATTCAGCAGTCTTAGGCCTCCACTCCCTCCCTGCTCTGTTTCTCTGCCTCCGGCTGTTGAGCTGGGGTAGGGTAAGGGTCCCACCGGGCCATGGCTTTAGTACATTAGCCTGTTCCATGAGGTTTATTCTTTTCTCCAGGTGTATGCATTGCTCTTTCAGGATTAGTTGTATTAATTATATTTTCGTATTATATGCGGTTTTAGGAGGAAGCCTTTGTCTCACTTCTCATGCCGCCATCTTTAGTCCTCAAGTTCAGTGGTTTTAGATTCAGTTTTGCCTTTTCTAGATTTCATGTAAAAATGGAATTTTTTGTGGCTTTCTTCTTTCTCATAGCATGGCTTTTTTGAGATTGCTGTTGCATGTATCAGTGGGTGGTTCTCTTTTGTTGATAGTATTTCATTGAATATATAAGCCAATTTGTTTATCCTTTCACCTGTTGTAGTTTTAGTTTTTATTTCTCCAAAGACAAATGATATCAAGCGTCTTTTCATGTGCTTCCTGCCAGTTTACATACCTTTTTTGATGGAGTATCTGTTTAAATCTTTTGTTTTTTATGGGCTTGTCTTTTTTTTACTGTTACAACAGACCTTCATAATTTTGCGAATAAATCCTTTATCAGGCAAGTATTCTAATCTGTGGCTTGCCTTTTTGTTTTCTTGTTTATTTGTGGAAACGCTCTTAATAACAAATCCAATTTCATTTGTAAATACAGATCTCAAATTTTTTCATTCTAGTTTTTGTATTTTTCAAGGAATTTGTCCTTGTCATCTAAATTGTTAAGGTTTTTGTAATGCAGTTGTTCATAATCTTTTTTTGTATTTTAAGGTCTGTAGCATCTATAGTAGTGCCCTCTCCTTCATGATGTTAGTATTTGTGATTTTCTTATTTTCTTGATCAATCAAATTGTAGATCAAATCATTAATTTTATTGCTCTTTTGTAAGTACCAGCTTTTGGTTTTACTGGTTTCTCTATTCCTTTTCTATTTCATTGATTTTTGCTTTTGTATCTTTTTTCTCCTTTATTTGGGTTTAATTTTATTTTCTTCTTAAATGTGGAAGGTTAGTGACTTGAGTCTGTTCTGCTTTTCAGACCTTTCTTTTAAAGATACAAATTTCTCTCTGAATAATGTTAGCTATATCCCCAGAATAATGTTATGTTGTATTTTCATTACCATTCAGTTCAAAGTATTTTCTAATTTCATTCATGTTGTCTTCTTTGACCCTTGGAATATTTCCAGATGTTTCCAAATATTTGGGACTTTTGTTTATCTTTTTGTGACTGATTTCTCATTCAGTTTGGTTCTTCTCAGAGAATGTGTTCTATGAGATTTCAGTCTTTGAGTCTAATTAGGACATTTTTATAGTCCATCATACCATTTAATTTGGTGAATATCCCATATAAACTTAACATGTATTCTGCAGTAGTTTGGTATGTATTCTATAAATGTCATTTAGATGAAGGTGGTTGAAAATACTCAAATATCCTATCCTTAGCCAGTTTTCCCCCTAGTTTTGTTATTACTGAAAGAGATCTATAAAGATCTCCATTCATTCATTGTAAAAATACTATGCACAATAGCGTGTTCCCCTTGAAGACACTGAAATGGCAGACTTACTTGGTATACACAGGTGTGCACACATGTATGTATGTGTATGTGTAACTTACACAACCTATATGAACAAGTTTTGACATTATTAAAAGATTTCACTCTTTGCTTTATGTAATGGCAAGTTTCCCTTTTTATAATTTTGAAGTTTTTCTCCCTCCCACCCTCCACAAAAAATGCCAGCTATTTATTTCATGAAGCTCATTTTCTGGAGAGAGTACCAAGCCGTATATAGGTGGCAGTCAATATTATCGAAGATGTTATAGGCGTTCAGGAAGGCATTAGAGTGGATTGGGTGCTTGGGGGAGATGGCTTTACATAGGCAGGTGGGGCATGAGCTTGTACCTCAAGATACAGAGTTCATAGAGACCAAGAAGATAAGTGTTATACATTTGAGAGGGAGAGAATTGTGCATTTCAGGCCATTAAAAGTGGTAACAGGTGTGGTAGGATTACACAAATCATGCATGGTTAGGAACCATCACCTAAACTCAGAGTTTTTAATTTCCTTTATGGTAAAATTGGATAGTTATTGCTTCCTTAGCCTTCAAAGACTTAGTAAAGGTAAAAATTACTGTTTTAGTTATGTGACAGTGCAAGATACATGTCCTTCCGTCTTTCCTCTTCTTGTGTTTCTGTGTGTTATATGGACTTGTTACCTCTACTACATAATTGGCCAAGTCTATTAGAATCTGAATTCCTGGCCATAGGAGGCTCTACATCCAAAGAAAATATTCTATTTCCTACCTACAAAATGTACCCTCATTGCCAGTCCACTGTCTCATTAGTGTAGACTATTTACAGCAGCATAATAATCAAGAAAATTATGAAACCATCTGTATTAACATTACTAAAAAACAATACCATGTAAAAAAGTCTGTTGCCCTCATTTATTCTTACTCTGTCTCTTCCTCTCTCCTTTCCCCCCCTTCCTTCCCTCCACATACACACTAGGGGAGTACATTTACTGTCTCAGTTATCAGATACCGTCCCTCTTTAAATTCTTCTTATTCCAGTTAGTTGGAAAATCATAAATAATACTGTTTCTCATCATTAGTTAGGACCTTCTATGGATACATATCCTATAATCATTCCTAATCTCCAGAGGGACCTAACTAGAATATACAAGTAAGGGAATATTGTGCTGGACTATGTTGATATGAAGACTGAGAAAGCAGAAGTGAGGACATGTGCCAATATCCTTTCTTCCTTTAGTGGGAATGAAGATAAAAAGATTTTTGCTGAGATGGAATGCTAAACTGGGAAGACTAAATGAGTAGCATTCACCTGCATTAGAGAAATTAAGTAATTCCAGGCAGCTTAAGTTACAGTGTCTCATAATTTAAGACAGACTTCAGCACACAAGATGCCACCAGTCTCAGATAATTCCTGAAGTGTTCATTTCAGGCTTTTTTACTTTACAACAGGGTAATTATGTCTTCCCTTTTTTTTTTCCATTTGCTTAAAGGTATTTGAGAACTTGAATGTGAATCAGTTTTGAATATATAGCTGATCTTTTTATGAAAGCATTTATATACCTAGAGCTCAGTAATATAAAGCTACGTAATTCATCAAATAGATTCTGACAAATTTTCAGTTCAGAATTTTGGAATTTAAGCTTGTGCTAGTTTTTTCAAGGAATGTTATATCTGAAGAAAATTTATCAAAACTAATTTTATTTCACTTTTAAAAAAAGGTGTCAGTGTCATCAGAATTTGAGAGAGTGGTGGAGAGAAAAGAATCCATCATAAAATACATTTTTTCAAAAGTTTGCTTTTCATATTTCCCATAGATTCTCTTCTAATGCCATATTTGACTCATAGCTAACTGTGTATTAATTAAAACCTGAAAATAAATGAAAATTTTTAAACAGTAAGATAGGAAGAGAGAGAATAACTCTGGAGATGGAGTCATCTTGGAGTTAAAAGTTTTTGCCTGGAGTTAAAAGCAATGAACTGATGGTGCTGCATTTTAGTAGACCAAGTATCAATAGTTGAAAAATGTGGTATTGTTGCTCTCTTTTTCATTTTATTGAGAAAGAAGATATTAAAAGATACATTAGAAGACATCTAGCTGTAGTGCACTTGCCACTTGGTAGAGCTATGGTGTGGAGGAGCATCTCTCTTGTAAGAAAGGTGTGGCTGCTGTTTTCCGCTATGCACAACCATCCTAGTCTGAATGGGAAATCTGTCTAGGGACCTAGAGTACAATAATTAGCAATCTCTTCAGAGTGTCAGAGCAGAATTATCATTGTAATGGTTTAGCTGCAGGATAAAAGGATTGAATTTGAGTCTGCCTGTCTGCCAAACTAGAGTTGCCATGGGAATTTTCAAATGTGAGAGGCGTTTACTTAAAGCAATTTGGCTGGTTTGAATAAACTCATAAATTACAGGTTTGAAAGGAGCCAGTCCTTGCTTTCTCTCATATAGGCAGGACTGTATGGAAAGCTGATAGCTTCTTAAATTCTTAATGAGAATGAGTTGATCTATGCTCTCATGCAGATGATCTGCTTATTAAAGCTTGTCTTTTCACTAAATATAGTACAAGGAGCACATTTAAGGAACGATTTTGTTCCAGATCTCTGGAGGGAAAAAAGTGACAAGTGTAGACATAAACTTTACTTCCTAAATTAAATGTATCTTCAAATAATGCTATTAAAATGATTGCTTTGTTTTAATAAACATTAACCTGATATTAATTTTAATTTTGTTCAGTGCATATAATAAAATATCTTTACACTCGTCATATTTGTCTCACAAAGTAAGATGAACACATAAAGCTCTTTTGGAAAACAGGTATCAAAGCACATTAACTGAATTATTCAGGTTATGTGTACAGCAAGAGTTTCAGCTCTCTCCTGTCTGTCAAAAGAACTGGGCTTTATTTAGTGTAATGACGTTTTAGTGAGAAAATGCTCCCTTAAATGCCTAAGGTGATGAACATCACTTATGCTTCTATAACCTCACTTGTCCTCAAATGCTGGTAATAATAATAATAATATTACTGTATTGGTAGTTTTTAACCTGCCCTCCAGAAGAAACACTCAGTGAAATTTAAGTATTTAAAATTTTGAGACTCTAAGATACTCTCATGCAGTAAATCAGGTCTTTGGAGAAGTCCATTAACATTTTCAAGCCACTAGGGTACAGTTTCATAAGGAAAGTAAAAATGTGGTAGCTAACCTTAGTGACCTGAAAATGTAACTGCATCTTTCAAAAATGTTTCACAGGAGATGCAGGTGTTCAGAATGATTGTTTAATTCAGATAAGAAAGTATAAAATATTTAAAAGCATAGTAAATATATTTTTATTCATAAATCTTTATTCCTTAAGGTATATTTACATATCAAAGTAGCTTGATTAAAAAATCCTGAACCTTAATTAACAAATAAATAAAACTTCACCCAGAGACAGACAGATAAGACTTCTTAAAATCTCACTTAAATTTAGAATACAAAGATCATAGAACTCCTTACCAGAGATCTGTAGAACTTCTGGAATCAAAATGGCATAACATGTTTTATGCTGTGTGTAAGGTAGTCTGATGGGAATGGGTTTGTACTGCTATAGGAAACATGGTGGAGGGAGAAAGCACTTGCACAAATTTAATTGTGCTGGTTAATTTTTTTTCTTGCAGCGAGGGACAATGCTAAATAAAATTTAATTGGATTCTACAACAGTATCTTTTTATACCCCACTCACCCCTTCTGGAGCCGTTTTGTCTGTTCTGTGTGAGGGTAGCCACAAGAGCATTGTTTGAACTAGAATTTTCATAAATAATTAAAAGTACTATATGTTTGGATAGCAATCCCTACAAAGTTAAGAAGTGTGACATGGTGTAGGTTTTAGGACTTCAATCACTGTCATACCAGAATGTTATAAATCACTGAATTAGCTTTATGAAACCTCTCTACTCTCTGTCAATCTGTGAAGTTGTCTGACAGTGGGTCAGGCTTTTAAAGACCAACAGAGGGGCTTTCCCCCAAACTTGGAGCTTCAGTTTCATGAAGCTGTTTGGTGATAACAATAAAATACATCTTGTCTAGGGTAACTATGAACAAGTTCTCACAGTATAGACTCTGAAAAACAACCTTTTTATCCTCATAAGGATTCATTGAGGAGTAGCTTCTCTAAACAAAATATTTTTTAGGGTTGACAGTTTAGACAGCTTTTAAGTCTAAATTTGAGGTTTTATAAATATAAAACAAGGGATCCTGGGAATAAAATAATAAGGCAGTATATATTTATTCCCTAAGAAATATTTTTGCAGTTTATGTAGGATGTCCTCCATTGTAATATTGTATCCCATGTATCCCTCAGAATTTGCATGTTGAATTTATTATGCAACATTTTACATTTGCTTTTACCTATTTATTCTTAAATTTTAATGTTTCTATCCTATAATTAAATATGCTAGCTGGGACCATGCATTTTAGTTTTGTTTTTTTTTTCCCTATTAAATGTATGGTATTCTCTAAAACTAATTTAAAATATATATCACTATGTAATATAAATACTCTAAAACTAATATTCTAAAACGAATGTAAAATATGTATTAATTTTTATTAAGGAATTAAAATTATTTTTATTAAAATAGGTGAGTGATTTCTCAGTGTATCTTCTTTAGTTCAATTATTTTCATGCATCCCTTTAATTTGTTTGCATGCCCTTCTGATGGTTGGTAAGTAGCATCATGTTCCTTATATATAGGTAAAGCATTGTAATCCATTGACTTTGTGTTAATGTACACTGAAACTGAATTGGCAAAAAAGTTAAGAAAAGCAAATACCCCTTATTTTATTAACTTACTTGTATTTCTTAATCTTTGTACTTAAACTTTCTTGACAGCATTTCAAATGTTTAAGTGTTAAAATACTTGTAAGTTTTTCAGATACCACCATTCTGAGACTTTATATATTATTCAGATGAATATTTTAATGTTACAGATAAAGTTATTTGTAAGCACATCTTACAGCTTGATTGTCTTCTGTATTTTTGATAATTGAATTTTTAAAATTTCATTTCAAAAATGACACTAATAACAAGACTCCTCCTTTATGGGAATTATTCTGAGGCCTATATTGCAGAGCTGTCTATGTAGATGTTTTTAAATAGATGAGTTTTGTTTTTTATTCTCCTAACCTTTAATAACTATGGGGCTAAAAAATATATCTTTCATGTATAAATCAAATATAAAATATAATTTGAATTGTTTTTAAAATTATGCCTTTAAACAGACATGGCATCAACCTATTTTTGCTAAACCTCTCTGTAGAATATGTCTCTGAGCAAGTTACTGGACTCATAAATCAGCTTACTTTGTGGTATTAATTTATTTTATGAATTCTGTGAAGGATAGCAGTGTGCTCTGTTTAAATAAAGTATTTTGATTACTGAACTTAGCATCTGTGAGATTATAACATACTTGTAGAGATTGAAAGATTCCTTTAATGACTGTCAAAAACAATTCATCTTACAAACTTCTGTTGAGAAACTGCTCTCTACCAGGCTAGAAAAGAAGATTTCAGTACATACAAAGATTTCGATATAGTAATGTAAATGAGTAAAGGACAAAATTAATGAGTTTCCCAGTTATTTGATTGCTTGATGCTTGCTCTTCAGAATTGTTGTGCTCTCACTAAAGACAGATGCTTCCCAGAGTGACCTCTCACTCCAGTTCTTGGCAGTCTTCCCCATACCCACAGCTCTAGGGACTATTGTCACAGTGATCCTTCCTCCGTGTGCATCTCATCTTGAACTGCAGATCTCACCATCTATTCCTCCCCCTAGATGACTTACAGGCAACTCAAACTAACATTTTCAAAACTAAAATCACATTCTGTTCTCCTCAAATAGTGATTCCTCCATTGTTTTGTTTGTGAATGACATTAGTTAGCCAGAAGTCATATCTCCCATTCCACTTTATGATTCCTCTCTGCCCCTACTGCTTCCTATCTGCTTTAAAGTTCTGATTCTCCTCTTAATAGCACATGACTCTTATCTTTTTTGGCTTCACTATTGGATTAGATCCACTGGTGCTCCTTCCTAGTTGCAGCCAGATCTCTCTAATATGTGGAAGTATCGTCACACTCCTGGTTCAGGTTTTCAGTGGCCTTCTGTCACTACATGGTAAAAAAGCAGACTGCTCGGCATGGCTTTCATAGCCTGTCTCCATTTGATGTGTACCTACCTTTCCAGCTTTGTTTCATGTCATCTCTCCCTTACCCACCTTTAGTCCCTATTCCCCTACCCCCCATCCTGATACTAAATAACTTGCATTTCTCAGAACACTCCTTGTTTGCTGGGTGTATCATAGTGACCTCAGGAGTGGATGTAGGGGAAGGAGTAGTAGGTTTCACACTAGAAACTAAGATGGGAAAAAGCTCAGGAAAAACCACAAGAAAGTTTTTTCTTAGTACCCTAGTGCTTTGAACAGCTTAAAACTTAACAGTGAAAGATCAGCAAATAGAAAACTTGGCCTAAAAACACTACACAGTATTTGTCAAGTTTTAAAAATGAGTACATACTAATATAAAACAGTGTTTTGCTTTGTTATTCATAAGCTCTTAAAGAAACAGTTCTTTCACTGTTTTAAGCATCTGTTTGTATCCATTGAACAAATATTTACTTGTATTATATATACTGGGAACCTAATAGCATAGTTGGGTTTTGAAATTAAAGTATGCAATTTGCTCGTCAACAAATGAAGAGGTGTGCTCCTAATAACGTGCAGTTAAAACTTTGATTATAAAATCTTCTGGCTTACAAAAAGTTTTCTGTGGGAAGTTTCAGACTCACAGTAACAGTTATTTTTTCCTCTGCAAATTTCAGTAATCAAAGATTTTTGAAAAAGCAATAAATCTGATGCTGTAAAACCAGTGTTAACAGGACAGATCCAGAGTTGACTTGCTTCTAACTCTGGAACCAGAGCTGTTCCCTTTCTTTTCACCACCAGCAAATTGCTTGTTAAATATTCATACAAGATACATAAAACACTAACCATCCCAACAGAAAGCTGCTTACCTGTGGAACAGCTTGAGTCAAGTTTCAGCCAGTGTGTATTGTTCTCTAATTCACTCATTCCTAATGCCATTTCTTACCATGAAAGTTCATCTGTTAGAAAATACCCAGTGTTGTATTTTGATGCCAGTGGGAAGAATCGTGTCACTACTCATAATATTCATACAAAACTGAAGCATTGGGGCTTGCTGAGGAAATGTCTCCTGTAGCTTAAAACCCAAGTAAAGCAGTGATTCTTAGATTCGATCATGATTATAGTTAAAAGCCAATTAAAATGTCTTTGAGCTCCTCAGCTTAATATTTTGTGGATGTTCCTAAATTAAAGAAATGCATTGCAGCAGTTTTTTTCCAAAGCTTACTTCTGTTACTGTTATATGGATGCCATTTTAGCTACTGACTTTTGTAAAGTAGAAGCATTTTGAGTGTAGTCTGTCACTGAAATGTAATATAATTAAGAGTATCCTAATTTTATATATGTCTGTTTTTCTATAATAAAAAGAAATGAAAGTATGGATAACTTAAAAACTATATATTATACATGCATATACATATATAACACATATGTACATATATTATATATATAAAAATATAAAATGTAAGTAGTACTAAAACTGAGTCAAAATACAAGCAATTTCTTACTCTTTAGCTTTCTGTTTTTTTGTGGTTACTGGCCTAGCTTGTCAGGTGAGTGCCACCAGGCAGAGTATGATCAAGTTCATCATATGAATAGCCTTTTTAGTGAACTAGAACGTTTTAATACAGTCTTAGCCAGTAGTCAGTTTGCATGGGGGAAAAAAAAGTGGGCACATCACAACTCTTTCTTGAAAAATCCTGAGAAAAATTCTAATTTCAGCCTCTATTGAAGGAATTCAGTGGCATTGTTCCCATTCAGTTATCAGATTTTTTTAGGGTTTTTAAAAAAAAAAGTTATTAAAGGAACCATAAAATGAATACCATTCCTTTGTGTAACCATGTACATTGAAAAAGCCTTTTCAGGACACAATTTAACTGTGCATCTTCTGGAATGAAGTAGGGAGTAAATGAATAACATGCAATTATTCTTCTTGGTGTTTATTCAGAAGAAGTAATTTCCAATCAGGAAAGTAATTTGTAACAGTATTCTTTATAAAAGCAGAAAGTTAATGCTAAGCCTTAGGGAAATATTAAACTCTGGTTTAGACTTAAAAGTATTGTGAATATTGAGAACACTGTGCCATCAGCCCCCACACAGTTGGTTCTGCCCTCTAACCATCTCTCATGTCTGTTCTCATTTCTCCATCCCCACTGGAATTATCTCAATTCGGGATATCATTATATATTGCCTGGATTAGGAACCTACCATTGTCCCTTAATCTGTATTATCTTGATGCCTTTAGTTTTACCTTTCCAAATATTCTCTATACTGGAGCTAAAGTGGTGCTCTTAATAGAATCCAATCATGATTCTCCTTAGGTCAAAGCACCAGAGTGACTTCTGATCACTCCAAGGAGTATTCACTTGCTGCAACATGGCTTGCAAGCTATTGTTACTTCGCCAAACTCATTATTTATCTCATACTCTTGATTCTATATTTCTAAACATGTTCTTCTTTTTCTCCAGAACCACCTTCACTCTTCTTCCTCTCTTTAACTCTTACTTGTCTTTTGGGTCTCAAAATTGTGACTTAGGTATTGATACCTAAAGCCTTCCCTGCTCTGTTCATCACCAGCCCAAACTTAGTTTAACACCTTGCTGTATGTTCTGGAAAGCCCTTATCAATTTGTTTTAATTGCTTAATTGTCTGTTTCCAACTCAGTCTTCCACCCTCACCCCCACACCTGTTTCCAAGAGGGCAGATATTGTTAGTTTTGTTTCCTTTATACATTAATACCATTTTTTAGAGTTTCAAGGATTATAATATGAAGAATTTGATAGAATATTTAATAAATATAGTAAAATACAAAATTGTGTTGCAACTATTAAAGGAAAAATCCCATTCATAGTAAAATCTACATAGGAATAAATTGAGTTTCACTAGTTTGTTAGATTATGGGTAAATTTTAAAATACAATTTTAAAACAATATAAAAGCACCTAAATTTGGACAGATAATGCCTAATTTCATTTGTTTGTGAGTCTAGATAGTTTAAGAGTGTTTTTCTGCTGTCAGTCCCTGGGTCCATCCTACTAAATGGCATTATGATCTTGTTCTTGGTAGCTGAAGACTTTGTCAGTGTTATATCCCCCCATTGGTGGTATATTGTTGATAAACTTTTTCAAAGTAAATCAGTTTTGTATCTGTGAAAAGAAGTTTGTTGAGACAGGTGGTTGTCTTCTGTGATGAATTACCTAAATTCATCAAGTGTCCTAGGGCATTCCTTGGCAGCCTGAGCACCCCTGTCCCCTTTCAGTGCTCGTACCGGTGTATACAATGTGGACATTCACCCAAACCTGGAGGTCACACCACACAGCTGTCATCTGTGATTGACAGTAAGCCCCTTCTTTTTGACAAAGAAATCTCAGGTTCTTAAAATGTTCTCCAGCATTTATCATTTTCACCACTTTGTTTCTGTTGATAATTGTATGTTAACTAACAGTTTATGGGCTCATTCTTGTCATACTTATTGGATATGGTATGAGTCTTAATATTCATAAAACACCTTAAAATATGCAATAAACATAGCAGCTGCAGAGAATACAGGAATAGTCAAAACCCAAAGTGATCCTGCATAATCAGCTTGCTTTAAAAGAGGTTTTATTGGCTGTTAAAGTTAATAAGGTTCCATGTTCTTAAGTAGAGGAACTTCTTATATGCTCTCCTCTAAAATATTATGGTATACTCCAGCAGACAGCTGTTTCACTCACAGTTGGTCCCGCTATAGAGGGAAAATGTCTAAGGTTGTAGTTCAGGAATTGACTCCTGTTCTTAACAGTCACCTCCTGTACTTAACTTTTCCTTACTGATTTTTTGCCTACTTTGAAATGAAGTTTTTAGATTGCTGTATAGTTTCCCACTTAAGAAATGGGAGAGTATTTGCAATTTACTTCAGAAGTAAAATATTTTTCATCCCTGAAAGAATGTGTTGTTTACATTCCCAGTTTATTTATTATTATTCAGTTCTTCAAATGTGATTAAACCAAACCTGTCTTCCTTACTCTTGTGGGATAACTAAGCATAGAAAGTATTCAAGTACTTTACTAGTATAGTGTCTCAAATTCCTTTTATTTAATTGTACCCTCAGCACCCTATATACCAGTTCTTAAGAGGATTAAATGAATAAGAAAGGTTAATTTTTTAATAAATATAAATATTTAAAATACGGGTTTTTATTCGAATCCCAGAAAAAAGGGGCTTTTTAAAAAATGAAATATTTAATTAGCTCAACTTTTTTTTCTGACCAAGGAAAAGTGATAAGAGTCTCAATGTCTAGAACAGAAATTAAAGTGCAAAAGACATAATCTTACTTGCCTTCACTGCAGTTGTGTATTATAGAGGTCAAGTGCTACCAGATGACTTTGGAAGAAATTACTGGCCTTTTTCCCTTCCCTACTTTGTTCTCCCTTGGCCTTAATTTGAGAGTCAAAGTTTAGGTCACCTATTTACAGTGAAGGTATGCCTTGATATCTTAGGACACGGCGAAGAAAAGTTAAGGTGGGAAGCCACCACAGCCAGTGGCCTCAGGTGTCACCTAAAGACTATATCCAAAAATAGTTTGAATACAAGTGAAATCAGCATTAGTGAATTCAAATTGCTCTGAGGACCCAGATAGCTTTCTGTCTCTGCTCTTTGAGGTCATAAGATTGTGCTTGATGGCTCAGAACTCTCATGAGTACCTCCTAATAAAAAATGGGTCATTTAAAAGAGTCCTGTAGAAGATTGACATTATACAGAAGCATTACGTGGAAGTCTTTTGACACCAGGTGGGGTGAAAGAATAGCTTTTTCACAGATACTCGTGGGTAAGCTTAGTTCTCACAAGTAACTCCCTAAAATTGTCACTAACATTTTGCCTGTATGCTTCCTTGACAGAGAGCCTTAGTCATCAGATCTTAAAGCAATTCGTGATTCTTTCTCCATACTTCTTTATTTGATCTTCCACCTCCCCTCAACCCCCAAAAAGCTTTTGTCATAGTATGTATATAGTATATATTACACTTCTTTGAACTTGTTTTACCTTTCTCTCTCTGAACTAGACTACAAATCTTAAAAGATGAGGACCACATCTAATTCTGTATATCCCTAGGCAAATGATTGGTGTTCAGTACAGAATCAGTTGCTTTAAAAAAAAAATTTACCTTCCTGTAAACTCAGTGCTTACTCCAATTATCTATTAGTTTAATATGTTCTTATTTTTTCAGTTTTTTGTCAAGCACTTGTGACATCCTACAAGTGTCTACTTAACCACCGTCCCACAACCACCACCACCAGTGCATGTTGCTTAAAAATTTTTTTGCCTTCTCTTCCCATACCTCTCACAACGAATAGATTTTAGATTGTCATTATTTTTAGGTTCCTACTCCTCATCTTCCACTGCAGAATAAGGCTGTCTTAAGCTTGCAATTTGTTTTTATATGTTCTACCATTACTCCAATGACACTGTCTGATAATGTCCACCTAAAATAGCAACTTTAGAGATTTTGTTCTCTATAAAATAATGCGGCTCTACTAATACTAGCATGTAGCCTAAGTTGTGGATCATACGAGTCTTTCAGAAGTTTGTCCTTCCTGTTACACTTGCTGTAAGGAATAAATCTCAAATTGTATTTTACCACCATATTTTGCATAGAAAGAAATAAATATTTATTAGAGACATGGCTTTTCCCTTCTGAGATCATTACAACTTATAGACGGATTGTTTATACCATGTTGAAAAAAGACAATGTATTATTCTAAGGTAAAAGTATTTGTTAGTTTTATATAGCTTAGTAGCATTGTGTGTGTAATTCAAGCTTTTTTGGCTTAATAAAGTGCTTCATGGTTTCTCTTTACCGTACCTTGCTTTTTTGTGGTAAGTTGTTCCTGCTCAACCAGGTTTTATGACTAAGTGGGAGTATATGAGATGGAGTAATGGGAAACAGAAAAGGAATATACCAAGGTTTTTTTCCCTTACTGTGTCTCTAACATTTTAACTTGCAAATTTTTCAATGACATTGTACAGTCTTTACATTCACTTGACTGAGGTCTTGCTTTGTAGAAGATAAGCAAGCTGTATTGCCTCTCCACCTAAACATAGGATCAGTTCTGATGCATCTTTTCAGTATTGGGTGTCTGTAATGATTCTGGAAATTTCAATAATGCTTTTCAATTTGTGAATCCTTTTTGTGTTTGCTTAGCACAGTATCCACATCATAGTAGGTTCTCCTTAGCCATCTGTTAACTGAACATGGCAGACTTGGAGAAGAAAGGAACTTGGAATCAAGGAACCTTTACATCTAAAGAAGTCATTAGTAGATTGTTATAGAGTCCACATAGATGTTTGACACAAAATGAGTTTGGGGACACAAGGAGAGGAAGCTTGGTGTGGCCATAAATGCCAGTCTGGGAAATTCAGATTCTGTGAACTGGTGATGGGAAGCCACTTGTGTTTCAGGAAAACAGAAACCACACTAGGTATTTCACAGAGAGAATTAATAAAGTAATTGATTAAACAGGTGTTGAAAACTGAAAAAGGAGAACGGAGACAGGGTAATACAGATTTCAAAAACTGTAGGTAGCAGCCTTTATCCAGGGCTGTAATTTAAGAGTGTTACTCTTGTTAGATCTTAAACACTTTGAGAAAGTTCTGTGCAGAGGTGGAACTGAAACCTTTGACGGAGTGGTACCACTTGGTGATACTGAAGCTTAGTAGCTCAGAGTCATTGATAGGCTGCTTGCCTGGTGCTGTAGCCCTTCGAGTGGGTGTGGGGTGTGGGGTGTGGGCACAATGAAGCTGGTTCTCGAAGTGCTGGGAAGGGAGTGTGGAGCCTGGAAACAACTGCCTCTGGCAAGATGTATAGCTGAGAACAGGTGACACAGGAAGGTACATCCCTTCTTCGCTCAGCCAGCTCTTGAGTCTCACTTGAATGCCACTCCCTCTCTATATCTCAATAGAGAGAGCCTAACAAAACCAGCCGGTGAAGAAGAAACCGAACTAGTTAGAGTCCCAGACCCAGCATTTGAAAGCATAATGGAACTTAAACTTGGAACTTAGAGTTTGGAGCTTAATAATTTCTACATTATCTTGGAGAAAGATATTGTGAAAATAGTGTGGGAGGATATTTTTTTCTACTAGCTTTATATTAAGGATAAGTTGGAGTAAAAAGACCCCAGATTTGTATTCAGCTTTCTAACTGCATCTCGACTTGGTGTGTAGATAGCCGTTTCAGGCTTAGTATTTCCAAACAGAATTTTGGGTTCTGTTTCCCTCAATCTTTATCTTCTCATTAAATGGAACCACCATTTACTTTATTGCTTAATCCAAAAACTTAAACATCATTCTGTACTTCTTTTCCCTCATCCCTTTCATCCAACTGGTCATTAAGTCTTACCAGTTAATTTACTTTTTCTGTCTGTTTTTAACCTCCACCTGAGTCCGGTTTATCTTCTGTCACCTGGACTGTTTTAGAGCTCATAACTCATCTGTAATCATACTTAAGCCCCCATCAGTCCATTCACAAAATAGCAAATGAGCCATTAAAGACAAATCCTGGTATGTCACTGGAAAGCCCTCTATTTAAATTTAAGTCAGTTAAGTTCTTTGTCAGACTTTTCTTTAGCTGGCAGGGCTGATGCAGGTGGTGATTGATACTAAGATTCTTTATATTTGGTCACTCTTCATTTTCTCTCTTTTTTGTTGTGCTAATCTCTTGCTCAGCCCTTGTTCTCCAAGTGAATTAGTCATGTGCTTTCTGCCTGGAAAACCTTTTCTACTCAAATTTGTAGAAAAGTCAATGTCAATTTTTTAAAATGTTACTGAGCAAGCTCGCTTTTGCAAGGCATTAAGGGTTAAAAGAGAACTGGCTTATTGGTTATTGGCTATTAGTGGATACAAATCACATAAAATCTAAAAACAACACGAAAAATTAGAAAAGATGAGGTAGTAGATGGCTGTATATGATTTAGTCCCACAAAAGGAGCAGCATAAATTTAGGAAAGGATACCATTATGTGTAGGAGTGGTTAGAAAGGCTGTGCAGTCTGAGCCATCAAGGAAGGCACCCACACAGGATGCTTCTAGGTTGGATCTTGTCAAACACGGAGGCAGAAAAACAAGGTGGGTATATTCTAGGAGACAGCGGACAATGATTTTGACTGGTGTAAAAATTTGCAAATAGGGTTGCTTATAGAAGTCTTGCGGTGCCTTGACTGCTAAGCTAGAGATTTGGGGCTTATAGGCAGTGATTCAAATAATTTTATTAATTGACACATTTTTAATGATTTGGAATTATTTGTATATTTGTATCAGCTCTGTGTTGGAATTAATTACATTGTTGTAGAGTTTTTTTAATGTCTATAGATCTTAAAATGCCAAATAAAAATGATTTTCTTAGTTTCTTATGTGAGGTCTTTGATGAATTCAAGATAAGTCCACCTAAGGGCACCACAGCATTGGAGAAGGTATAATGAGGACTTTGGAATAAGTACTCTGGGTTGGAAGCTGCTTTTACAGTGTGACCTTGTATAACCTTGGATAAGCTGCCTAACCTGTTGAGCCTTAGGGATGATATAATACCAGTGCCATAGATCTGTTAGGAAGCATCAATGCTTAGGTGATAAAGGTCTAATATCTAGTTCTAATAAGGTAGACAATGTATAAATTATATTTCAAATGTTAAAACTTTGTTACTGTCATCATTATTAACCATGACCTATTTCTGTCACATAGCTATTAAACATACCTGATAACACAGCTGTATCTTATTGTAATATGTGCATAAATTATGTATATTTATACAGGTCCATAATCTGTTACCCATAATTGCAAACCCCCAAAGTTCAGAAAAGTATGTTTATAGTCTGTCTTTATCCCAGCTGGTGTATTCTTATGTTTGTTACAGGTTGGATTATTGGCATGTTCTCCAGACCTGTTGGGGTGTTATGTAATCACTGGTATATTATCTTTCTACAATTCTGAAAAATTGGCAAACACTTATCTTGCCACAGATTTTAGATAGGGGACAGTGGACCTGTAAAGAAGTTAGCAAGCATTTGTTGTATTTTTAAACTTTAATGTTTCAAAGGTAGAAGTGTTATTCATGTTTTAATAATCTTTACATAATGTTTTCCACGCAAAATACAAGAGAAGTACTCATCTACACTGTGGTCCCGCAGTTCCACTCTTAGGTAACTATAAGACATGAAGGCTTATTATATCCCAAAACTAGAAACACCCAAATACCTATTGCAGAAGAATGGATAAATAAACAGAGGTTATACTACTTAGCTGTTTAGTGAACTACTTTTACAAAGAACAGTTTGGGACAGTTTTCATAAATAGGCTGAGGGAAAGAAGCTGAACACACAAAAAGGGTATATACTATGTGATTCCATTATATGAAAGTCTAGGATGAACAAAACTAAACTGGTGATAGAAATCAGGTGGGTGTTTCTTGGTGTGGGGGCTTGACTGGGAAGAGCCACAAGAGAACTTTTGGTGGAAATGTCCTGTGTCTTTGTTCATTCATCAAAATTGATTGAATGTTGCATTTAAGATCTCAGTATTTCACTGCATATAAATTATACCTCTATTTTTAAAATACAGAATAAATAATGAGAAGTTATAAGATTCCAGATGACCAATGTAAATAGTATTTTATGACCTTAGGTTTCATTGCTTAAGAGCAGCTTCCTTTAATAAATTGGAATCAGTGTTTGTCTCTACAGAGGTGCTTGTCCCTGAGCAACATTCCACAGAATACTTTTTGAAATGTGTAGAGTTGATGTGTGTGATTTCAGGATGCCATATTTGATCAGCTTTTATCTTTGAGGGAAGAGGGGGAAGGTCACGTAAACCCCTTGTATGAAGCCTAGCTAGTAGAAGCTCTACAGCTTCTGGACTACAGAAGAAACTTGGTAGTGGTAACTTAAGAAACCATCAAGTTTTCTTGTCTGAACTTATATTTGAAAAGGGTGGCATACATTTTCAGCAGCAGTCAGGCAGGTCAGGTATACACTACCAAGTTTTATTGACAAAACTGGGTCAAGAAGGTTTAAGTAATCATTTTTATGTGAAAGTAATTCCATAGTAAATTCTGCCTCATGCTCTCTGAGTACAGAATGGGTGGGAGTGAGTGGCAAGGACTTAATTATAGTGAGAACACCATGTTCAAATTTCAACTTTACCAAACAAATTCTGTGCTCTGCTACGAAGTGTAATGTAATCTACCATATGCGATATAATCCGATGTGCATACCACAGTTTGTAAGTCTCAGTGGACTCCAGAAAAGTCATTATGGCATACTCCACCGACACCACCTAATGAAAGCTTGTCACTCTGGTTTTTATTCTGATGTCACCACATCTGTTTTTGAGTTTCCTGTACCCTCCCTGCAAAAGGCACACACATGCATCTTCCTCTTTGGCCTTCTCCCATATTTAATAACTGCATCATTAGCTAATGAGTGCAGAGTGTGGTGGTTTTGTTATCCACAAGAAGCAGTTCAAGAAAACATGCTCAAGCGCCTCTTCTCTGTGTGAGGCATTATATCACAATGCTACTGCTTCCGTCTTTATTTACTTCCTCCTCTTGCTGACATTTTCAAACATACACCACTGAAGGTATACCTGTTGCTTTTCTTTTTACTCACATAATTATATACTTATTCTGGTATGCTTTTTTATATAGATTTAAATTTGAAATGACTGGATAAGTTTTAATTTTTAGTATTACTAATTCACAGGGAAAAATTTTAAGAGTTTTTATCATAATTTCTAATTAGTGGTGGTCATTAATTTATTCTTGTGATGGTGCTTATTTTCTTTTTATCTTTAACAGTGAATTGCTGTGTCTTTCAGAGAAATCATATCACTTCACTTTTCCCCCATCCATTTTGTACAGGTTCCTAGGGATTAAGGAAAGGAATAGGGACCCTGCGAGCAGGCAGGTATCTTCTCTGTTGGCTGCCGCAAAGTAGGTTTTAAAAAGTTGTCAGTGGCACATTACATTCCATCTTCATGATGTTTTCACTCACTTCTTTCTTTAATTCTTTGTGGTT
>JAVSCE010017405.1:0-26531 GCA_032199065.1 Smutsia gigantea
AGTATATACATGGGTTTGAATGTAAATCATTGGTTCAATAGTCCTAAAATTCATACCAGCACCAACACCACAACTTTTTAAAGCTTTAATTTAAATTATTATTCATATTTGCTAGAGCAAGCCCTCTTTTTTCCCGACAAATTTCTTGACTATTTGTATGCATTTACTTTTCCAGATGAACTTTAAAATTAGCTTCTGCAGTTCTAAAAAATTCATATAAGGCTTTAAAAATTTTTTTTTAATTTTTAAATTTATTTTGCTATTATTAATATACAATTACATGAGCAACATTATGGTTACTAGACCCCCCTATTATCAAGTCCCCACCACATACCCCATTGCAGTCACTGTCCATCAGTGTAGAAGGATGTTATAGAATCACTACTTGTCTTCTCTGTGTTATACTGCCTTCCCCGTATCCCCCCACCCCATCCCTGCCCCCACTACATTATGTGTGCTAATCCTAATAGCCCTTTCTCCCCCTTATCCCTCCCTTCCCACCCATCCTCCCAAGTCCCTTTCCCTTTGGTGACTGTTAGTCCCTTCTTGGGTTCTGTGAGTCTGCTGCTGCTTTCTTCCTTCAGTTTTTTCTTTGTTCTTATACTCCACAGATGAGTGAAATCATTTGATACTTGTCTTTCTCTGCCTGGCTTATTTCACTGAGCATAATACCCTCTAGCTCCATCCATGTTGTTGCAAATGGTAGGATTTGTTTTCTTCTTATGGCTGAATAATATTCATTGTGTATATGTACCACATCTTCTTTATCCATTCATCTACTGATGGACACTTAGTTGCTTCCATTTCTTGGCTATTGTAAATAGTGCTGCGATAAACATAGGGGTGCATCTGTCTTTTTCAAACTGGGCTGCTGCATTCTTAGGGTAAATTCCTAGGAGTGGAATTTCTGGGTCAAATGGTATTTCTATTTTGAGTTTTTTGAGGAGCCTCCATACTGCTTTCCACAATGGTTGAACTAATTTGCATTCCCACCAGCAGTGTAGGAGGGTTCCCTTTTCTCCACATCCTCACCAACATTTGTTGTTGCTTGTCTTTTGGATGTTGGCCATCCTAACTGGTGTGAGGTGATATCTCATTGTGGTTTTAATCTGCATTTCTCTGATGATTAGAGATGTGGAGCATCTTTTCATGTGCCTGTTGCCATCTGAATTTCTTCTTTGGAGAAGTGTCTGTTCAGCTCCTCTGCCCATTTTTTAATTGGCTTATTTGCTTTTTGTTTGTTGAGGTGTGTGAGCTCTTTATATAATTTGGATATCAACCCCTTATTGGATATGTCATTTATGAATATATTCTCCCATACTGTAGGATGTCTTTTGTTCTACTGATGGTGTCCTTTGCTGTACAGAAGCTTTTTAGTTTGATATAGTCCCACTTGTTCATTTTTGCTTTTGTTTCCCTTGACCGGGGAGATATGTTCATGAAGAAGTCGCTCATGTTTATGTCCAAGAGATTTTTGCCTATATTTTTTTAAGAGTTTTATGGTTTCATGACTTACATTCACGTCTTTGATCCATTTTGAGTTTACTTTTGTGTATGGGGTTAGACAGTAATTCAGTTTCATTTTCTTACATGTAGCTGTCCAGTTTTGCGACCACCTGTTGAAGAGGCTGTCATTTCCCCATTTTATGTCCATGGCTCCTTTATCATATATTAATTGACCATATATGCTTGGGTTTATATCTGGGCTCTCTATTTTGTTTCACTGGTCTATGGGTCAGTTCTTGTGCCAGTACCAAATTGTCTTGACTACTGTAGCTTTGTAGTAGAGCTTGAAGTCAGGGAGCGTAATTCCCCCTGCTTTATTCTTCCTTCTCAGGATTGCCTTGGCTATTCGGGGTCTTTTGTGTTTCCATATGAATTTTAGAACTATTTGCCCTAGTTCATTGAAGAATGCTGTAGGTATTTTGATAGGGATTGCATTGAATCTGTAGATTGCTTTAGGCAGGTTGTCCATTTTGACAATATTAATTCTTCCTAGCCAAGATCATGGGATGAATTTCCATTTATTAGTGTCCTCTTTAATTTCTCTTAAGAGTGTCTTATAGTTTTCAGGGTATAGGTCTTTTACTTCCTTGCTTAGGTTTATTCCTAGGTATTTTATTCTTATTGATGCGATTGTGAATGTAATTGTTTTCCTGATTTCTCTTTCTGCTAGTTCATCGTTAGTGTAGAGGAATGCAACAGATTTCTGTTTATTAATTTTGTGTCCCGCAACTTTGCTGAATTCAGATATTAGATCTAATTGTTTTGGAATGGATTCTTCAGGGTTTTTTATGTACAATATCATGTCATCTGCACACAGGGACAGTTTGAGTTCTTCCTTGCTGATCTCGATGCCTTTTATTTCTTTGTGTTGTCTGATTGCCATGGCTAGGACCTCCAGAAATATGTTGAATAAAAGTGGGAAGAGTGGGCATTCCTGTCTTATTCCTGATCTTAGGTGAAAAGCTTTCAGCTTCTTGCTGTTAAGTATAATGTTGCCTGTGGGTTTGTCATATATGGCCTTTATTATGTTGAGGTACTTGCCCTCTATGCCCATTTTGTCGAGAATTTTTATCATGAATGGATGTTGAATTTTGCCGAATGATTTTTCAGCATCTATGGAGATGATTATGTGGTTTTTGTCTTTCTTTTTGTTGATGTAGTGGATGATGTTGGTGAATTTTCGAATGTTGTACCATCCTTGCATCCCTGGGATGAATCCCACTTGATCATGATGGATGATCTTTTTGATGTATTTTTGAAATTAGTTTGCTAATATTTTGTTGAGTATTTTTGCATCTATGTTCATCAGGGATATTGGTGTGTAATTTTCTTTTTTTGTCATGTCTTTGCCTGTTTTTGGTTTTTGAGTCATGTTGGCCTCGTAGAATGAGTTTGGAAGTGTTCCCTCTTCTTCTACTTTTCAGAGAACTTTAATGAGGTTGGTTATTAGGTCTTCATTAAATGTTTGATAAAATTCAGCAGTGAAACCATCTGGTCTAGGAGTTTTGTTCTTAGGTAGTTTTTTGATTACCAAATCAATTTCTTTGCTGGTAATTGGTCTATTCAGATTTTCTGTTTCTTCCTGGGTCAGCCTTGGAAGTTTGTATTTTTCTAGAAAGTTGTCCATTTCTTCTAAGTTATCCAGTTTGGTAACATATAATTTTTCATAGTATACTCATAATTCTTTGTATTTCTGTTGTGTCCATAGTGATTTTTCCTTTGTCATTTCTTATTCTGTTTATGTGTGTAGAGTCTCTTTTTTTCTTGATAAGTCTGGTTTGGTGTTTATCTATTTTGTTTATTTTCTCAAAGAACCAGCTCCTGCTTTCATTGATTCTTTCTATTATTTTATTCTTCTCAATTTTGTTCATTTCTGCTTTAATATTTATTATGTCCCTACTTCTACTGACTTTGAGCCTCATTTGTTCTTCCTTTTCTAGTTTCATTAATTTGTGAGTTTAGACTCTTCATTTGGGATTGTTCTTCTTTCCTGAGGTAGGCCTGTATTGCAATATATTTCCGTCTTAGCACAGCCTTCGCTGCATCCCACATATTTTGTGGTGTTGAATTATTGTTGTCATTTGTCACCATATATGGCTTGATCTCTGTTTTTATTTGGTCATCGATCCATTGATTATTTAGGAGCATGTTATTAAGTCTCCATGTGTTTGTGGGCTTTTTCATTTTCTTTGTGTAATTTATTTCTAGTTTCACACCTTTGTGATTTGAGAAACTCGTTGGTACAATTTCAATATTTTTGAATTTACTGAGGTTCTTTTTGTGGCCTAATATATGATCTATTCTTGAAAATGTTCCATATGTGCTTTGTTTATTTTTGTATCCTAGCACCTAGCACAATTCCTGGAAATTGTATCTGTTCAATAAGTATTTTTTGAAAGAATGAACAAACAACCCTAAGAGGCAAGTATTGTGATTATGCCCATTTTATAGGTTAGAAAGCTATAGTAATTTAAGTAACTGTCACCCTATAAGAAATCCCCTAAGGATCCTCAGAAATAAGTGTGTGAGGTAGCAATAGATTATGGGTTTCTTAGTATGTCAGTACTCAAAGATTTACCTTATTTCTAAATTAGTTGCATAGGTTGGATGCTCCTTTGGATTTTTACTGAGTTTTCATTATTATAAAGTGCTAAAATGAACATCCCTGTAAACAGTTTTGCACATGTATTTATTTCTGTAAGACAATGCCTGGAAATGGAACTGCTGCAATGCGTATGCATACTATACAATTGAATAGATATTGCCAACTTGCTGTCCAAAAGAGATTATATAAACTTACATCATTGTACCAGAGTATGAGTGTTTTTCCCCTATAGCCTTGCCAAAGCTGAGTATTTTCATTCATCTTTTTTTCATTGCTAATCTGATATAAAGTGATATGCCACTGCTTTCATTTTCATGTTTTTGACTTTTGGTTATGTTGAGCACCTTTTTATGTGTCTTAGCCATTTGTATTTTTGTTTTTTCAAATGTGTAACCTGTTTCTGGTGTTTGCCCATGTTTTTACTGAATTTAATATTTTATTATTGATTTCGAATAGTTCTTTTTATATTGTGGATAATAATCCTTTGTCTTGCTGTCACAAATATTTTATTCAGTTTATTTCTCTTTTAACCTTGCAAATTTGTTTCTTAGAATATACAAATTTAAAATATTTTATATAATCACATTACTGATCATTTCATTTATAATAGCTGGCTTATGTGTTGTACTTTGAAAAGCTTTCCCTACCTCAAGATTATAAAACTCTTTCTCCATATTTTCTTCTAGTGCCTTTATGGTTTTAATTTTTACCTTTAAATAGTTTTCTCATATGGGTTTTATTTTGATGTACAGACAAATGTAGTTCTCGAACTTTAATTTTTCCAAATAGCTATCCAACTGTTCCCTTGTAATTATTGATTAGTCTAAATTTTACTCATTAATCTGAAATGCCTCCTTTATCAGATACTAGCCTCCCAGATATTTTGAAGTCCTTTTGTAGAATCTTCTGTTCCATTGTGTAATGGTTAAGAGTGTGAACTCTGGAGCCAGACTACCTGGCTTTGTGCCCAGTTCTGCCATTCACAGTTTGCACATCTATAAAACGGGGATAATAGTATCCACATGATAGGGGTGTGACTACTAGATAAGTTCATTTATGTCTAAATATTAAAACAGTCCTTGGCATGTAAGTACTCGTATTTTTGTAATATTTATTATTTAAAAATTTTTTATTGTTTTATAATTTTAATAGTACCTGATCACATCATCTGCATAAAATGATATTTTATCACCTTATTGTAGAATGACTTCTAAACATCTTGAATAATTTGAAGATGACCTATAACATCTCTTCTTATCCTCCACTCTTATATTTCATCCAAATTAGGCATCTCAACTCTAGGCAGTTAGGGAGGGAGAGGAGAGAAAGGAAAGAGAGTAATTCTGTACCTATTCAGATGTCATGATTGTCTACACAGACAATTCCAAATAATAGACACACACACACACACACACACGCACCTAAAACTAATAAGTGAATTTAGCCACGTTACAGAATACAAGATCAGCACACAGATATCAATCACATTTCTGCATAACAGCAATGAACAATACTGTTTATAATATCTCCAAAAAATGAAACACTTAGGTAAAACTCTAACAAAACATGTCTAGGATCTATATGCTGAAAACTCCAAGATGCTGATGAAAGAAATCTCCAAAAGCCTAAAAACCAGAGAAACATACCATGTTTATGGACTGAAACAGTCAACATATTAAAGATGCCATTTCTACCTAAATTGATCTATAGATTTAATGCAGTTCCTATCCAAATCAGCAGTATTTTTTGTAGACACAGATGTGTTAACTCTAAAATTTATATGGAAAAGCATGGAAGCAGAATAGCCAAAATCATTTCAAAAATATTAATAAATTTGGAGGAATCAACCACCTGATTTTAAGGCTTATTATAGAAATACAGTAATCAAGACAATGTGGTATTGTCAAAGGGATAGACATATAGACAAAGGCAACAGAATAAAGAATGCAGAAATAGACCCACACAAATATGGCCAATTGATTCTTGACAAAGGTGCAAAGAATTCAACAGAGAAATTACAGTCTTTTCAATAAATGACATTGGAACAACTGGACATCCATATATAAGAAATGAACCTTGACTAAAACCTCACACCTTATATAAAAATTAAGTCATAGTGGATCATAGATCTGAATATAAATCATAAAGCTACAAGATTTTTAAAAGAAAATCTAGGGGAATATCTGGAACTCTCTTATATTGCTGATGGGAATGCAAAAATGGTACAGCCACCCTGGAAAACAGGGCAGTTTTATATAAAGTTAAATATTCACTTACCTCATGACCCAGCAATCCCAATCCTAGGTATTTACCCTAGAGAAATAAAAACTTATGTTCAAACAAATCCTGTATATAAAAGCTTAAAGTGTTCTATTCATAACCACCAAAACCTTGAAACAACCCAAATATCCTTTAAGACATGAACGGCTCAACAAACTGAGTACATCTATACAGGGGAATACTACTCAGTAATAAAAAGGAATGAACATACAACAATTTGGATGAATCTTACAAGCATTACACTCAGTGAAAATCTTAATATGTGACATATTGTATGCTTCCATTTTATGACATTTTTCAAAGGACAAAAATATAGTGATGGAGAACAAATCAGTAGTTAGGAGTTGGGGGAAGGTATGACTTCAAAGCAAAGTATGACGGAGTTTTATTGGGTGATGGAACTGTTCTGTATCCTGATTATGGTGGTGGTTACACAAATCTATGTATGTGTTAAAATTCATGAAACTATACACACAAACAAACTTACTGTATGTTAATTAAAAAATAAAATATAAAAACTGATGCTACAATTAGAATGACATCTGCTGTGTCTGTTGGGTCAGTACTGAACTGCAGCTTTGTTTAACCATTTTTTATCCTTACAATTTCTTGCAGGAATTCTAAGCTCACTCTAAAATATTCTAAGTACAGATGGGCCTCTGTACCCAAACAAATTAACCCTGTCATGTCCTACAAGGTGCATCAATTAGAATACTTTTGTCTGCAAATAACAGCAAAGCCAACACAAAGTGGTTAAGCCGATAAGGCCATTTTATTATCTCTCAGACATAGAAGGATTCAAGGGTAGGTAATTCAGCAGCTCAATAACATCAGTAAGAACCCAGTTTCCCTCCATCCTGTTCCACTGTCCTCAGCCTGTTGATCCTACACCTTATGATCCCAAGATGGCTGCAGCTATTCAGGCATCACATGGTCATACACTAACATTAGAAAGCTGGAAGAAAGATGACCATCATGAGTCCCTTATTAAGAGCAAGGGAAACTTTAGCCAAGCATCCCCAGTAGACATCCTGTTATCTCAATGTTATCTCATGTCTGATGCTTGTGTCTAAATCAATCTTATGGCAAGGGAAATAGAATTACCATGATTAGTTAGCTCAGACCAGTGCCACTCATATTGTGTGGTCTCTGGACTGGTGCTAGTCTACATACTGTTGACTACCAGTGACATAGTTCAGAAACTGAGGTTACACATTTAGAAACTTTCATAGCAAGTTGGCTGAGTAATTGTTATGTCTTTTGAATGTAATAAAAATTCGGGACTGGTATTTTGTAGGTTTTCACTTAGGTATCCAAGCTCCCACAAGGCACAGGATCACTCTAAATAACAAAAATTGGGTCTCTATTGGGGAGGAACAAAGTGAAGGATTGGATAAGGTACCAACAGTGTGGGCCATGCAAAAAATGATAGGAATGATGTTGCTCCTAGAAAACCTGAAAAATTCCAGACAAGAAAAGAACTCAGATCCAGCCCTGTGAAGCAGGCTTTCCTTTCAGCTCCACCTGCACACTCACCTGCAGTGCTACCACTCCCAGAGGGTAGAGTCTTGAGCAGCCAGGTGGAGTTGTGCCTCACCTGAGAAGCCACACCCCGAAACCTGTTTCCTACCTGGCCCAACATTACCTGTGTTTTTTTTCCTGATACCAGAGAGTCCTCTTTAGAGGGCTATAATTGGCCTACATCTGCCATTCTTGCTCATAACAAGAAAAACAAAAACAAAGAGCTAAAAAAAAATCCACCAGACATACCAAATTAGGCACATCCAGTCAGCTGGCCATAGTGACTGACTCTGTAGCCTGTGGTAGGGGCTTTCAAACTCTATTAGCTCAACTCACAGAGTAAAAAACATTTGATATCCGAACTCAGTACATGCATGCCTGCACGCACATGCACACATACGTTCACCTGAAACCAGTGCTTTTACTGTGTGAAATGCACTTTGTTTTTTTAAAATAGTTTTTGTTTCTTTCATTTTAAAAAATGCTGATCTCATCCCACTAAATTAATTTCACAGCCACCAATGAGCTACAACCTGCAGTTTGGAAAGAAGTGCCCTTCAGGGAAGAGATGTAATTGTTCTCAATTTCAGAGGCCTTTAGAGATGGCCACCAGTAGCTCTGGGTAGAATGTTGTGGCTACATCTGTATCCACTACCAAGACTTGAGTCCTAACCTGGGACAATGCTTTTGCAACCTTATCTTTTTTCTCATAAGCTTCTCTGACCTCAGAGCTCTCACCTCCTAAATCAGCTGCCTTAGCAGTGAGAGGGCCAGAGGCCTTCCACGATGTTCATGAAGCCTGATACTTGGTTGTAATTGATTCCAGCTGTCACCTGCTCCAGCCTAACCTGCTTCTCCACACTGTGGGCTGTGGCCCCCTTGTCTCCCGATTTTCATAACAATTTCTCCATCCCTCATTACACAGACAGATGTCTTCTCATCCCTCTCCCTCCTGATGGATGGTCAGATTCTTGGCCCACACCTCCCTGGCACTATCCACATTGCCAAATACTCGCTCTGACATGATCAAACACTCACAGAGATGGATGATTTGCATTTCTTTCAGATCACAAACAGTTTCTAATGCTGGCCAATTTAAATCAGAGATCACAAACTCAAATGTACACAGAGGCTAGGCAGGTCACACAGAAGCCTACGTGGGGTCTGTGCCCCTTCCTTAAAAAAAGCAGTGGTTGCTTTGTCCAGCTGATTTTGCCATATATAAAGGCACATCCACATGGCCAGAATCTTCCAACTTTTCAGAGAAGCCATAGAGTCTGGGTTTTTATATGAAAGCTACCATTTTTATATGCTGACAAGTAATATAAAAATATTTTTAAGAATTCTTATGGGCCAAATCAAACGTATCTGTGGACTGGATCTGTTCAGCAGGCTACCAGTTTGCAAACTCTGTTTTCAGCTCTCTTATCCTCTGTCTTGCGTTTAGACTTGATGTCTTCTGCCATCTGGGGATAAAAACAAAACAAAAAATCCCCCAAAACACTAGTAACTGGGCTTAAATTAGCTCTAAAGTTTTTTCCCTCCCCGATGGCCACAGTAATCAGGCAAGACTCTTAGGAGATGTTGTGGATAAAATGAGAGTTCCTGTGGCCAGGATCCCCAGCTGGCCCTGGTTTAACTAGCTCACTGCACACCTGTGGGCAATACATGGCTGTTGACTCTATATAAAGAGCTCCGCCCAGTGCTCTGCATGTGACACGGTTGCACGGCTACAAAGCTGCAGGAGAGCAGAGGCTAGAGGCCCAGAGGATGGCTGTGTGGGACAGCTGTGCACGCAGAGAGGCCCAGAGGCCAAGACCGGCTTGCTGCATGCAGACTCGCTCTGAGTGAACAGGATTTTAGTGACTGACCTGCCACCTGGAAATAAAGTTGGGTATAACCCTTTCACCCCAAAAATGTTTTGCTGTCAATTTCTTTGGTCACATTGGATCCATAGCAAACTTGCCCAGGGCTGAAACCCATTGGCAAGACAATTGGTGAAAGTCGGCAGGGTTCATTGTTAACCAAGAAAAAAGACAGACTGCCCTTATGGGAGGGGTGCTTCGGCGGGCTGCCCCTGTGAATGGGGAGACAGTGGATTGTCCCCCAATGGGTATGTGGTCTGAGGTGGCTTGTCTCCTAGAGGACTGGGCCCCACCCCAGGACTGGAGGCAAGTGGAGGTGACGCCTGAGGCAGTAGGGGAGACCCTTGGTGTAGTAAGTAAATCCTTTGAGAAACAGTGCCCATGAGGCAAGGAGGACTGTGGGTTGGCTGCTTCTCACAGTATTGAAAAGGTCTACAGAAGAGACTCAAGAAATGGCAGCATGAGAACATGAGCTGCAAACTTTTGTGGAGTCCCTGAAGAGAGAAATGGCACTGATGAGAGAGGAGATGGCATGAGAACGCCGGCAGCAAGGTGCCATTGGAGAGGTAAACAATTCTTTACAATTCTTTAGGGCAGTGCTGCCAGGTGTTCTGAAAGAGGAAGGCGCCATCAAGGATAAAGACAAACTCCTGAGGGAAGCATGGGCGGAGGTGGCACGAGAACCTCAGCTGCAAAGCATTGAGGTGAAGGTAAGAGACCTTCTGAAGACTGAGGTAGCATTGCTGCAAGGTACAGTAGAAAAGATAAAGGTTGTAGCAGAGGAGGTACTTGGGGGAGGGGAGAGAAAAGTGCCATCAGCCCCAGAAATGGAGGAGCTGGGGAAGGATGAAGGGGTGGTGCCAGAGGCACCGGCCCCTCCTGTATTAAAAGCATGCCCAGTGGTTGTAAAGAAAATAAAGACCCAGCAGCTGAAAGTTCCCCAAGGAGAGGCGCAACCCCCTCCCCAGGTCGTGGAGCACTCTTTGGTCCACCCCTATACTCAGGCTGAGCTGGTGACTGTGGGCTCCCGGTTTAGGCAGAAGCCCTTGGAGTCAATATCAGCTTGGCTCCTGCATCTGTGGGAGTTAGGGGTGGATGGAATTGTTCTGTTGGGGTCAGAGATGGGAAAGCTGTCTTCCCTACAGTGTGGCCTGCCTTGAGGCCACGATTACAAAATGCACATCAGACTCCAGGGAGTCACTACCTCCTCGATTGGCTTATGGCTGCACTTTGTGCTGTGTGGCCCAATCCAGGTGATGTACTATCCTCTCCTGTTAGATGGCAGACATATGCTGAACTCCAACAGGTGTTACGAGAGCTAGGCATAAGAAATGCCATCTATAGTCCAGAGAATTATGGCCCAGATGAAGAGATTATCACTACTGGTATGAGAAATATTGTACTTCAAATGGCTCCTACATCCCTCTTTGGGTCTCTAGTGGCCATTCTTTCCCCTCACTTAGGGCATCCCATAAGCGAGGTGACATGTACAGTAGCAGACTTAGGAGAGGCTGAAGCAACAAGAATCTGGAAAGAAATAAGACCTGTTACTCACAAGAAGAGTTTACAGGGCCCCATGAAGGTTACAAGGACCCAGATGTGGGTTGATATAATATGGGCAGGAGCAGATGGAAGGAAATTGGATGGGAAGTCAAATAGGATCTGACTAGAGCTATGGCAACAGCTGAAACCAGGGCAGCAGTTCCAGCCATTAAGACCAAAGAGGCAGAGGTCAGAGACAGAGCCACAAGTCCAGCCTGTGTGTCTGCAAGACTTTTTGCTGGAGAGGCTGGAGAACAGTTTTCAAGCTTCCTTGCACAGGGACCATTGCATAGGACTGAGGGCACATAGATTGAGAGGAGAGAATCCTGGAGGGGTGGACTGTGGATAAAATGAGAGTTCCTGTGGCCAGGATTCTCACCTGACCCTGGTTGACTAGCTCACTGTACACCTGTGGGCAATACATGGGTGTTGACTCTATATAAAGAGCTCCTCCCAGTGCTCTGTGCGTGACATGGTGGCATGGCTGCAAGGCTGCAGGAGAGCAGAGCAGAGGCTAGAGTGGTGGCAGCGCCAAGGACAGAGGCCCAGAGGATGGCTGTGTGGGATGGCTGTGCGGACAGAGGGGCCCAGAGGCAAAGACTGGCTTGCTGCATGCAGACTTGCTCTGAGTGAACAGGATTTTAGTGACTGACCTGCCACCTGGAAATAAAGTTGGGTATAACCCTTTCACCCCAAGAATGTTTTGCTGTCAATTTCTTTGGTCACATTGGATCCATAGCAAACTTGCCCGGGGCTGAAACCCATTGGCAAGACAGGCTGCAGGCCATGGACCCATTCCGCAAACCAGCCTTGTCAACAATAAATCTCAGTATTCTGATCCCTCTTTGACTTTTGTGTCTATTCTCAGTTCAGAATTCAGGAAAGAGAGTGGTGTGATTATAGGACCTTTCGAGAAACCCCATGATGTATGGGTGGCTACATCTTGAGACATGGATACAATGGGTGGTATTTGAGATGTAGAGTAACATTTGAGGGAGGCAGTTCTCTTTGTGGGAGTGTGGTGGCTGAAGTGCAGGGGTATTGTAGCTTTCTTCTTTTTTTTTTTTTTCATAAGGGCAGGACTTAGAAAGTTTTGGCCATGCACACCATTGACTGGGAGTTTGTAGCAATTTATATTATGATTGATGCCTACAGGTATGCAACTTTCTAACAGCAGCTTTAGAAAGCACAGGCCTCATAGGTTTTTGACCTTACACTGTGGTTGGTGTCTAAAAGCAGGTGGACCCAAGTGGACCCTAGTAAAAACAAACTGTGCATGCTTTTGTGGCTGAGACAGGGATTAGAGTATCAGGAAAGGAATATTTTGGTCCTGGTTAAGGTTCACCTTAATATAGCTTCAATAATCAGACTTTTTAAGCATCAGAGGGCTGAAAATTTTTTTCTCCCTTTTCCCTATTTCTCAGCCAGGACTATAGGCTGGGGCTTTTAACTGTAAAGGTAACTAAATTCCATGTGAACCACAAAGTACTAAAGAGTGAGATGATATCTTTAGTAGATGGCATTCTATCAGTACTGCTCCTTTATCTTGATATTTGGATTGCATCCTGTTCCAAAGGCAAGGAAATAACTATGGAGAAGCTGCCTTCTTGAATTTTTTGTGGCACATCCAGAGGCTCCCAGACTCACCCCTTCCAACCCCCTGCCCCCACTACCTCCGTATGGTCTCAGGTTGGCTCTTGATCTATTAATCACATGAGCCATGACCATGACTTTGGATTTTAAACACCCAGATTGTGGGTTAACCTAAGAAAGCAGGTGATTTTTATTAAGGTACAAATAGAGAAATGAGAGCCCTTACCATATATAGGACAAAACATTTTCTTGTATTGAGGTGAGAAACAAGTTTTAAAATTATTAAAATTCCAAAGGTGAAACAAAAAAAAAAAGTCCACCTTCTCTAGGAATATGGTTTGCTCACAAAATCAAGGAGGTACTGGATTTATTTCAAAACAATGTTTCATACTAATTTATTTGTGAGTGATATGACATGATGCCTGGGATTTGCCATAAAATACTCCAGAAAGAATGTATGAATAAACAAATTAAAACTGGCAAAGTGTTGATAATTGTTGAAGCTGAGTGATTCATTATATAGCTGACCCCTTGTGGATAAAATGAAAGTTCCTGTGGCCAGGATTCTCACCTGGCCCTGGTTGGCTAGCTCACTACACATGTGTGGGCGGTACGTTGCTACTGACTCCACATAAAGAGCTCCGCCCAGTGCTCTGTGGGATATGGTGGCTGCAGGAGAGCAGAGCAGAGGCTGGAGTGGTGGCAGCGCTGAGGACAGAGGCCCAGAGGCAGAGACCAGCTTGCTGCATGCAGACTCGCTCTGAGTGAATGGGATTTTAGTGATTGACCTGCCACCATGGAAATAAAGTTGGGTATAACCCTTTAACCCCAAGAACATTTTACTGTCATTTTCATTTTCGTTGGTCACAGTGAATCCATAGTGAAGTTGCCTGGGGCTGAAACCCATTGGCAAGATACCCCTGAACAACGCAGGGATTTGAGGTGCTGAAGCCCCCTGCACAGTGGAAAATCCAAGTGTATCTTTTGATTCCCCAAAACTTAACTAATAGCCTACCGTTCACTAGAAACTTTACCAATAACATAAATAGTGATTAACACATATTTTGTAAGTTATATGTATTATATACTATATTATTACAACATAGTAAGCTTGAGAAAAGAAAACATTTTTTCAAATTGTCACAAATCTCCAAAAAATATTCCAGTATATTTATTGAAAAAAAAATCCACATATAAGTGGACCCATGCAGTTCAAACCTGTGTAGTTCAAGTATCAATTGTAATATTCACAGGGGTTCATTATAGTATTCTAATTTTGTATATGCTTGGAATTTCCTGTAATAAAATATTAAAAAAATAAAAATAAGCTTTGGCCTTACTGTCAGAACAAGAGCAATGAGAAAGGAAAAGATCCAAGAAAATATGCCATTTAAGCTGGAGAAAGAGAGGGAATTTCTTAGGGAAATGTGATCTTGGAGAACAAGCTAAACCGAGATGAAAGGGAAAAAGAAGATACACTCAGATCTGAAGTTTCTTAAAGATGTAACTAGAAAAGAGGGAGCTATTTTAATTATTACTAGGTCAGAGAAGTTGTCTTGGTCCCAGATAAACAAAAGAGAGATATGGAGGAAAGAAAAAAAACACTGGAATTACATGGATGGAGCTAGAAGGTATTATGCTCAGTGAAATAAGCCAAGTGGAAAAAGACAAGTATCAAATGATTTCACTCATATGTGGAGCATAAGAGCAAAGAAAAAAACAGCAGCAGACTCACAGAACCCAAGAGTGGACTAATAGTTACCAAAGGGAAAGGGACTGGGGAGGATGGGTGGGAAGGGAGAGACAAGGGGGAAAAGGGGGCATTACGATTAGCAGACACAATGTTGGGGGGGCGCAGGGAGGGCTGTACAACTCAGAGAAGACAAGTAGTGATTCTATAGCATCTCACTTCGCTGATGGACAGTGACTGTAATGGGGTTGGTGGGGGGGACCTGATGAAGTGGGTAGTTTAATAACCATAATATTGCACATGTAACTGTAGATTAATGATACCAAAATAAATTTTAAAAAACACTGGAATTACTCTGCTAGTGAGACTCCAGATCTATAATGCTATGACTAGGTATTCACATATAAAGTGTTCTCTGAAAGCTGACCTTAGAAAGTCTGTTTTAAGAGGAACAGGAAAAAGACTACATAGGCAAAAATGTACCCCCTCAAAGACGTTCACAATCTAACCCCTAGCACCTTTGAATATGATATATTACATGACAAAAGTGACTTTGCAGATATAATTAGGGGTGCAGACTTTTAGATAGGGAGATTTTCCTGGATTTTCTGGCCCAATCTAATAGCATGATCCCTTAAAAAGAATCTACCCCAGCAGTCAACAAGAGAAAAATGGTAGATATCAGAGGGATTCTAAGTGTAAGGTATAGGGGACCACATGCAAGAACCAGAAAGAGGCCTTTGGGAGCTAAGAGACACCCCCAGATGACAGCCAACAAGGAAATTTGGTCCTCAGGTCTATCAGCATGAAGAACTAGATTTTGACAACTGGAATGAGGTTGGAAGCAGATTCTTTCCAGAACCTCCCTTAGAGGCCAGCTGGTTGGTTGTGGGCTTGTGAAACCCAGAGTAGAGAAACCAGTTGAGCCAATCCAGACTGTGGAGTACTAACCTACAAAACAGTGAGATAACAAATTTGTATTGTTAAGCCTTGAAGTTTGTGGTAATTTGTAACAACATCAATAGAAACCTGCTATATACCATAATATTAAGTGGGTTCAAAAAATCTGGACCAGTTGATGAAAGGGAGATTAAGAAGATCATTGTCAAATACTTCAACCATTTTATATGAGTTTCAAGGCAACACAGCTATTGGCAGGGAAGCAGGTATGACATGTCATTGTGAGCACAAGCCGAGAACACACATGGGGTAAGGATTCCAAGAGAAAGAAATAGGGGAGATGAGACACACAACAGGGGAATCAGGTAAGACAGTAATAGATGGAGTTAAGCCTGGAATAGATATTGATTACAATGGGAGAACACCCTCTCAAATCCAATTCTGATAGGTGAAGATTGAAAAGGATTGTTGAACCATGGATGCTTTTATCAGATCCAGAATTTCTTTCTTTTTTCTTCCAGTTTTATTGAGATATAATTGACATAAAGGCATACCTCAGAGATATGGTAAGTTCAGTTCCAGACTACCATAATAATGTAAATATTGCAAAAAAGCAAGTCAAATTTTTTGGTTTCCCAGTGCATATAAAAGTTATGTTTATACCATTACTGTAGTCTATTAAGTATGCGATAGCATTATGTCTTAAAAAATGTACATACCTTATTTAAAAACTGTTGATTGAAAAATGCCAGACATTATTTGAGCTTTCAGGGAATTGGGGTATTTTACTGGCAGAGAGTCTTGCCTTGATGTTAGTGGCTGCTGACTGATTGGGGTGGTGGTTGTTGAAAGCTGGGGCAGCTGTGACAATTTCTTAAGTAAGACAACAATGAAGTTTGCTGCATCAATTGACCCTTCCTTTCACAAACGATTTCTCTGTTGAAGTGGTGCTGTTTGATAGCATTTTGCCTACAGTACACGTTCTTTTAAAATTGGAGTCAGTCCTCTCAGACCCTGATGTTGCTTTATCAACTAAGTTTATGCAATATTCTAAATCTTTTGTGTCATTTCAACAATCTCCACAGCATCTTCACGAGTAGATTTCATCTCAAGAAACCACTTTTTTTACTCAGTCCTGAGAAGAAACTTCTCAGCTGATTAAGTGTTATCATGAGATTGCAGCAATTCAGTTACATCATCAGGCTCCACTTCTAACTCTAGTTCTCTTGCAATTTCCACCACATCTGCAGTTTTTCTATCCTGCAGTCTTGAACCCCACAAAGTCACCCATGAGGGTTGGAATCAATGTCTTCCAAACTCCTGTGAATGTTGATATTTCAACCTCTTCTCATGAATCACAACTGTTCTTAATGGCGTCTACAATGGGCAATCTTTTCCAGAATATTTTCAATTTACTCTGCCCAGATCTATCAGAGGAATCACCAGCTATGGCAGCTATAGCCTGACGAAATGTATTTTTTATACAAATAAGAAGACTTGAAAGTCAAAATGACTGCTTGATCCATGGGCTGTAGAATAGGTGTTGTGGTAGCAAGCACGAAAACATTTAGATTGTTGTGCAGCTCCATCAGAGCTCTTGGGTGACCAAGCACATTGTCAATAAGCAGTAGTATTTCAAAAGGAATCTTTTTTTCTGAGCAGTAGGTCTCAGCAGTGGGCTTAAGATATTTAGTAAGCCATGTTGTAAACAGATGTGCTGTCATCCAGGCTTTGTTATGCCATTATAGAGCACAGGCAGAGTAGATTTATAATAATTCTTAAGGGCCCTAGGACATTTGTAATAGTCAATGAGCATTGGCTTTAACTTAAGTCACCCGGTGCATTAGCCCCTAACAAGAGAGTCAGCCTGCCAGGAATCTTTGAAGCTGGGAATTGACTTCTCTGTAGCTATGGAAGTGCTAGATGGCATCATCTTCCAACAGAAGGCTGTTTCATTTCTGCTGAAAATCTGCTGTTTAGTTTAGCCACCTTCGTTAATTATTGTAGCTGAATCTTATATATAACTTGCTGCTTCACCTCGCACTTTGATGTTATGGAGGTAGCTTATTTCTTTAAACCTCACTAAACAACCTATGCTAGCTTCAGAATTTTCTTCTGAAACTTTCTCACCTCACTAAGTCTTCATAGAATTGAGGAGAGTTAGGGCCTTGCTCTGGATTAGGCTTTCGTTGAAGGGAATGTTGTAGCTGGTTTGATCTCCTATCCAGACCACCAAAACGTTCTTCATATCAGCAATAAGGCTGTTTCACTTTCTTATCATTTCTGTGTTCACTGGAGTAACACTGTTAATTTCCGTTAAGGACTTTTCCTTTGCATTCACAACTTGGCTAACTAGTCCAAGAGTCCTAGTTTTTGACCTCTCTCAGCTTTCGACATGCCTTCCTCACTAATCTTAATCATTTCTAGCTTTTGATTTAAAGTGAGAGATGTGTGACTCTTCCTTTCACTTAAACACTTAGAGACCATCATACGGTTATTAATTGACCTAATTTTAATATTATTGTGTCTCACGGAATAGGGAGGCCCGGGGAGAGGGAGAGAGAGAGAGATGGGGGAACAGCCAGTCTGTGGAGCACTCAGAACACGCACATTTATTAAGTTCACTGCCTTATATGGGTATGGCTCGTGGTGCCCCCCAAAATTTATAACAGTAACATTAAAGATCACTATCACAGATCCCGTAACAAATATAATAATGGTGATGATGAAAAATTTTGAAATAGTGTAAGAATTACCAAAATGTGACACAGAGACACGAAGTAAGCAAATGCTTCTGGAAAAATGGCGCCAAAAGACTTGCTCAATGAAGGATTGTCAAAAACCTTCAATTTATAAAAAAAACTCAGTATCTGCAGAGTGGAATAAAGTGAAGCAATACAATGAACTATGCCCATATAACATCATATTAGTTTAAGGTGTACATCATAATGATTTGACATACATATATATTGCAAAATGATCACTACAACAGGTTTAGTTAGACAGAATTTGAGTGCTTATCTTTCACTATTATGGACCTCATAAGACAAAATACAGAGGAGTTTGTTAAGGAAGCAGGCAGCTGGCTGGGTCTGAAAGCAAAATTAAAGGAAAAGGAAGAAACACACTGAGATGTGAAAGGTAGTAACCATTGTGTTAGTTACTGCTAAATGTTCTTCAGTGTCTGTTCTCACCTTCTTTCAAAATAATTATCTTTTTAGGTATGAACATACCTGCCCAGCTAAAGACTGCATTTGCCATTCTCCATTGCAGCTAGCTATGACTAACTATTAGCAAATGGGATATGACTGGTAATGATGTATACAATTTTTGGACTCAACCCTTAATGTAAGAGCCCTTCCCTTCTTCATCCTACTGGCTAAAACATAAGCCATTTTGTATTGTATGGATGGAAGCACCATTCTGGAAGGCTGAATCTCTGAGAAACCTCATAGAGCAGCTCTCACACTAGTCCTGGACTGCCTTCTTCTGCTCTGTTAACACCTGAGGAAAATAAATTTCTATTTTATATAAGCCTCTGTTAATTTTGGCCTCTGTTACAAGAAGCTGAACCTATATCCTAATCCACATAGCCATGCATACATTAGAGAAGGAAAGGAAACCAACCTAAGTAGCATTAAAATGTGAAAAATTTAGCTGAGTTTCTGGATCAAGATGGTGACTTGAGCATTTGCTAAACCCTGTTCTCAGTCCTGTTTCAAATACCTAAAAATCTAGGGTAAAACAATCCCAATTTTTTATTGTGAAGTCTCAAACATATAGAAAAGTTCAAATTAGTAAAATGAATATCATTATGCCCACCAGTTAGTTTCAACTGTTAACATTTTGCCATATTTGCTTTATCTATCATCTATTTATCTATGTATCTAATATTTGAACCATCTGAAAGTGAGTTGACTTACATCATCCCTAAAAATTTCAATGCACATCTTGATAGGACATGCCCCTCCTTAATTACAAAACCTAAGGAAATGAATAATAATGTTCTCACAATAAATATTTTAATATCATCTGATAATATCATCTAGGCCATATTAGGATTTCCACAGTTGTCCCCAAAATGTCTTTTCATAGCTTAAAAAAAAAACCCAGGATCCAGTCAAGTTTTATGAACTGCGTTTTATGTCTCTTTAGTTTGTTTGAATGTGAAGAAGTTGTCCCACATTTTTATATTTTTAAAGTTAAAAACTGGGCAGCTGAGGTTGAAAACTAACAAATAAAAGAGCTCTCCAGGAGTGAGAAACAGAGAGAGCCCAGTCTAATCCCATGAGTCTTTAAAAGTGGAGGAAGAATGGGTTAGAGAGATGCCGTGTAAGAAGGACTTGACCCATGTTGCTTTCTTTGAAGGTGGAGGAGGGGCCATAATCCCAGAAATGTAGTCAGCCTCAGTTTACAGCCAGTAAGAAAATGAGGACCTCAGTCTAACAACAGCAAATAATTGGATTCTGCCAACAGCTCAAATGAGCACGAAATGGATTCTCCCCAGAGCTTCCAGACAGTAACAAGTCTGTGACACTGATTATCAGCCAGTGGGACGTCTGACCTCCAGAACTGTTAAGAGAATACACGTGTGTTTTAAGCCATACGTTTGAGGTAGTCTGTTTTGGCAGCAATAGAAAACTCCTACAACAAGGTTCTGAACCGTGCTCAGAGCCGTTCTTACTTGAGAAGGGTGTGGCTGCTCACAAGAGAGTGGGTGCCAGGTCACCACACCAAGCCCATCCTCAGGGCAATGAGGGGATACTAAGAGCACATGGTTCAAAATGACGTTTCAAATAGACTGGATGTTGAGAAAAGAGCCACAAGGATGACCTGAGGACTAGGGGTGCCATCCCAGAAAATTTTGTAATTTTCAAGAAGACGGGATTGTCTTAAATCACTCTCTGAGAGAGGAAACAGTAAACATGCATGGAACTCCAACTTCCCCCATATAGTAAATGGAGTGCCATTGTTAATCTTTTGATAAATCCTAGTAGAATTTAAACTGAAAGGTGGTGGACCCTAGACAACTAGCAGAATCTAAGTTGCCTCCTGTCAAAGCTAAAGACAAGATAATTTTCTCAATCTCTCATGTTTTCTATAGTTACCCTTCTTTTCCCCAGATATCACTGTCTCTAATACACACTTTGCTTGGCTTTTTGATGGCAGTGTGGGTCTGGACTGTATTACAAAGTAGTTTCTAGCAACATAATTTTGCTTGTGACAAAGATTTTTTCTTTAAATAGCTTTTTATTAGTACAGAAGCAGTACAGATGCATTGTGGAAAACTAGAAAATATAGAGAAGCAGAGATATAATAAATAAATAAATAAAATTTCTACTACCCAGAAATCACCAGTGTAAGACCCTAGTGGATGACCTGCAGGAACTCTCAGTGTCTCTCTTTCTCTCATGTGTGTGTCTGTTCATGCTTTTATTTTATTACCAAACTGAGATCTTACTATACATACTGTTCTGTAGCCTGCTTTTTTTTTCAGTCATCAACCTCTGTGTTGTTATTTAGTACATTTCCAACTGATCTAACACCCAGATCATATTCATATTTCCCCAAATGACCTAAAAATGGCCCTTAAAGTTGCTTCTTCCAAAACAGTACCCAATCCAGACCAAGCATTGCATCTGGTTCTTATGTCCTTTAACTCTCTTGTAATCTAGCCTGGGCACCATTTTTACTGATGCTGATTTGTTGAAGATACCAGACCAATGGTTCTATGGAATGTTCCACTTACTGGGTTTGTCTGGTTGCTTGTTTGTATTATTTTCTTCTGAAGTTTGAACATGTGGCATTGATACCAGGAAAATCTTGTGTCCAATTAATATTCTGAACTCTTTTTATTTATTTATTTTTAAATATAATTTATTTTATTATCAATTTACAATTACATGTGCAATATTACGATTATTAAACTACCCCTTCATCAGGTCCCCCCCACCAACCCCATTACAGTCACTGTCCATCAGCGTAGTGAGATGCTATAGAATCACTACTTGTCTTCTCTGAGTTGTACTGCCCTCCCCGTGCCCCCCCAACATTACATCTGCTAATCGTAATGCCCCTTTTTCCCTCTTATCCCTCCCTTCCCGCCCATTTTCCCCAGTCCCTTTCCCTTTGGTAACTATTAGTCCGTTCTTGGGTTCTGTGAGTCTGCTGCTGTTTTGTTCCTTCAGTTTTTTTCTTTGTTCTTATACTCCACATATGAGTGAAATCATTTGATACTTGTCTTTTTCGGCTTGGCTTATTTCACTGAGCATAATACCCTCTAGCTCCATCCATGTTGTTGCAAATGGTAGGATTTGTTTTCTTCTTATGGCTGAATAATATTCCATTGTGTATATGTACCACATCTTCTTTATCCATTCATCTACTGATGGACACTTAGGTTGCTTCCATTTCTTGGCTATTGTAAATAGTGCTGCGATAAACATAGGGGTGCATCTGTCCTTTTCAAATTGGGCTGCTGCATTCTTAGGGTAAATTCCTAGGAGTGGAATTCCTGGGTCAAATGGTATTTCTATTTTGAGTTTTTTGAGGAACCTCCATACTGCTTTCCACAATGGTTGAACTAATTTGCAGTCCCACCAGCAGTGTAGGAGGGTTCCCTTTTCTCCACATCCTCGCCAACATTTGTTGTTGTTTGTGTTTTGGATGTTGGCCATCCTCACTGGTGTGAGGTGATATCTCATTGTGGTTTTAATCTGCATTTCTCTGATGATTAGCGATGTGGAGCATCTTTTCATGTGCCTGTTCGCCAATATTCTGAACTCTTAGACAGTAGGATATATGAAAATCTTGGAGTTGGATTAATTTGTTTTTTGGAGGTCCTGAGTGAACTTCACCTATTCCAGTGGATGACAGCCAGGTTGCAGTTGCTGAAGAAAATTCCACTCTCCTCACACCTTAGAGTGAGACCTTTCTAGTTCAGAGTGAGCAGAAACAGAAATTGGGGTGGAAATAATTTTTGACTTATATTTCTTCAGAATTTTGGAATTTATTTTCCTCCCAAGAATTTTCAGAAGAGGAGAGATTTCACATTGTTCAAATTGTGGACATTTATACATTGTTGGGGACATCCTTATGCTATCATTTGGGCTGAATGCATAACTTCTGCATTCATATTGGGAAATGTGGCCAGGCACAATTTAGGATGGGAAATACAATGGCAACAGACTTTACAGGCTAGGATGCCAAAGGGAACTTAGACTTAATTTGATTAATGTCCTATTCTAATCCCCTTCAGAACCTTTTGGAGACAAAGCATGTGCCTAATGTTGGTCCTAAGAGAAACAGTGATGGTATTAGCACAATGGTCTCATTGAGGTGGAACCAGGTCTGCCCTATTGAACTGTAGTCTCCTAACCATGGTTTGGCTATTAAGCCCAGTGAGTTAAGATAACAAAAAGGTTGTTATGGGCTGAACTGTGTCCCCCTCCTCCACGATCATTCATATGTTAAAGCCCTAGCCCCCACTGCCTCAGAATGTGTATTTGTAGATAGGGCTCTAAAGAGAAAATTAAATTAAGATGAGGCCGTTAGGGTGGGCCCTAATCCAATCTGACTGGTGTCCTTACAAGTAGAGGAGATTAGGACACACAAAGAAAAACCAGAAGCACAGGAGCCCAGAGGTATGACCCTGTGAAGAGGCAGCAAGAGGTTGTCCATGTGCAAGCCAAGGAGAGGCCTCAGGAGAAACCAATGCTGCTGGCACTTTGATCTTGGACTTCCAGCCTCCAGAACTGTGAGGAAACAAGTTTCTGTTGTTTAAGCCCCCCAATCTGCATTTTGGGTTTTTTTTATTATGTCAGCCTGATCAGACTAATACATGACTTTCCCTGTGTTTCTGCCAGTCTGTGAAGTAGAAACTTACTCCCTTTCAGAAATATAGACATCACCTGATGTGTTTAAAAAAATAATACTGATGTTTGGGCCCCATAGCCCAGAGATTGTTATCTTCTTGGTCTGGTGGTAATTCTGGGTATCAACTGATTCTAAACTATAGCCAAGGTTGAGAACAACTGAGCTGTGTAGCACAACAGCTGGAGAAGACTGAGACCAGGGCTTCACCAACAAAGCAGGAGAATGTGGGATTCCAGCCACTCTATGAAACTTTTAGGGAAAGTTCATCCTGTTACTGGGAAATTGGTCCCTACGGACTGTTCAGTGCAAATTTCTTTCTCAACATTAGATGATCCACTAAGCCTTTCATTATGCACAGAAATATCAGTTTTCAGGGTCTAGGGATTGATAGCACTATATTAAGACAAAAGGGGAACAGATTCTTTCAGCCTTCGGTAAGAGCCTGCAAGAAAGCCACACCTTGTACCCTCCTCACAAATTTGAATTCCTGGCTCAAAAATGGGAAGTCACTCAAGAATTTTAGAATTTCATATTTGAGGTGGCGATTGAAGTGTGAGCTGACAGCCACATAGTCCTTCAGATTAGCTGCTGACACTGTCCCCCACTGTGGTCATGTGCCAATGCACACCCACAACTCTTACCTGGAAAATGGGTATTCTGGCACTCATATTCTTTGAAATATAATTAGAGTTAGTTTTTAATTTATGTACAGTAAAATTTTCTCTTATTAATGTCCAATTCTATAAGTTTAGACAGAACCTAGAATCGTATAAACTCTGCTACAATCAAGATGTAGAACAGCTCCATCACTACCCCAAATTCCCATGCCAGCACATACATTCTTGGTGGAGAGATACCCTCCATCCATCCCCCCAAGCCCCAAAGGCTTAGGGCGTCTGAGGACAGTTTTGGCACAACCCCCAGTGCAGCCTTCATTTGATCCTCCTGAAGTGGGCACAGCAGGTGGAGATAAATAGGAAAAGTGGTCCTGGCAGTCATTCGGTGGGTGGAGGGATGGCCCCATGGTCTTCCCAGACTGACCAAAATGGCTGGAAGTAAAAGCTGCAAGGGGTGGCTCTGTTTTGGTCAGGTTTTAGGAAATTGTTAGTGCCTTATCATTTAGGGCTAGATTCTGTACCAGAGCTTAGAAAGATAACCAATCACTTACTAGATTTCAAATGTACCAAGATAAACTTTGAAAGCCTTCCTTCCAGCACACACTGGAGCAGCAGACTCAATAGCAGGCAGTTATTGCATCATTTCAAGAGAAAAACTCTTATAATCAATTACACTCATTACATTTGAATATTCAGTTCCTGCCAAGGCACATTTAAATTCCTCACTTCAAAATAATGTGTTCACAGAGATCAGGTTTACTTATATAAAGGACATCATGAAACTAATTATTTCAAGAAGCATTAAAAAGTCTTTTGCTGGGGTAAAATCTCTTTAAAAGGGGATTTCCTGCATTACTCAGAATACATGTGCTCACTGATAGTAAACTAGATACTGTGGGACAGTGGTGGGTAGCCTCACTGTTTCTAATCTTAGCATTCATAAGAGAATGGACAGCTACGGAGAATCCCCTTCAACTCTTTCTGGGAACAGAAAAAGCCTGGGACTTTGGGACTTCTCAGAAGTAGGACAAATTCCTGAAGGAGATATACATATCATTCCAGATCTTTGATTGTAAGCAACAGAATTGGATTCTGGATGATTTAGGCAGAAAAAGAATTCAAAAAAGATATTGGGCAGCTCCCAGAATCAGCAAGCAGGCTGGAGAAGCAGGTTTGCAGGCAGGAACAACACTCAAAACACACTGCAGAACTGGTCTGATGAGGAACCCACTGAAGCGCCTCTGAACACTCCAGTCTGCAGCTTTCAGCATTGTTGCTATTGCTCTGTAGGGAGTTCTATCCTCTTGTGAGTGCTAGAGAGAGAGACAGAGAGAGAGAGAGATTCTGATTCTGCCTGGGTCTTTAACTCTATTCTTTGTCTCTAATTCCTAAGACAAAGTTTAGGGCAATTGATCCAGGTTATGTGCCAACACCCTAGCTGCAAGGACAGTGAAGGTGGCATTCTTAAGTCTGTAGAGGGAGGCAGACTCTGCCTCCTTCCAAGAATCATGAGATGGGGAAGCCCCTAACCAGAGGAAGTGGGTTCAAATGCACACCCAAAAAGAGTAGTAAAAGACCCAGCACAGGCTGATGGTTGGGGACTGCTTGATGTCACGTGGCACCAAATTAGTCATTGCTACCCCATTTGGAGGCAAAGTAGAGGAAGGTAGAATGGGCTGACCCTGAACTGATGAAAGTGATCAAAGAAACAAGGGTTCTATTCCCCTCAGGGTCTTAAAATTTTGCAGCATGATTGGAGAAAATGAGAACTGTCTAATAGTTGAGGCTGTGCTGTACCTGGGCTTCGGTGCCCTGCACAAGGCAGAGAAAGCAATTGTCCTCCGAATATAACTTTCTTGTCTAGAGACACTGGCATGATGACTCGGTTGATCTGGGAGCAAAGGGGGTGGTGGTGGTGGGTGGAGGAATTTAGCAAGCCATTGCCTTTGATTCCTTGAGGGGATGCACCTGAACATACCTGGAAACAAAATCAGGCACAGGAGTATATTTTTTTATTATAACCACTTGATTCCTAAAATAAGAAGTCCATGTATAACAACTCTAGGTAGTTTCTGCTCTAAAATTCTCAGTGTATGAGCTGCCTCCTAGATTTATATTTGCTGACAGTGGTACTTCAATCAGCTAGGGTGCAGAAGTTCAGGACTGTGTCCCATCATTCCTGGGGAGACCCACAGCCAGAGGGGTTTAGCTGACTTTTATTAAATATACTTGGGGTGCTCAGGCCTGATCAGAAAAGGCAGCAGAAACAATATGAGGCATTCTTGGCACACATCTGAAATGCCACCAGAATAAATTAATGCCATCAGGATGAATTAATGTCATAGGTTTTGACACTGCCCTTTGGTGCTTAGATAATACACTTGGTTGTTCACTGATCTCTAATTTGGAATGGATGAGGGATGAGGGAGGCAGGACTACAGGGAACTTGACTCAGTGTTCAACTATCCTTAGTACTGTTAGTAGCTAGTCACTACTGCCTCTCACCATGGCAAGAAGAGGAAAAAGCAAGGGAAACA
>JAVSCE010017406.1:0-45214 GCA_032199065.1 Smutsia gigantea
AAAGCAATGCAGGCAAGGTCACCTGAACATATAGGCAACTACACCTACCCCAGGAAAACAAAACAGTGGAGCTTTTTATTGGTGTTGCAAAGATAAAAGCCTAGAAAGAAGATCAAGCCAAAAGAAAACTATGAAGATCTAGCCATTTGGCTTCAGCACTTAGGAAGAAAGCTTGAACAGAGAGGTAAAATGCTGTTCTAAGAGAACCCACACTCTCTCCAGATATTGCTCGATCATTGAACTGGCTGGCATACAGTTCTATGACTAAGAAGGTCACTCTAACAAGATTCTGGAGGACAGTAAAGTGATCCAGGAAGAATCCAAACATTCTCCTTTTATGCATTTACCAGGCACGGATGACCTCTTCCAAAATCAAGAATAAATAAACAGAAGTGAAATCTAACACAACTGAGTGAAAATATTTATAATAAAAAAGAAAACAGAGGAGGGGCTCAAGATGGCGGCATGAATAGGGTGGCGGAAATCTCCTCCCAAAACCATATATATTTTTGAAAATACAACTACTCCTAAAAGAGAGACCAGAAGATACAGTACAACAGCCAAGCTACATCTACATCTGCAAGAACTCAGCATCTCACAAAAAGGGTAAGATACAAAGCTGTGACCGAGCGGGACCCGAGCACTCCCTCACCCCACCTAACCGGCGGGAGGAAAAGAATCAGAGCTGGGAGGGAGTGGAAGCACAGGACTGCTAAATAACCAGCCCTGGTGATCTGCACTGGGAGCACAGACACACATCGCATGGTGTACTGGATATTAGAGAAACAGAAAAGTAAAATCTGAGATGGAGACTGCAAGTGGGTCCCCACAGCCAGCTCCCCTGGGACAAAAGAAAAGCGGGTGATTTTTAAAAGTCTTAAAGGGACAAGAGATTATCAGCTGGACAAAAGTGTCCTGGCTCCAAAGCACCTGAAGGCGAAAAGCAGCCTGCCAGTCATTCCCCCCCATCGGAGCTGCAAGCAAACCTGCTGACCAGCCACAGCTACAGAGCAGCCACGGAACAGCCCCTCCCACAGCACCCACACAGAGTCTCCTCCCAGCACGCAGCTAACTGGGACAGGCCCAGAGGCTGCCGCCGGTGCACAAATGCCCAGTACAGACAGAGGAACCCGGAGCAAGGTCCAGAAGGGAAGAAGGAGTGCCGATCTCGCAGGAGAACACACCTGGTGTGGCTGCGACCCCCGGCAGGGCTCCAGGCTATCCTGAGGGCTGCCCCACCCAGGCAGCTCAGGGGATTATCCCAGAGACTGCTCCCAGTGTGCGGGTAAATAGCACAGGCAGTAGAAGCTGGAGCAAGGTCTGGAGGACACAAAGGGGCACTGTTCTTTCAGGAGAACACACCCGACATGGCTGCCACTACCTGCAGGGCTCCAGGCTATGTGAGGGCTGCCCCGCCCATGGCATCTCAGGGGATTATCCCAGAGACTGCTCCCAGTGTGCAGGTAACCGACACATACAGCGGAGAAGGGCAAGGCATCAGCAAGCAGGATGGACATTGTTCTCCCAGCTGACACCCGCGCCACCTGCCTGCAACCACTTCTATCACCGTGAGAAGGCAGAAGAATATGGTCCAGTCAAAAATCACTCAGACAACCCCAGAGAGAGGGCCTGGTGGGTTAGATATGACCAATCTTCTTGAAAAATAATTCAAAATAAAAGTCATAACCATGCTGATGGACCTAGAGAGAAATATGCAAGAGCTAAGGGATGAACTCTGGAGGGAGAAAACAGAAAGGAAACAACTGATAGAAGGTCTTAAGAGCAGACTGGATGAGGTGCAAGAGACTGTTAATGGAATAAAAATCAAAGAACAAGGATTACAGAGAAGATGAGGCAGAGAGAGATAAAAGGATCTTTAGGAATGAAAGAATATTAAGAGAACTGTGTGACCATTCCTAATGGAAAAATATTCCCATTATAGGAGCACCATAAGAAAAAGAGAGAGAAAAAGGGACAGAAAGTGTCTTTGAACAAATAATTGCTGAAAACATCCCCAAGCTGGGGAAGGAAATAGTTTCTCAGACCATAGAAGCCCAGAGATCTCCCAACACAGGCACCCAAGAAGGACAACACCAAGACATAAAATAATTAAAAATGGAAAAGATAAAAGACAAGGAGAGAGTAATAAAGGTAGCCAGAGAGAGAAAAAAGATTACCTACAAAGGAAAAACCATCAGGTTATCATCAGACTTCTCAACAGAAACCTTAAAGGCCAGAAGAGAATTCCATAATACGTTTAATGCAATGAAACAGAAGGGCATTGAACCAAGAATACTGGATCCAGCACAACTTTCATTTATATTTCAAGGATGGATTAAACAATTCCCAGAAAACCAAAAGTTGAGGGAATTTGCCTCCCACAAACCACCTCAACAGGTTATTTTAAAATGACTGCTCCAGATGGAAACACTCCTAAGGCTAAATAGATGTCACAAGAGAAAATAAAATCACAGCAAAGAAAGCAGATCAACCAAATAATAACTAAAGGCAAAAAGTAAAATACACTATCCACAAAAGCAGTCAAAGGAAACGTGAAAGAGTACACAATAAAATACCTAACATATAAAGAATGAAGGAAGAAGAATAAGAAGGAAGAGAAATAAAGATTCATCAGATGGTGTTTATAATAGCTTATTAAGAGAGTTAAGTTAGATTGGTAGATAGTAAAGAAGCTACGCTTGAACCTTTGGTAACCACAAATCCAAAGCCTGCAATGCAATAAGTACATATCTTTCGATTATCACCCTAAATGTAAATGGTCTGAATGCACCAATCAAAAGACACAGAGTAATAGAATAGATAAAAAAGCAAGACCCATCTATATGCTGCTTACAAGACACTTACTCCAAATCCAAAGACATACACAGAGTAAAAGTGAAGGCATGGAAAAAGATATTTCATGTTAAGAATAGGGGAAAAAAGCAGGTGTGGCAGGACTTGTATCAGACAAAATAGACTTCAAAACAAATAAAGTAACAAGACATAAAGAAGTACATTACATAATGGTAAAGGAGTCAGTCCAACAAGAGGATATAACCATTATAAATATCTATGCACCCAACACAGGAGCACCGACATATGTGAAACAAATACTAACAGAATTAAAGCGGGAAATAGAATGCAATGCATTCATTCCAGGAGACTTCACCACACCACTCACTCCAAAGGACAGATCAACCAGACAGAAAGTAAGTAAGGACACAGAGACACTGAACAACACACTAGAAAAGATGGACATAACTGACATCTACAGAACTCTACACCCAAAAGCAGTAGGATACACATTCTTCTCAAGTACACATAAAACATTTTCCAGAATAGACCAGATTCTAGGACACAAAAACAGCCTCAGTAAATTCAAAAAGATTGAAATTCTACCAACCAACTTATCAGATCAAAAAGTTATAAAACTAGAAATAAACTGTGCAAAAAAAACCAAAAAGGCTCACAAACACATGGAGGTATAACAACATGCTCCTAAATAATCAATGGATCAATGACCAAATTAAAGCAATATATGGAGACAAATGACAACAACAGCACAAAGCCCCAACTTCTATAGGACGCAGAAAAGACAGTTCTAAGAGGAAAGTAAATTGTAATCCAAGCCTATTTAGAGATGGAAGAACAATCCCAAATGAATAGTCTAAAGTCACAATTATTGGAACTGGAAAAAGAAGAACAAATGAGGCCCAAATACAGCAGAAGGAGGGACATAATAAAGATAAGAGAAGAAATAAATAAAATTGAAAAGAATAAAACAAGAGAAAAAAATCAATGAAACCAAGAGCTGGTTCTTTGAGAAAATAAACAAAATAGATAAACCCCTAGCCAGACTTATTAAGAGAAAAAGAGAATCTACACACATAAAAAGAATCAGAAATGAGAAAGGAAAAATCATGACAGACCCCAAAGAAATAAAGAATTATGAGAGAATCCTATGAAAATCTATATGCTAACAAACTGGATAACCTAGAAGAAATGGAAAACTCCCTAGAAAAATACAACCTTCCAAGACTGACACAGGAAGAAACACAAAATCTAAACAGAACAATTACCAGCAACAAAATTGAATCAGTAATCAAAAAACAACCCAAGAACAAAATTCCTGGGAAAGATGGATTCACTGCAGAATTTTATCAGACATTTAGAGAAGACATAATACTCATTCTCCTTAAAGTTTTCCAAAAAAGAGAAGAGGAGGGAATACATACAAACTCATTCTATGAAGACAGCATCTCTCTAATACCAAAACCAGGCAGACCCCACCAAAAAAGAAAATTACAGACCAATATCCCTGATGAACATAGATGCAAAAACACTCAACAAAATGTTAGCAAACCAAATTCAAAAATACATCAAGAGGATCATACACCACGATCAAGTGGGATTCATCTCAGGGATGAAAGGATGGTACAACATTCGAAAATCCATCAACATCATCCACCACATCAACAAAAGGAAGGAAAAAAACACATGCTCATCTCCATAGATGCTGAAAAATCATTTAACAAGATTCAACATCCATTCATGATAAAAACTCTCAACAAAATGGGTATAGAGGGCAAGTATCTCAACATAATAAAGGTCATATATGACAAACCCATGACCAACATCATGCTTAACAGAGAGAAGCTGAAAGCTTTTCACCTAAGATTGGGAACAAGACAGGGATGCCCACTCTCCCCACTGTTATTCAACATAGTACTGGAGGTCCTACCCATGGCAATCAGACAAAACAAAGAAATACAAGGCATCCAGATTGGTAAAGAAGAAGTCAAATTGTCACTATTTGCAGATGGCATGATATTGTACATAAAAAACCTTAAAGACTACACTCCAAAAATTCTAGAACTAATATCTGAATTCATCAAAGTTACAGGATACAAAATTAATACACAGAAATCTGTTGCTTTTCTATACACTAACGATGAACTAGCAGAAAGAGAAATCAGGAAAACAATTTCATTCACAGTCGCATCAAAAAGAATAAAACAGCCAGCAATAAACTTCACCAAAGGAAGTGAAAGACCTATACCCTGAAAGCTACAAGATATTCTTCAGAGAGATTAAAGAGGACACTAACAAATGGAAACTCATCCCATGCTCTTGGCTAGGAAGAACTAATATTGTCAAAATGGCCATCCTGCATAAGCAATCTACAGATTCAATGCAATCCCTATCAAAATACCAATAAACGAACGGGAACAAATAAGTCTAAAATTCATATGGAACCACAAAGGACCTTGAATAGTCAAAGAAATCCTGGGAAGGAAGAATAAAGCAGGGGGATCTCATTTTCCAACCTGAAGTTCTACTACAAGCCACAGTAATCAAGACAATTTGGTACTGGCATGAGAACAGACCCACAGACCAGTGGAACAGAATAGAAAGTCCAGATATTAACCCAAACATCTATGGTCAAGTAATATATGGTAAAGGAGCCATGGATATACAATGCGGAAATGACAGCCTCTTCAACAGCTGATGTTGGCAAAATTGGGCACTTACATGTAAGAGAATGAAACTGGATTATTGTCTAACTCCATAAACAAAAGAAAACTCAAAATGGATCAAAGACCTGAATGTAAGTCCTGAAACCATAAAGCTCTTAGAAAAAAACATAGGCAAAAATCTCTTGGACATAAACATGCAGAACTTGTTCAGGAACATATCTCCCCAAGCAAAGGAAACAAAAGCAAAAATGAACAAGTCAGACTATATGAAGCTGTAAAGTTTCTGTACAGCAAAGGACACCATCGACTGAACAAAAAGGTATCCTACAGCATGGGAGAATACATTCATAAGTGACATTATCCAATAAAGGGTTCACATCCAAAATATATAAAGAGCTCACCCACCTCAACAGACAAAAAGCAAATAATCCAATTAAGAAATGGGCAGATCTGAACAGACACTCCTCCATAGAAGAAATTCAGGTGGCCAACAGACACATGAAAAGATGCTCCACATCACTAATCATCAGCGAAATGCAAAATAAAACCACAATGAGATACCACCTCACACCAGTTAAGATGCCCAACATCCAAAAGACAAACAACAACAAACGTTGGCGAGGATGTGGAGAAAGAGGAACCCTCCTACACTGCTGGTGGGAATGTAAACTACTTCAACCATTGTGGGAAGCAGTATGAGGGTTCCTCAAAAAACTCAAAACAGAAATACCATTTGACCCAGGAATTCCACTCCTAGGAATTTACCCTAAGAATGCAGCAGCTCAGTTTGAAAAAGACAAAAGCACACCTGTTTATTGCAGCCCTATTTACAATAGCCAAGAAATGGAAGCAACCTAAGTGTCCATCAGTAGATGAATGGATAAAGAAGATGTGGTACATATATACATTGGAATATTATTCAGCCATAAGAAGAAAACAAATCCATACATTTGCAAGAACATGGATGGAGCCCAAAGGTATTATGCTGAGTGAAATAAGCCAGGCAGAAAAAGAAAAGTATCCAATGTTTTCACTCATCTGTGAAGTATAAGAACAAAGAAAAAAACTGAAGGAACTAAACAGCAGCAGACTCACAGAATCCAAGAATGGACTAACAGTTACCAAAGGGAAAGGAACTGGGGAGGATGGGTGGGAAGGGAGGGACAAGGGGGAAAAGGGGCATTATGATTAGCACAAGTAATGTGGTGGGGGGGCTCAGGGAGGGCTGTACAACACAGAGAAGACAAGCAATGATTCTATACCATCTTACTAGCTATTAGCCAGTGATTGTAATGGAGTTTGTGGTGGGGACTGGATGATAGGGTAGTGCACTAACAAAGAAAAAAGAGAGAAAAGTGCAGCACTAATAAGAAAGAGAATCTGCTTTCGGAAAATATTTACCAAGGAAGCATATTTCAGGTAGCATCTGCTCATGCCTTCTTATAAATTCAAGAAAAAATTTGCTTTCTGGAACAAATATGAACTATAAAACATAAAAAGACAACTGGCTGAAAGGCAAGGAGAATTTTTTGAAAAATAGAACTCAATGAAATGTGGCAAGAATAGAAGAAAACCAATAATTCCAGAGCAGAATTAAAAATTGTAAAAGGTAGGATTCAAGTTGGTGGCATGAGAGGTGACACAGAGAACTCCTCCCAAAACCACAAATAATACAAAAATAGAGATAATTAATACAACTAATCCTAAAAGAGCAATAAGAAAGAAGGCTGTACCAGACTGCAAACAGACCTCATGAACAGAGCAGACCTCACAAAACAGGGTAACATGAAAGCCTTAATCTGGTAGGGCCCAAGCCCTTCCCCCACCCCAGCTCAACACTGGGAGGAAAAGAAACAGAACAGGGAAGGGATGGAAGCTTGGGACTGCTGAGCGCCTAACCCTGGAGAATTGCTTTGTGAGTGGAAGCCTATGTTCTGTGGTGCTCTGGACAGTGGGGAGTTCAGACAGGCAGAGTGCTTGAGAGACTGACATTCCGGCCATTTGTGGAGGAGGGGAACCACTTCCGGCTGCTCCGTGGTCTGAGAGGCTTTCTAGCAGAGAGAGGGCTGCTGAAGGGGCAGGGTTTGCACATAACTTGCTGCATAGGAGAAGGGAGAGCTGGATAAGGTTCTCTGGGCACACTCTGCCCAGCTGTTTGGGAACTTTGAAGAGCTTCAGGTGCTCCACCACCCAGGCTGTACTCAGCTCCGAGGTCCTCCACTGTGACACACAGCCAGCTGCACCTTCCTCCTAGCCTGCCGACACTGGTTCACAAACTGGCAGTCACTGTTCTGGCGTCAGGACAGCCAGAAGAAGATCCCACCTACAACAGCTAGAAACGCAAAGCACAGAGGCTTACATATGTGTCCTTGGCCCACTGGCTCTGACACTGGAGACAGGCACCTCAGACAGGAATCAGGAACAGCTCTTTCCTCCCCCCCAGGCACCAGCTCCGCTCCCCTACAACCCCCAACCTCGCTCTAGGGGCTGAGCAGCTCCAGAGACTGGAGCTTCTGTGCCCTAGTGGACACCACACAGAAACATGAAATGTCAAAAGAACACGGGTCAGACCAAAATCTCACAACCCCAGAGAAAGGGCAAAATGAAACTGAACTCAACAATCTTCCTGAAAGAGAGTTCGAAATAAAAATTATAAACATGCTTATGGAGGTACACAAAAATATTCCAGAACTCGAACGAATTTAAGTCAGAGATTCAATCATTAAGAAATTCCATATCTGAAATGAAACATACAATGTAGGGATTTAGAAGCAGATTAGATGTACTAGAAGAGAAAGTAAATGGAATAGAATTAGAGAAGAGGATTACAAAGAAGCTGAGGCACAGAGAGAAAAAAAGAATCTCTAAGAATGAAAAAATATTGAGAAAACTCTGTGACCAATCTAAGTGAAACAATATTTGCCTTATATGGGTACCGGAAGAGAATAGTGAGAAAAAGGGATAGAAAGTGTCATTGAGGAGGTAATTACTGAAAAATTCCCCAATCTGGGGAAGCAGAGAGTCTCTCAAGCCATGGAGGTGCACGGATCTCCCAACACAATGGACCCAAGGAAGACAACATCAAGGCATATAATAATTAAAATGACAAAGATCAAGGATACAGACAGACTTTTAAAAGCAGCTAGAGAGGGAAAAAAGATCACATACAAAGGAAAATGAATCAGGCTATCATCAGACTTCACAACAGAAACCTTACAGGCCAGAAGGGAGTGGCATGATATATGCAATACAATGAAGCAGAAGGGCCTTGAACCAAGAATACTCTACCCGGCAAGGTTATCATTTAAATTTGAAGGAGGGATTAAACAATTTTCAGATAAGCAAAAGCTGAGAGAATTTACCTACCACAAACTATCTCTACAGTGCATTTTGGAGGGAATACAATAGATGGAAGTATTCCTAAGGCTAAATGGATGTCACCCAAGGGCTAGACAAAGAGTACAGAATATGATTCATAACATACACAGAATGAAGGAGGAAGAAAAAGGAAGAAAAAAAAACAGAAAAGAACCTTTACGTTGTGTTTGTAATAGCATATGAAGTGAGATAAATTAGACTGTCAGATAGTAAGGAAATTACCCTTGAACCTTTGGTAACCACGAATCTAAAGCCTGCAATGGCAATAAGTACATACCTATCGATAATCACCCTAAATGTAAATGGTCTAAATGCACCAATCAAAAGACATAGAGTTAGTGAATGGATAAAAAAACAAGACACATCTATATGCTGCCTACAAGAGACTCACTTCAAACCCAAAGACATACACAGACTGAAAGTAAAGGGATGGAAAAATATATTTCATGCAACTAATAGTGAGAATAAAGCAGGAGTTACAGTACTTGTAACAGAAAAAATAGACTTCAAAACAAAGAAAGTCACAAGAGACAAACAAGGACATTACATAATGATAAAAGGGTCAGTTCAACAAGCGGATATAACTTTTAAAATATCTGTGCACCCTACATATGTGAAACAAATACTAACAGAATTAAAGGGGGAAATGGGAAGCAATGCCTTCATTTTAGGAGACTTCAACATACCACTCACTCCAAAGGACAGATCAACCAGATAGAAAATAAAGAGACAGACATACTGGATAACATATCAGAACAGATGAACCTAATGGACATCTACAGAACACTCCATCCAAAAGCAACAGGATACACATTTTCTCAAGTGCACATGGAACATTTTCAGGAATAGTTCATGGCCACAAAAAGAACCTGAGTAAATTCAAAAATATTTATATTGTACCAAGCAGCTTTTCAAATCTCAAAAGTATGAAACTAAAAATAAATTACACAAAGAAAAAGAAAAAGCCCACAAACACATGAAGGCTTAACACCATGCTCCTAAATAATCAATGGATAATGACCAAATAAAAACAAAGATCAAACAACATATGAAGACAAATGACAACAATAATTCAAAACCGCCAAATCTGTGGGATGCAGCGAAGGCCATGCTAAGAGGGAAATATATTGCAATACAGGCCTACCTCAGGAAAGAAGAACAATCCCAAATGAAGTCTAAATTCACATTAATGAAACTAGAAAAAGAAGAACAAATGAGGCCCAAAGTCAGTAGAAGGAGGGACATAATAAAGATTAGAGCAGAAATAAATAAAATCAAGAAGAATAAAACAATAAAAGAATGAATGAAAGCAAGAGCTGATTCTTTGAGAAAATAAACAAAATGGATGAACCCTTAGCCAGACTTATCAAGTAAAAAAAGACAGTCTACACACATAAACAGAATCAGAAATGAAAAAGGAAAAATCACTATGGACACCACAGAAAAACAAAGAATTATGAGAGAATCCAATGCAAAATTATATGGTAAGAAAATGGATAAACTAGGAGAAATGGACAAATATCTAGAAAAATACTACCTTCCAACGCTGACGCAGGAAGAAACAGAAAGTCTGAGTAGACCAATTACCAGCAGAGAAATTAAATAGGCAATCAAAAAACGCCCTAAGAACAAAACTTCTAGACCAGATGGTTTCACTGCTGAATTTCATCAAACATTTAGTGAAGACTTAATACCCATCCTCAGTAAAGTTTTCCAAATAGTAGAAGGGGAGGGAATACTCCCAAACTCATTCCATGAGTCCAACATCACTCTAATACCAAAACGAGGCAAAGACACCAAAAAAAAAGAAAATTACAGACCAACATCCCTGATGAACATAGATGCAAAAATATCCAACAAAATATTAGCAAACCGAATTCAAAAATACATCAAGAGGATCATACACCATGATCAAGTGGGATTCATTCCAGGGGTGCAAGGATGGTACAACATTTGAAAATGCATCAACATCATCCACCACATTAACAAAAAGAAGGACAAAAACCACATGATCATCTCCATAGATGCTGAAAAATCATTTGACAAAATTCAACATTCATTCATGATAAAAAACTCTCAACAAAATGGATATAGAGGGCAAGTACATCAACGTAATAAAGGCCATATATGACAAACCCACAGCCAACATTATACTTAACAGAGAGAAGCTGAAAGCTTTTCCTTTAAGATCAGGAACAAAACAAGGATGCCCAGTCGCCCCACTTCAATTCAACATTATACTGGAAGTCCTAGCCACAGCAATCAGACAACACAAAGAAATAAAAGGCATCCAGATTGGCAAGGAAGAATTCAAACACTCCCTGTTTGCAGATGACATGATACTGTACATAAAAAACCATAAAGAATCCACTTCGAAACTACTAGATCTAATATCTGAATTCATCAAAGTTTTGGGATACAAAATTAATACACAGAAATCTGTTACATTCCTGTACTAACAAGGAACTAGCAGGAAGAGAAATCAGGAAAACAATTCCATTCACAATCACATCAAAAGGAATAAAATACTTAGGAATAAAGCTAACAAAGGAAGTGAAAGACCTATACCCTGAAAACTACAAGACACTCTTAAGACAAATTAAAGAGGACACTAATAAATGGAAATTCATCCCATGCTCTTGGCTAGGAAGAATTAATATTGGCAAAATGGCCATCCTGCCTAAAGCAATCTACAGATTCAATACAATCCCTATCAAAATACCTACAGCATTCTTCAATGAACTAGGGCAAATAGTTCTAAAATTCATATGGAACCACAAAAGACCCAGAATAGCCAAAGTTATCCTGAGAAGGAAGAATAAAGCAGGGGGAATTACATTCCCTGACTTCAAGCTTTACTGCAAAACCACAGTAATCAAGACAATTTGGTACTGGCACAAGAACAGACCATAGACCAGTGGAACAGAATAGAGAGTCCAAATATAAACCCAAGCATATATGGTTAAGTAATATATGATAAAGAAGTAATGGATACACAATGGGGAAATGACAGCCTCTTCAACAGCTGATGTTGGCAAAACTGGACAACTACATGTAAGGGAATGAAACTGGATTACTGTCTAACCCCATACACAAAAGTAAACTCAAAATGGATCAAAGACCTGAATGTAAGTCATGAAACCATAAAACTCTTGGAAAACAATATACTCAAAAATCTCTTGGACATAAACATGTGCAAATTTTTCATGAACATATCTCCCCGGGCAAGGGAAACAAAAGCAAAAATGAACAAGTGGGACTATATGAAGCTGAAAAGCTTCTGTACAGCAAAGGACACCATCAGTAGAACAAAAAGACATCCCACAGTATGGGAGAATATATTCATAAAAAACGTATCTGATAAAGGGTTGACATCCAAAATTTATAAAGAACTCATGCACCTTAACAAACAGAAAGCAAATAATCCAATTAAGAAATGGGCAGAGGACATGAATAGACACTTCTCCAAAGAAGAAATTCAGATGGCCAACAGGCACATGAAAAGATGCTCCACATCGCTAATCATCAAAGAAATGCAAATTAAACCACAATGAGATATCACCTCACACCAGTTAGGATGGCCAACATCCAAAAGACAAACAACAACAAATGTTGGTGAGGATGTGGAGAAAGGGGAACCCTCCTACACTGCTGGTGGGAATGTAAACTAGTTCAACCATTCTGGAAAGCAGTATGAAGGTTTCTCAAACACCTCAAAATAGAAATACCATTTCACCCAGGAATTCCACTCCTAAGAATTTACCCAAGAATGCAGCAGCCCAGTTTGAGAAAGACATATGCACTCCTATGCTTATCACAGCAATATTTACTATAGCCAAGAAATAGACTAAGTGTCCATCAGTAGATGAATGGATAAAGAATATGTGGTACATATACACAATGAAATACTTATTCAGCCTTAAGAAGAAAACAAATCCTACCATTTGTGACAACATGGATGGAGCTATGGGTTATTATTCAGTGAAACAAGCCAGACAAAGACAAGTATCAAATGATTTCACTCATCTGTGTGGTATAAGATCAAAGGGGAAACTGTAGGAACAAAACAGCAGCAGACTCACAGAACCCAAGAATGGACTAACAGTTATGAAAGGGAAAGGGACTGGGGAGGATGTGTGGGAAGGAAGGGATAAGGGGGGAAAAGGGGCATTACGATTAGCACATGTAATGCAGTGGCGGGGGACATGGGAAAGGCTGTATTTGCGGAGTAGACAAGTAATGATTCTATAGCATCTTACTACGCTGATGGACAGTGACTGTAATGGAGTATGTGGGGCGGACTAGATAATAGGGGGTCTTGTAACCATAATGTTCAAGTGATTGTACAGTAACAATACAAAATAAAAAATTTTTTTTAATTTAAAAAAGTGTAAAAGGCAATAAAAGACAAAAACTACACTGATATAGAAGCAAAACTTAAGAATGTAAGAGAAATCTGATTAATTTATCAGTTACAGTCTTTGTGCCTTGGAGTATATGACTTCCCTGCATTATTTATCCTGTTAACTTTGACAAGTTTATAAGGTAAGTGCCATTATTACATCCAGTAAAAATGAGAAAACCAAGGTTTAGAAAAAATGCCAGAGTATAGGGTAAGTTGGCATTTATGGGGCATTTCTCCTATTGAATACATAGAAATGATGGGAAACAAACTTTTGAAAGAAATAAAGGTAAATATGCCAGAGTCACAAATGATGAAAATAAGGTAGAAGACGTACCATGCAATACGCCATAGGGATCCAGGCCAAATGGCATCTAGAGCTTCCACTCTCATTCCAAGGCAGATACTCGAAGCATATATCAAGGTGCTGCATTCAGTCCCAGCCACAGGGCATAGTACAGTATGACCAGGAAGCCGGCAAGACCAGGTGTGCAAAGTAAAAAGCAATAACGACAAGCCTGCAAGAAACAGACCACAGAGCCCCAGTGTGACTTGGGATCCCAGCTCAGACCATCTGTGCCATGCAGGGACCACAACATGAGAAACGAAGGTAAAAACCGGACCCAGACTTTTGAATCTTACAAATCTCTATCAGTATCCAACACGAAACTGCTCTGTAAGGCCACTCTTAGACCCAAGCCTCACAAAACAGCTTTATAACGTTGCCAGGAGGAACACAGGATTCCTGGTTATATGTGAATTTTAGATAAACAAAGGATAGATATGTTACAAATATGGCATTTTAAAAGAGAAAACTAAGATAAAAGAAAAATTTACTTATGAAATAGTTTAAAAATTGTCTATCTGAAATTCAAATTTAACTGAGCATTCAGTGTATTATTTGCTAAATTTGGCAAACCTAACAAAGGCAGGAATATTCTGAAGATAAACTCTTCACACATACACACGTACAGAAAGAGAGAAAAACAAACTACATGATGAAAGAAAACAAAGGGGAAAAGATCAGAGAAAACACAAATTACTGATATTAGAGTGAATGGATAATAATTACATGGTAAAACAATTTTATGCAAATAAAATTGAAAATATAGATAATTTAAAATATTCTACTAGAAACACAATTTACCAAACTGACATCAAAAGAAACAAAAAATATGAATATGTCTATAGTACTTAAGGAAATATAATTCATAAATCAAAAACCTTCCCCAAAGTAAACTTAAAGCAAAATATATCCATAGATATAAATGATGACATATTAACACCAATGGAATTCAGCCCTGGAATGTAAGTTTGGTTCAACTTTTGAAAATCAGTGTAATTCTCCATTATTTAAAAAAGGTGGTATCATATTATCATGCTACCATACTATGTTTGGGGACAAAACAAAAACATCCATTCTTACTACTTCAATTTAAAATTGTAGTGGAGGTCATAGTCCCTGTAATAAAGCAAAACAAGAAATATACGGCATATAAATATTTGAAAGAAAAAATAAAACTATCTTTTTTTGCAGACAGTATATCTAAATTTATTTCTGATCCATTGGGATTTGTTACTGATGAGTCATCATAATCTAGAATATTGTCATTAATATACAATATAAATACTCTTTGGAAATATGTAAGTCACTGTGAGAAAAACTAACAAAAATAGCCAAAATGATTTTGTTTGAAGATGGGATTTGGAAATGAAAGAGGTAGGGGAATGAATTTTGTTTTTCACTATATACCATTTTATATCTCTTGATTATTAACCAATTTCTTTCACTAGGAGACAGTCTTCCATGGGTCACTCATATTTCAAATTTTCTTGCGAGCAAGGCACTGGCTGACCTTTGTTCCAAACTATCTTTTTTAAATGTTTGTATAGCAAAATGCCTTGGAATAAAGAAATAGTATCTCCCCTATAAAAGGCAGGTTTGCTTAGTGTCTCAGAAGATAAAATATGTCCTTTTACAGCAAGAGGCAGACCCACTTACTGCCCATAAAATACTCATATTCTCCAAGCTCAGATTCCTTTTCCTGTAATGCAACCAACAGTATATACAGGTATCATCTCCCTCTCTCTGTTTAGCCTTCAGAGCACTAAGGATCGACTGCCTGGTGCAAAAATAGTGCTGCTGCCCTGGTTGCGGCTCTTGCAATGAGTAACATACTGTTCTTCATCTGTGACCCACAGACCCTCTGCCAGCATCCCTGAAACTGTGGCGGGATATCTTGTTGGTTCGTAAGTAGGGTAAAATAGCAGACTCTTAACAGTACTTTATATTCTTTTAACACTTTCATGAATATTTTAGGCATTTAAACCAAAAAGGTAAAAAGTGAAAAGGTAAAATGTGAGCATTGATCTATCTCAGTTTGGAGGAAGGAGACTTCCTATGGATAAAATACAAAGGGAACAACACATTGAAAATAGACTGATTTGATGGACAATCTTTTTAATTAATCCATATTATCAAAAACAATCTACAAAATTAAGAAACTTCAGACTAGAGAGGAATAAATTTTCGTCAACCCTCTCACGTCACTAACTGGGTTGGTAAATTAAACTGACAAAGAAAGATTAACAAAAAAGCATATACAAATTTATTCTACCTAAGTCTTATGTGACATAGGGGTTTTCATAAGGAAATGAGGAACCTAAGAAACAGTTAGATCTGAGTGTTTTATGGTAGAGTGGGCAGGCAGGTAGAATATGACAGCTTAAGAAGTATGGTAAGTTCGCAGGGCCTGTTTGCTAAGATTGTTCCTCATGTTCCTTTGTCTTCTGAGATAAGAATGTTCCTTTCCTCTTGGTACAGAAGGCTCATCTCACTTGAGGGTTTTTATGACCTGTTTCAGGCAAAAGTGTAGGGGGAACATCAAGAGTTATTGTCCTGATTTTGCCATTTTCTCACACTCTTTTGACCTAAAATATTCAGTATACTAAGATGCCATACTTTCGGTACATGGCCTGAGCTCTATCAAGACAATCTTGGAAAAAAATATTTGTCATATTGTTTTTAAAAAGCACTTTAAAATACAATTTTTAAAGAATGAATACAATCCATTAGAACAAAAGAAGAAATACTAACAGCCAATTACCATGGGGAAAATCTTCAACCAAATTAGTAAGGAATTAATTCAAATGTAAAATTAATGAGATGTTTTCCATGTATTTGGTTAAGAAATTAAAATAAATGAAAGAAAAAAATGATTCAGTTTTGTTAAGGGAGCAGAAAAATAGTCCCATATATTGCTGAAATAAATTATTCAAAACATTTTGAGGTAATATTGGAAATATTAATCAAAAATCTTAAAATATATTTTTACCTTTTGATACAGATTCCAATTACAGAAATCATGTTAAAGACATAATGAAACAAATGAGCACAAATGTATCTGCCAAGATTTAGATATGTATTCTCATTGTTAACTATAGCAATTTAAATTTGCAAACATTCTTAAGGTTCAACAACAGTGAAATTATTAAAGAATGGGCTATAACCATGCAATTGTATACTTTTTAGCTATTAAAAATAATTATATAAACCAATATTTTTAAATGAAGTTTTATATATAGAAGTGAAAAAAATAATGTATACAGAATGATTTTATTTGTCATATATACAGATACAAAGTTTGCAAAATTATCTGTACCAAGCAGTAACAAATATAAATTATTTTTCTTGGATTATGTGATAATAAGAACTGTATTCTCTTTTTTCACTAATACATATTTTCTAATTTATCCAAAATCAATGTCTATTACTTTTCTTATAAGAAAATATTTTATTTTTTGAAAACAAAGTATAAATAAGCTAATCCTTTGGGAGTACCTTCTAAGAAATCAATAAGAGACATACATTCTGATTTAAGTGCATAAAGATTCATCAATATTTTATCTATCTGACAATAGAGAACTGATCAAATTGTGTAACAGCCTCATAATGAATTCCCAAGCAGACATTAGATATCATACATACTAAAAAATATAATTATGTGGAAACTGTGAATGACATATTAAGTAAAAGAAAATTATAAAGTAGTATGTAGGTAAGAACCTATATTTCTAATGCACAACAACAGAAAGTTCTAGAAGGAAATGAATATGCTTAGTAGTTTCCTGTGCAAAACGAATTATAAGTAATTTTAGATTTCTTCTCTTTGAGTTTTTTCATTTTTCAGATTTTCTATAAGGATCATATATTGCTTCATATTATAGCAATAAAACTATGAAGAAGTCCAGTCCTGTAATAAAAGAGAACCAGACCCAGGAAGTAGATGTAGGAAAGAAAGTTAGATAATATATAGTGGGAAATGTTAAGGACAGTTTATAAGATTTGGTAATCTATTGGACTGAAGGGAATGGAGTGGGGAAAATGGAGAAATTAGCTTGTAAACGTAGAAAGAATTATCATTTTATTTTAACTGGGAGGTTCAGGCAAATTAGCAGATTTTAAAGACAATAGTTTAAGCTCCTGGGCCTTTTTTTTTTTTTATTTTAATTTTTTGGTACATCTAGATGTACGTGCCCAATGGCAGGAAAACTGGTACAGAATACATGCGGTGAGTCTGATAGAACTTTAGAATTAGGAGCCAGCAACATTTTAGGGAGAGTTAAAATCACTGAAAGCATGAAATTACTGAGGGATAATGTAGTATAATAAAATAAGAAGGCCTAACAGAGCCTCAGAGAACCTCCAGTTACTAGGTAGGCTGCAGTTAATAGTAGGTATCAGTGAGACTGGTCAAGGTGAACTTCAGAGTCAGACAGACCTAGATACAAGTTTGTCACTCACCACCTATGCAGCCTTTAGTAGTTTATTCAAACTCTTTATGAAGCAGTTTCCTCATTTTTTAAATAATAGTAATAATACCTGACTTACATAGTCCTAGAATTTCTTTACAGTGGCAGGAAGTACTCAATAAACAATAGTTAATGTTAGTGGTAGTGACTGTCCTCTTAGTGGTAGTAAGTATAAAAGTAAAGAAAACTAAGGATTAATAGAAAGTAGAATGTACCAGGAAAAAATTTTGTCTTGAAAGGCAAAAACAGGAATTTCAAGTTGATGGCAGTGGTAAATGGAGTTAAATCCAAAGAAGATACAAACCAAATCCAGTTGTGTAGGTGTTTAGGAGGTTATTTGAGATGTTAGTCAGAATAATTATATTAGATCTCTAGTCATATTTTTCTTTTTTAAAACAAAAGTGTGCTCAACAAGTAGAGATACTATTTCTTTTTTTTAATTGAGGTATAGTTGACATATAATATTATATCAGTGTTAGGTGTACAACATATTGATTTGATATTTGTATATATCACCAAATGATCACCACCATAAATCTACTTAACATCTGTTACCATAGTTAAAATTTGTTTTTCTTGTGTTGAGAACTTTTAAGATATCCTCTCTTAACAACTTTCAAATATGCAGCACAGTACTCTTACCTATAGTCACTATGCTGTATGTTACATCTATAGCTTATTTATTTGTTAACTGGAAGCCTTTACCCTTTAACCTCGTTCAAGTTACTACTGTTTCTTGACATTCCATTTTGTAATTCTTACATGCTTAATTGCAATTCTTATCTCAAACGAAATAATGGAGAATTTTTATCAAATAAAATTTGTGAATATATTAAAATAAAACAAAATCTACCACTGAACAACAGTGAAAGACTAAGCGTTGCCTTTAGTGTCATTTTGTTTCCTTTCCATATAACATTACTGGCTAAATCTCTTTCCCAAAAAGGCTCTACAATGGTTTTCAAAAGTCTCAAAATTCTAAGCCAGAAACACACGCACTGTAGAAAGGCTTCTCTTAGAAATAGTGATACTGCTTTGCTGTATCAGTCTCTCAGCAGAAGTCAGGGTGAGAGGGATGTGTAAAGAAATGTTTCTGCAGGAAACTTCTTTCTCTGAGTGCCTTAATTTTTTTTCTTTTATGTTCTTCTTTTATTTTTTAAGACAGTGTAGTTGGAAAAACACCTTGCATCAAAAAGGGGTTGAGTGAAAGGAACATGTCACAAGTCCAGAGAAAATAATAAAATATTTAAGGTAAACTTTTAAAGTTCAAGGACTAAAATAGATAAGGATGAACAAAGGAACAAAAAACAAAAGAATATTTGGGGAACACTGAGGTACAGCCAAACATTGAGGTTCAGCTGCTCAGAGTGTCCCCAGGCCTTGTGAGGCCGGCAGCAAGTTCCTGAGGCCAGGAAATGCCCTGGTGCTGTGAGAAGGGGAGGTTTGGGAGCATCTCCCAAGTGAGAAAGGAGCAGTTCCTGTGCGGGAGTTTTCCAAAGCCCTTAGCTTGTAGGTCCCACATTTCTCTGTGCTTTTTTGTCACTAGGGTTAGAAGAGGCCTAGGAACTAAAAGCAGGAAAGCCAGACCAAGAAGGCACAGAGAAGTCCCTTGTTAAAGTATCATTTTCAAGCTGAGGGTGCATATAATACATTCATAGAAAGGGAATACCGGCCTAATCATAATGGAAATGGTTATTTCACATTTAAGCCCCTGAGAGAGTGTGAAAAGCTAATACACATACGATTCACTTTTATCCCACACATTCTTAATTGAAGAGACAGAAAGAGGGTATTCTTTAAAAAATAAATTGTTCAGCTTAGACACTATATCTGAAAAATAACCATCGTTTATATTAAAATCAATGAAAAAAATTCCATGTTCCATCTGACTGGCTACTGCTGCTCCTTGTCTAACTCCAGATACAGCAACTGAAAGGCAGCCTCTCAGGTCTTTCAACTTGAGGGCAGCTTGGAACCCAAACGAACCAGAAATGACTGGGGCTGGTGTGGGCACGTCGCTATTCTCACTCCCCACATTGGATGCTAAGTCAATGAATCCTGTCTGTTTCCTGCCTAAACCTTGGCAAACGCAGCAGTTCTCTTACATTATGAATTTTACCTTGATTTTGAACATTTTCTATTTCAAGTAATTTCTGAATTTTTAATTTTATGGAGTACTATGAGGAACAATACCTACCTTTCATTGCAAGAATATCCCCACAACATTATTAGAGACTAATGTGGGAAATATATAGAAACAATGTGGGATTCTGTTTGACACAATGGAAATCTTTAGAATTACTGCAGGACTTTTTCCCACCTATAAATGCATCTTTACTCCCCGCCCCCCCTTTTACTGTCATTATACCTAAATTCATTTTTTGAAATATATATTATTTACCACAAGAGTTTTTTAGTTTTTATTTATATATTTGTTGTGTACATTTTCTTTTTTTTCTTTCTTTCTTTGTGGTGGAGGGACTCGTCTTTAAAGAACATTTTCTGATATGTCCTTTCTTCTAAAGTGTTCTATTTTCTCCTAAAAGTAACCCTTTCATTGTGTTAATAAATAAAAATCCAAAGAGCTTTATTCAAGGGTTTTAGACATTTAAAAAATCTGTCCTATTGTAACAGGAAACCTTGGAGACTCATTGAAATAGCAGCAAAGGCACAAGTTTCTTTTTATTATGAAAGATGTTTATGTGAAGAACAAAATAGACAAGAGAAAGTAACTGCTTCAGAATACTTGATGGGCACTTTAATCTTCTATTAATATGCAAATTTTGTTCTTTAGAACCTCAGTAAGAGATTTTTTTTTTCCATCAGGCTATTCAAAAGTAGTCCTATTCTCCCAAAGGTCCTTCTTGCCTGAGTCTAAGTGAAACAGTGTTTTTATGCTAATTCCCAAGATGCTCGTGTATGCATCATTTTCTTTTGAAATTATATGGAGTTTATTGAACCACATTTGTAAAACATTCCACAGTTGATTTCATTCTAAAGTTCTCCTTTAATAGAACTGATTCCCTTGTGATCTGTGTCATGTTAAAGAAAATCAGTTTTAACAACATGGAAGAAATAAGAAAGGGCTTATGGATATAAATGAAGATACAAGCTTGTAAACAGGAAAAGGACAGCTTTGCTGAGTAATTAACCTCATCCAGAATTCAAGCCTACTAGAAACTACTTCATTGATCTTACAATTGTAATGTACTCTTCATAAACATAAATCTCAAGAATAATTGCCAAGGTACATGCACGTAGTCTCTTGGCTTTTTTTGCAGGCATTTACCCGTCACATTACAATTCTTTTCAATACCTTGTCTTTTCAAAAGGTAATTATAACAACAATGCAATGACAATTCCCTCTTTGGTGTAGAAATTAGAATTAATAATAAAATTATTTTTATATAGCCGTATTGTTCTCCACATACCAACTATTTCAGCTACCTAGTTCATATTAAGAATGAAACATTTTACATTATTTCTTTCCATGTCATACTGATGAAGAAGGAAGTCTCAAACATGTTATCAAGATGGTATGCAGACTATGATCCAATTATTTTTCACAGAGAATGGGATTTATTATTTATCTACCTTGTTCTACTTATAAAAAATAGTATCTTGGAAAACTTTTGAGTGAATAATGTTTCTTCTGGACTACACGACTATTCTGATTTTTTTGAATATATGCATTAATAGAAGTCATGACTGCCCACCCCCAAAAAATCAAGCCTTACTTCAGAAATACTGATGCTATTTTTTTTTCTGGCATACAAATTAATATTCAGAGTAAGGTATGATCCAAGCAAAAAATTCAGTCTTATCGTACCCCCCTTTTTTTTTTAGTACAAAAACATTATCTTTCACCTTTATCACCCAACCTATGTCCCTAATAAGGGGTTCTAAATGAATTTGTTGCCTTAAAAATTAAACACACTGAAAGAGAGGTTTTACTATCATTAAATAAAAAAAGGCATGCTTTCATCTGACTGTGCCTTTTCAAATTCACTTCCATTTGACTTGAGTCTTTCTCAATATCTTGCATCTGGGACAATTCTTAAGGTCCAAATCACCTCCGCTTCTGTTGTAAAATTTTCCTTGACCTTTCATTATCCCCAGGTAAAATGGATTATTCCATCTGTTTAAAACAAAGAAACAAACAACAAAATCCACTGTGTCTCTTACATATCTCTCTCCCAGCAGTTGACACAGATTTGTAATTGGTTTATTTACATTCTAGTTTCCTCTAACAAAAGTGCAGACATCTGTCTTTTCTATCTTTTTAATTCCTAGAAGGAAGAGAAGATTCAATAATTAACCTACTGAGCCCATTGTATGTGCTTAACTACAATATTGAGAAAATGAAAGTATGTAGGAATAAAGTTTCCCAGGTAAGAGCTTATCCTGATTTCTATGATTGTTTCCTGGCTAGGTTAATGATAAAATCAAAAGAGCTACTGATACTAATTTAAAATAAAAATCCCACTTACACATTGTAAATATTAGGTAGAGTTCTGGAGGTGTGATCAGTTACACAGTGTTAGGTTGATTAGAGAGAAAAATTCCCTAGAGCACTGAAATCTATATCAACTCCTTCAAAATTTGCCGGTTGAGATCTGGAGAAGTTGCCTGACAATAAAAAATCTCATTCCTTAGCAATAACAACTGTAGGGCATTGATAACCAATTCTTTAAATCTCTCTGAAGATTTAACAAACAGTACCTACTGCTTTGCGACTTAGATGCAGTGAAGAACAGGCAATTTTAGCTAGCAATAGGAACTAGCACCAGTCACACACACAAATTGATGGAGTGGATTTGAGGGTTAGTTTGGAAAGCACAGAGCTGAGTTATTACCACTTGGTGCATTAGGGATAATAGCTGTGCAGACCCTGGATAGTTATAGATACTAGCTCAGCAGAATCTAATCTTGCCCCGAGAGAAATATTTATATTTAGTATAAATAAGTGTTTTCAGAGGCATAAAGAATCCACAGTAAACTTGGAGGGAATTTGTTCCACAGATAAGAGTAAAAACATACTATCTCAGTTGTTAAGTGGATTACCCATGGGCTTTAGAACCTAGTAGCTAGTGACACTAGCTGATGCCCTGATCAAAATCTTGTCATTATAGCTGTGTTCCCTAGGATAATCAGAATAAAGAATCTAATACATTCTTCACAATAACATCCCTGAGAAAGCCCCTACCAGACAGCTATGACTCACTTGGAATAAGGGATATGTCTAATGTATTTAGCAACAATTATTAATACTGGCTGTTGTCATCGTCTTTGAAGTAGTTGGCCTTCTGTCAACCCTTCGTCTTCAAAATTAAGAGTTTGTTATATTTAAGTTTTCAACCTTGACTGAATGTAATCCTCAAGGATATGTGTTTTTGCTACTGAACATTCTGAGAAAATCTGTGGGCCAGCAGAGTAAATGATATTTTCCAATGCTCTTTTCCAAATGAAACAACTAACCTTTGCTTTATGCACTAAGAGCCTTTGCAGGAAATAGAAACTAGACAATGAGGTAAATTCCTTCTGTTAGAGTAATATGAACTAAAAAATAAAATAATCAATGACCATAGTTTGACATTTCTACTGTCATTGGCATTAGATAATCCATTTGTACTGTGCTTATTTCCACTGAAGCTTAAGGTTGGAGGAATATGCTTAAACCTGTGGTCTGAGTAAAAAGATAATTCTAGAGTCGATGTATAAGATGAACTTTGCAGGTTACCAGAATGCAAATAAACTCATAAAAAGAAGCCCTATCAAAAGTAAAAATTAACCCTAAAATGCAACAAATGACATTGGCACAGTGTGTCTTGTTTTGGTAATATCAAGCATAATGTTTTAAAAGACCAGTTAAAAACAACTGGAATCTGATGGAGGTATTGAGTTAATGCTGCCATGTGTACCATAAGGAAATTCCTTAGTAAATGAGAAACTCTTTAGATAGCTTGGTCGTGTCCTTACCAGCCAGTGTCCTTAACAGCCAATCTAAGAATTAAATTGCTATTCGTGCTTAGCAAAGGTCAACAGGGCAGTTACTAGGGTCAAATTTTCTAGGACCTTTGAAGCTAATTAGTATGAATTCAAAGGTTATTCTCTGCAACTCAGGGGAAGTTGCTGACTTGTCTCTATTTCTCCTTTCTGCAAATCTTTTCTATAAGCTAAGGTATTATACAAGACTCCCCCGCCACCCCCCACCCCTGCCATATCCATCATATAAATCAAATTGTAAATCTATACTTGTAATACAAATCCCAAACCAAAATGAACCTGATTCTTAAAAATACTAACAGGGAATTTTTGAGATAGTGTCCACTTACTAGGAATTCTTTCTTCTTACAGACCAGTAATTTATCTTCGCACAAGTAACTGCTAAGTATGCAGAGGCCTAGCTATTGTATAGTAGTAGCACTCTCAGACCACTTCATTCATTCATTAAAAGCACTGTTGACATGACTGCTCAGAATTCTGGGATCAGGGATGTAAACATCTTGTTATAATCCAACTGGAGAGAAATCATCTTTTAAACAAATGAGACTCTTCATCCATTTGATTCTCTTGTAACAAGTTTCTGTTTAGCATAGACAAACCATTCCCCCTATCTTTCCCATTTCAATGTGTGATATCCAGCCAGCCAGCTGCTCCAGATAGAATCTCTGAATCACTCTTGATTTTTCCTTCACCCTCAATTTTCACATCTACCTTTAATATTGTTGGTACCATCACCAAAATATTTCTTGAATTCATCTGTCCATATTCATAATCATTACCTTTCATATCTCATTATTACAAAAGTCTCTTTAACACTCCCTGTTTCTACCTCTGCCCTGTCTGCAATGTGTTCTTTACAGGCTGCTGCTTGTGATTCAAAATGCAAATCTTCTAATCTCACTCAGTTTCGAACTCTCTGTAAACCAAAACCCCTTACATCAGTGCAACTTAAACTGTGGTGCCAGTTTGTGACATAAATGCAAGAATTAAGGGTAAGTATTTAGATATGTTTATATTCATTAGACAGTACTGTGACATCTATATACGAGATCAGTGAACTTGTTTTGCTGCAAAAATATAGACCAGTTCATGTTCCCAGAAATCACATGCTGAGTTGTATTCAAGCTCAATGTGCATATGAGTTTTATAATAAGTAGAACTCTGCATCAGTCCACTAGGAATTATATGTATATATTTTAGTGAAAAGTCCTTCACCACAAATAGTATGAGAAACTCTGCTATGCATGATCTGGGACCAGCCTCTTCTCTAGCCATTTGCTTCCTCACTTTCTATATCCCAGAAACCTTTTGATTTCCAGAACAGTTAATGACCTTTCTCTCTTCAGCTCTTTGTGCTCACAATTCCTTATGCCTGTAATAATTTTCACCTCCCATCGTCCCCCACCTTGCTATATTCTTATTTCTAAGAGTTGGGTTTGAACCTTCCTTTTAGAACCTTCCACATGCTTTTTCCTTCCCAAATGCTCTTTTTCCAATTTCCTCTCTTGTTTTGAAGAACTGTCTGCTTCTTTTCATTTGCTTTGAAGTTTTTTTTTTCCTCCTGCCTTTTTTTGAATGCTCTCCTTTCCTAAGCAGCTGTCTTCTAGACATGCTCCTGCACATGAAATGGCTTCTCTCTGCTTTCTGTCTTTGGGCTAACATGTGCCCATGACATGCTTTCAGCATTCTGAAATATAGAGAGCAAAAAGCACATTTCCTTTTAGCTTTTCCAAAGCTCAGTTCATTTAAGGTAGAAAATCAAGTGGTCTCCAAGTTTGCCTTTGTTGCTCAGCTGGCATGAAAAGGGAAGTGTACAGAGTATCAAGTATAAATAAAACAGACCAGAATTTATGGAAAAAAAAGCAGGAAAGATTATTGCAGTATTGGGGAAAAAGCTAAAAAATGATAGCTCCAGGCCCAGCTATATTTCATCATTTAATAATATGAAAAGCTAAATATATTTAGTTTTTCATTGGTTTAAAACTTTTGTAGTAAATTTGTGCAGCTCAGCCAAAATAGACTGCTGACCTCTGACTTGGATTTTTGGGTGTTCTGCAGGGCCAGTGTAATTAAGGGCAGAAAAAAAAAATTAAGCCTTAGGTGAAATCCATGTGAAAAGAATTTCTTGTCAGTTATATGGCTTTGACAAAAGATTTGTTATTAAATATAATGGCTGGATACATGCAATATTTAGTGGTCTAAAATATAGTGTTTTTCTCAGTTAAATCCACAACTTTAAGACCATCATAAGCATGAATAATCCCAAATATATTTTTATATAGGCAGACATTATTTAAATATCTCATAAATTTTTTAAATTTAGGTTTTATAATTCTCGGGTGATGTAATAAAACAAAGGAAATGCTCAATATACCTGTAGTTCCAAAGCATAAAATTTTGTATTTAATTTGTAGAAATATTATCAAAGAGAAAAGGTGAACATGTGTCTATAAACAGCCTAGCTGTTGATTGCCAGACATAGCAGTATTAGAAAAAACATGGGGAAATAACATATTTGGATGTTTTAATTTAATAACAATAACATCTTTGTTACTCTGTCAATAAAATTACTTAAGAAACAACCTGTATATCTAGTCAGAGGGAATGGAGATCAGAGAAAAAAACAGATATTTGCCCCAGTTCTTTTCCAGGGCCAATTTGTTATGTCATGACAGTGCTATGCCTAAGGTAAGAGGAAGAGTCATGGAAGATTTGCCCTATCTTGCCCCAAATGATAAAACTTGTGAACTGCCCTGTTCCCTTCTTCCCTATTGTCAACCCCAAGTCTTCTCTTTCCCTTGCTAGACCACTACAGTAGTCTCCTCTGTCTCCCTACTTCCAAGCTTTCTCTCCTTAATCCCTTGTTTCCCTGATATCACAATTATTTATGTAATATATAATTTCTTTCTGCTTAAATATTTCAGTACTTTCCCATTGTCCTTATATCCTTTTTTTGCCCATAGAAAGGATACAGTACGCATCATCTGGTCACCAGTGCTCTCTCAACTTCATTACATCTCGTCCTATCTGGCTTTCTGTATGTCTTTTTTTTTTTAGAGGGAGTAGTGATGGTGAGAGTATGGTTCCTTAAAAAGAAAAAAAAAGGAGGAGGAGGTGAGGAGTAGGAGGATGAAGATAAAGAAGAATCATTAAGTAGGGAAGGATATGGGGGAACATTAGGAAGAAGTGTTTGAGGAAATATCTGTCCTGTTTGTTACCCAAGTGGTAAGTGTGCTGAGTACTAGGCCATGTCTGTTTTTTCCACTATTGATCACTAAGTGCTTTGTACATAGTAAATATATATTCATGAATGAACCAATGAATTTCTTCTAAATTTTAAAGACCTAGTGGTGAAATGGAGAATCTGGCTCAATTTTCTGCAATTAATTCTCCATACTTCTGTTTACTGAACAAGCAATCTGACGATTTATAGAACTCTTAAAAGATACAAAAGCAGACGTATAAGGTGGTTAAAATCAATACCATTGTCACCTTCCAAATAATAATTATGACTAAAATTTGGTATATAGCCTTTGGAAACTGCTCTAGTCAGAGATTTTTTTTCTGCTTCTTTTCCCCTATTTAAAAAAAATCACACTGTGTGTAATTATATGTTCTTCCCATTTTTTCCCACAGCATAACATATTTTCAATATGGCACACACATTAAAAAAGACACATTTTCAACATGGCACATATTTATTAATAAAAAACAAACAAAAAATCACTTTCATAACTAATATTTCCAGATCACTCATTTCAGCTCTAAATAATTTGGAGAAATTCATTAATCCTTCATTCTAGTGTCTCGTATACTCCCTTCTCTCCTAGACCTGTCTTCACTGCCAAGATCATGGTGTCTGACAATGGAGGGTAGAAAGGGAATTCTCTAAATTCTTGACACACATTCTTCCTCACAGAAAATGCTATGGTTGACCGGAAAAACCCAGTTTTGTGGAATCAGCCAGATCTTTAGAATGTGCCCCAAACCCTTCTACCTGATATAGAAGAGACTCGGCCTCATAGTATTCTCTTAACATAAAAGGTTCTTTTGCCAGAAGAAGGAGCAGTGGGCAAACTCAGGTGTGCCTCCCTCTGTCTCTATCTTCCTATAAGGAATTATAATAACAGCAAGGACTGCTTCTGCCCTCAACAAAAAAAAACCTGTTAGATATTAGAACTCATACTTTAAGGGCAGAAATGTTCAGATTACATTTATTTTTTACTTTAAAGATGGCAATTTGAGCAATACTAATGTTAAGGAAAATTTCTTACAATAACATCAAATTAAAAGCAAGAAATACAATTCTATTTTCAGTAGCTGCTTATATTTAAGCACGTAATATATAGACATAGATTGTTTGTGTTTAAAACCTGGATCTGCAATGTACTAGCCTTGAGACCAAATTATTTAACCATTCTGAGCTTCAGTTTTTGTTTTTGTTTTTTTATTGAGGTATAATTCATATTACATGCAACTAACCATTTTTAAATGTTCCATTAATTCAGTGATATTTAGGGTATTCACAGTGCTCCACAACCATCACTTATTTCTAGCTTCAAAACATTTTCATTACCCAAGAAAAACACTGCATACTCATTAACTTATCACTCCCCATTTACCCCAGTCTCATCTCCTAGCAATCACTCATCTGGTTTCTATCTCTTTTGCCTATTCTGAATATTTCATATAGAAGGAATCATTTAATATGTGAAGATTTTACCTAGCTTCTCTCTCTTAGCATGTTTCAATGTTGTAGCATGTGTATTTCATTCCTTCTTATGCCTGAATAATATTTCATTGTATGGATATATCAGTATTTATTTGTCCATTCATCTATTGATGATTATTTGGGTTAGTCTGTTTAACAGAGAAAATGGTAGTCCTTATCTTATAGGGTTCTTTTTATTAAGGTATTATTGATATACACCCTTATGAAGGTTTAACATGAAAAAACAATGTGGTTACTACTTTTACCCATATAATCAAGTCCACACGCATACCCCAATGCAGTCACTGTCCATCAGTGTAGTAAGATGCCACAGATTCATTGTTTGCCTTCTCTGTGCTACACTGTTTTCCCCATGAACCCCCACACCATGTGAACTAAACAAAATACCCCTCAATCTCTTTCTCCCTCCCTCCCCACCTGCTTTCCCACACCCCTCCCCTTTGGAAACCACTAGTACTTTCTTGGAGTCTGTGAGTCTGCTGCTATTTTGTTCCTTCAATTTTGCTGCATTGTTACACTTCACAACTGAGGGAAATTATTTGGCACTTGTCTTTTTCCACTTGGCTTATTTCATTGAGCATAATATCCTCCAGCTCCATCCATGTTGTTGCAAATGGTAGGATTTGTTTCTTTCTTATAGCTGAATAGTATTCCATTCTGTATATGTACCACCTCTTTATCCATTCATCCACTGATAGACACTTAGGTTGCTTCCATATCTTGGCTATTGTAAAAAAATGCTGCAATAAACATAGGGGTGCAAATGTCTTTTTGAATCTGAGAAGTTGTATTCTTTGGCTAAATTCCAAGGAGTGTGATTCCTGGGTCAAATGGTATTTGTATTTTTAGTTTTTTGAGGAACCTCCATAATTTTTTCCACAATGGATGAACTAGCTTACAAACCTACCAGCAGTGTAGGAGGTTACCCTTTTCTCTGCATCCTCGCCAGCATTTGTTGTTCTTAGTCTTTTCGATGCTGGCCATCCTTACTGGTGTGAGGTGATATCTCATTGTGGTTTTAATTTGCATTTCCCTGATAATAAATGATGTGGAGCATCTTTTCATGTGTCTGTTGGCCATCTGAATTTCTTCTTTGGAGAATTGTCTCTTCATATCCTCTGCCCATTTTTTAATTGGGTTATTTGCTTTTTGGGTTTTGAGGCATGTGAGTTCTTTATATATTTTGGTTATTAACGCCTTGTCAGATATGCCATTTACAAATGAATGTATTTTCCCATACTGTAGGATGCCTTTTTGTTCTGTTGATGGTGTCCTTTGCCCTACAAAAGCTTTTTAGTTTGATGTAGTCCCATGAGTTCATTTTTGCTTTTGTTTCCCTTGCTCGAGTAGATGCGTCTGTCAAGGAGTTGCTCATGCTTATATTCAGGATATTTTTGCCTATGTTGTCTTCTAAGAGTTTTATGGTTTCATGACTTACATTCAGGTCTTTGATCCATTTTGAGTTTACTTTTGTGTATGGGGTTAAACAATAATCCAGTTTCATTCTCTTGCATGTAGCTGTCCAGTTTTGCCAAGACCAGTTGTTGAAGAGGCTGTCATTTCCCCATTGCATGTTCATGGCTCCTTTATCATATGTTAATTGACCATATATGCTTGGGTTTATATCTGGGGCTCTTTAGTCTGTTCCATTGGTCTATGGGTCTGTTCTTGTGCCAGTACCAAATTGTCTTGATTATTGTGGCTTTGTAGTAGAGCTTTAAGTTGGGGAGTATAATCCCCCCAGCTTTATTTTTCTTTCTCAGGATTGTTTTGGCTATTCGGGTCTTTTGTGGTTCCATATGAATTTTAGAATGATTTCCTCTAATTCATTGAAGAATTCTGTTGGTATTTTGATAGGAATTGCATTAAATTTGTAGATTGCTTTAGGCAGGATGGCCATTTTGACAATATTAATTCTTCCTATCTGTGAGCACGGGATGTGCTTCCATTTATTGGTATCTTCTTTAATTTCTCTCATGAGTGTCTTGTAGTTTTCAGTATATATATAGGTCTTTCACTTCCTTGTTAGGCTTATTCCTAGGTATTTTATTCTTTTTGATGCAATTGTGAACAGAATTGTTTTCCTGATTTCTCTTTCTTTATAGGGGTTTTATGAAGATTAAATTAATATTTGTATAGCATTTAGAGAATTGCCTGTTACAGTGCTTCTTAAATTATGTAAATCAATATTTGGAACCTTACATGCACTATTCGTATTTACATACTTATGGAACCCACTAGTCATAAATGTACCAAATAGTTAACAGTTATTTTCCTAAATGTTGGCATTGTATTTTTTCTAATTGTTTGTATTTTTTCAAATTTTATATAAATGTATCCCTTTTATATAAACATGTGAAAATTAACTTTTGTCAGACACAATAATTGCCTTCATGTGATTTCAGTATCATTTCTATTCATTTAGAATTTGTCTAAAACCCCAAAAATAGTTCAATAGGTGCACGTGCACATGGAATTTAAGTATGTTCTTTTTAAACGATATTTATCAAGTGGCATTTACAATATGTAAGATTTGCTCTAGATATTCTTTGTAGACTCTCCACTCCTGTGTGTTGTTAGTGTGGTTAAGCTCATGATTAGGGAGCCCTGTTGTCCAGGCTCAAGCTCTCCAGTTTCTTCTATCTTGTTTGTGGTCCACAGGGGATACTGGCGGTGCTCCCTAGACACACTCTGGAGGTGAAATGCTGCTATCACAGAGCCACACACACTGCAATGACAGTCATGAGCCATTTTTCTAAAAGGGATCATTGCACTGACCCTAACCAGGCTTCTACTAGTATCAGTTCTCCTGGTGTTGGAACTGCAAGTGAGACCTGTTAGCCACGAGGAGGGAGACAGAAGGAGGAGAATAGCAGTTGTCCTGACTTCATCTATCTATGTGTGACACATAACAGCATGTGGCATCCTTATACTGAGTTCTCATCCAGATATCAAATGCAAAGAGTCTGGTGTCTTCTTTAGACAATAGCCTAATCAATGCATCAAATCTTAGTTTTCTGTAGATGAAAGTTAGATGTAGAAAACAGATATTCTATTTTTCCCTTTGCTTCTGAATCCAGACATATAAGCTGAGGAAAAAAGATGATACTGTTTTATAATCCATTTTTTGAAATAAATTTTACAGAATAAATTATCTACCCCTTGACTGTGGGTCCAGAAAATAATTAGGTGTCACTTCATTATGAGGCCTGGCTTTCTGTGGTACCAAATGTTCTATTTCCCATTGTAAATGAACAGAACAGGCCAAAGTGATATTCTGTGATGTATGCAAAAACAATTCAAATGCATCATTTTCTTTTGCTTTTTTTTACAGCAAGGTATAAATTTTTTTGAAACATAAGGTATCAAAAAAATTTCTATCAATATGACTTGGGACTGCTTTATATAATAATTTCTGCATGCTGTCCTTTGCAATTTTTTCTATCAATAAATATATTCCTCCTGGACCTTAAAAATTATAACTGTTTTATTTTTTATTGTGACTACTATGAATAAAAGGTATAGAAAAAACCCACAAAGTTACTGGAATGTTTTCATAGAGCTAAAGAGTTATGTCAGTAATAATATCTCTAAAGGAAAACAGATTTCTTAAAAGAAAACAAGATCAAGTAAAGGGGAGAGCCATTTCCAGATTAGGCAAAAATATCTTCTTACTCTCTTTTATTTTAATTAAAATAACTGAAAAAAAAATTGGGTTTAGGGAGATCATGCCTCACTTCCTACACAGTCCTTTAGGAAAGCCTGCTATATGACATCAGGCAAAATTGAGCAAAGGGTCTTAAAAATTACACTCTTGGATCCCATGATATGATTTCATATCCCACCAGTATAATGCAGCATAAAACAGCAGGAAATTGCCCTGTCCCGTGGCACTACTGTATGCTGTTACTAGGAACAATAAAATAATTCAAACATATATTACATTAAAGAGGTTCAACTACTTTACCATACCGAAATTCCCCTGAAAAATAATTTGCTATTATAACATTTAACACTAGATGTATTGAAAAAGTTTTGCCATTTCAGTATGAATCTAACATGTAATTGCCAAAATCCAAATATTTCTAAGTGCAGAGAAAATAAGTTTTTATTTTGTCTGGATGAATGTGTATAAAATGTAATGTTAAAATGGTATATGTGTCAAAGATTTCTGGAAAATGTGTTCTTTCATAGGAAAGGATGGCTGGAAGTAAGGGTGTTCTAGCGCATACCTGCCATAGGTACACCAGTGAGCCCATGGGGCGCACACATTCTTCCCCTTGGCCCCAGTCACCATTCTCCAGCACAGAGGCCGGGACAGATATTTTTGAAACATATATGAGCTCATGTTATTCACTGGCTTAAAATCCTCAGATAACTTCCATTACACTGAAAATAAATGCATTTTTTTCCCCATTAGGACCAAGATATCTGACTTCGGACTACCACCCTGAATTCATCTTGTACTGCCTTCTCCTTCACTTACTTTGTTATGGCCCACTAGGCCTTCTGACATTGAACATACTTAGGTTTTGTACAGCTAAAAGTTAATGCTGTAGGACACCCAGTCACCATCCAATCACCTTCCCTGAATTTCTTCTTGGATGTATCACCAACTGAAAATTCATTCTCTGTCAAACATGCTTCTCCTAAACTAGATTTTAAGAATGAGGATTTTGCCTGTCTTACCTAACTCTGACACGCAGCAGGTTCTCAAATCATATTTGTGCTATGAATAGCTGTATGTAGTGACCAATGAATTTATATCAAATATTTCATGAAATCACTCCCATAAATATTTGCCCAAGTATGGAATTGAATGACCATGATAAAAAGAAGAGAACTGAATAAGGAACTCTTCTGATTAAATTTGAGAGAAAGCCTTATATTGTCAGTGAAAGCCAACACCCTTAACTAGGAGAAGACATTTGGGGGTAGAGCCTAGAAAGAAACATGTCCAAGACCATGTTAGGAATATGTACAGAAAACAAAAAGCCTTCTATTGCTAATCATACTTTAGGATGCTATGGACATGTAGACGAGAAGTGGAAATCCTTCCATGATATCCTTATTTTGCTATCCACATTTCCCTGCATATTGAAATTACATAGTAGTTGACTCTTAAAATTAGTACTAAGGACTAGTATGATACTTCAGAAAAAAATCTCAAGATTTTAGTAGCTTAATGCATGCACAAGCCATATTACATGAATGAGTAAATGTCAATCAAAACTTATGCTCTTAAAATCTAGTTTACTCATATTCCTATTATAGTTTGCAACTATATCATGTTTACATATTTTTAAACTGTATTATTAATCTTAAAATTATTTTATTTTTAAACATATAAATACATACATGCACACGTGTAATTTTATAAACTATGACCTTGAATAAGTTAACCAATCTGTACCTGTTTTCTCATCAGCTGAATGGAGATAATTATTTTATTTTTAAACATAAGTACACATGTACACATGTAATTTTACAAACTATTACCTTGGATAAGTTAACTTGTCTGTACCTATTTTATCATCAGCAAAATGGAGATAATAATACTGACTTTATAAGGTTACTACAAGTATTAAATAAGTTCAAACTAGTAGAGCACCTAGGAGAGAGTATGGCATGTAGTTAGCAATAAAAATTAACTATATATAATCAATTTTGAAAATTATGTTAAATGTGTCTACTCCCATTAGACTGTAGCTTTTTTACCATATATGCCAATAGTAAACATTTGGTAAATGCTTATTTTGGGACCATTATGTTCCATTATTGAGGTGGGTTTGGGTGGGGATGACGGTGTGGGGGATATAACGTGTTTGCTTTCAGACAGGAACAGTTTGAAATTCATATTAGATAGCCAAGTGAAGATGTTGGGTAGGTACTTAGATATTTAAATCTACAGTTGAGGAAAGAAATTCAGGCTAAAATCATAAATTTAAGTTCCTTGTATACAAAATATATATTTTATATACTATATACCATATATATACATATATACATGTATGTATGTATACACATGTATATTTATTTTTAAACCAGTCATAAGTATTTATATTAAGCTCAAAAGGGGGTCATAAATTTAAGAGAAAGTTATTTAAAGGAACACATATAAAGATTAATCTACTACTGATAAAACGAATCCATTTATAAGATTAATTCATCCTCAAGAGGAAAAAAAACACTAATAGCATCAGTAAAATGCTCAACAGTTGACAAGCACTTTCACATACGTTACCTCATTTTAGCCTCATAATTATACTTATGATGACTGACATTGAAAATGTTTGCAGGATTTACCCATGATCACATTTCTAATAAATCCTGATGCCATTCCAATTTGCAGTCAGGTGTTGTTTTTACACCATTTTATACCTCCTTCCAATTCACTGAAGAAAATGCACAAGAATTATATTTTAGTCTCATATTATTTTATACTTCCAATAAATACTGAGCACTTACTATGTGCCAAGCATTATTCTAAGTATCGGAAATACTGTCGTTTAAAATAAAAGAGTAAAAATTCCCTGTCCTAGTAGAACTTACATTTTATACAGTCTAGTGCAGAAGGCAGACACAGAAAACAAATAAAATGGAGTCTTTAGATGGTGGTAAGTGCTATGTAAAGCAGAAGAGAGAGCTAAGGTGTTCCAGGGAAATAAGGATTTTGCAACTTTAATAAGATACTCAATAAAGTGTTTAAAGAAAGCCTCAATAAGAAGGCTGTAAACTTGAAACTAGACTTGTGAGCTGTTGTGGGTATCTCGAGGAAACTCATTCCAGGCTAAAAGTAAACCCACATAGGAGAGTGTTTGGCATCTTTAAGGACACCAGTAAACTGAAGTCAAAGGAATAAGGAGTAAAATGAGAGATACAGTTGCAAAGGTAATGGGAAGCCAGGTTGTTTACGGCCTTACAGATCATTGTAAAACCTTTGGTTATTTTCCAAGTGAGCCAGGAATCAAGTGGAGAGTTCTAGGCAGAAGAGTGGTGTGATTTGACTGTTTCAAAAGAATAACACAATGACTTTTTACTAAATTGATGGGAGTGGAGGGAAGGGATAGGGCACAAGGGCAAAAGCAGAGAAATCAGTGTTAGAGGACTAGTGCAGTAGCCCAGGAGAAAGTGGCTTGGTCCAGGAGATTAGTCAAGAAAGTGGTGAGACTAGCTAGATTCATTCTGAATATATGTAGAAAGATAAAAGTAGAGTTTGATGATAAATGGAATATGGGGTATGAGAGAAAGAGGAGGAGAGATTTCAAGGCCTTAGAGCTGAGGCTGTAGAAGAATGGAGTGGCTGTTAACTAAATGCAGCCTGCTAGAGGAGGTGGGTTTGGGTGGGGATGACAGTGTGGGGGAGATAAGGTGTTTGCTTTCAGACAGGAACAGTTTGAAATTCATATTAGATAGCCAAGTGAAGATGTTGGGTAGGTACTTAGATATTTAAATCTACAGTTGAGGAAAGAAATTCAGGCTAAAATTATAAATTTAAGTTCTATATATACAAAATATATATTTTATATACTATATACCATATATATACATATATACATGTATGTATGTATACACATGTATATTTATTTTTAAGACTGAGACTGGAAGAGAACAGCAAAGAGGTGAGACAGCAAAGAGGTGAGGGGGAAAGAAGAAGACCATGGCAAAGAGAGGAGAAGGAATCAGCCAACGGGTTCATGTTGCCATTGCTGTAAGCAAGACTTACTTTAGAAGACAGTGGACAATCAGTAAGTCAAATTTATACAGTGAGATATTTATACAACACTTTGTTGAAGAAAACTAAAGAGATGTTGGTTGATTTTAAATCCCACATTCTCACCATTTATCCCACATATCTTACCATTTATCTAGGAAAAGATTCCATTTCATAATTGGCAAAAAATTATGGAAAACATGAAAATTGTAGTCATAAAAACCTCTGATTAAACAACTTAAAAGTTTCCATCATGTCATACTGAACACAAGCAAGTGGGTGCTGTGACCAATTTCAGTACAGGAAATAATACTTAAGGTACATGAAAAAAAATTACAGGATTTTTTTCCTCAGTCTTAATAGATCTAGCTATGATCATCCTATCTTGGAAGGAACTAGTATTATATGTTTTATTCACCCAAAGAAGGAAGCCACAATTTATTCCAGATATGTATGTAATAATAAATTCATCTGGAGGAGAATCAGAAGTAGGACATCAAGAAACTGGCTTCAGATTATTTTTTTAAAATAATCATCAGTGCTATAACCCATATGCTTAGCAAAATCTCCACTCAAACCTCTTTAGAATATTATTTTTATTTATTAAATGATCTGTTTATAATTAAAACATAATTCTGAGGAGATTAAGAGATTTGTGCTCTTCTTTCTTTCTTACCTTTCTAGGCTTAAATTATGAAGGTTTAAATTATAAGGGTAACTGAACTGTAATACCCATAAAAGTCATATGATAGTGGTACTGACTGAGAAAGGGTTAGACAATTATGAGAAAGAATAGCTCTTCCAGAAAAAGAAATGTAAAGATTTCATTTAAGAAAATAAGAAGTATTCCTTTGAACATAAGGTTTGTTCAAACCACAATATGCTCTTTCTTTTAACCTGATTTGTATTTAATCATTCAAGTCTAATAAAAACAGAAAAGGAACAGATACAACCACAGAAATACAGGCTGAATTTTCTCCAGTGATTCATCCTATAAACACTTTCACAAATATAATTTTCTTTTATTTATATCAATGTTGATTAATTTATACTCAAAATGCACTGCTCTTGCCACCTACACACTGACAGAAAAACTGAAAGGTTCAGATGATTGCTCCGTATGATTACCAGTGAAGCAGTCATGAGATAGTCACGAATGCTGCCCTAGATAAGACATTTTATAACATAGAAATGTGTAAGTCTCTTCAACTTACTACAAGATATTTGTTACCATATAACAGAGTTCAAAACCTCCAGGGAAAAAAGTAGCCCTCAATAATGGAACATAATGGTCTCAAAATAAGGAGCTTTCTAGGGTCTCAAAATCACCCCACCCTCAGTGTTCTCATATGTGTATTAACTGTAAACAAAACCACAGTATATTGGTCATCTTGCTTTGTTTCAAAATGCAATGACTAATCAAGGAGATAAAAAATTATGACATTTCCAAAAATTTATTTTAAAAAAGTAAAATCTTATTTTAGTACGAAAGGGGAAATACACATTTTTTTCTAAATTAGTATTGGTGCATTTACCTTGGAAAAACTGGTACCCAGAGGGAAGAATGCCATTCATTTCCCAAAAGTTATACAAGGAGTGGATGGCAGGTGTTAAGCATGAGAATAGAAATGAAAAATCTTCAAAGCAATAACAGACACATGAAACACATCCCAAAGGGAAATAGGAAAGCCACAAGGAAGAAATAAAGTGAAGTGAATACAACCTCACAACTAGTGCAAATCCCTCAGGAATGCTCCTAACATGAACCGTTAAAGCCATGTGTTTAACATTTGATAAATCTAAGTTCTTTTAGTCAAAAGAAGACAAGGAGCTCCAGGCCCAGTAAGCATTAACCTGATCCCATAAAAGGCATTATATTGTCTGTCTTTATGTTTCATTGCAAAATGACATTACAAACATGTGCATCCAAATCTTGCTTTGTGTTTCATTCTTAGGAGTTAAATAAATAGATGGCCTTCTTGTTTTAGTATTAAGTTCAATAAGTTTATTCTTTTCAAAGACGGTTATTTTAATATATCATGGCCATGTCTACATAATGGAAACATCAGGAACAATCTCCTCCATGCTTTGCTCCACACATCCTATTTTACTCCATCAACATGGCATGTTCAAAAATGTTCAGTGAGAAAACAAACCTCTAGTATCTTCACAACAGGTATGTTGCCAAGCATATGTTTCACTCCTACTGAGAAGCTGACAAAAATAAAAATAGAGAGATGTGTAATAGGAATGTAGTGTGACAAGCGGATACAGATCCTAGAAAACGGAGTTGGTAGAAAAAGGAGTTGAAGGTTCTTGTTTCAAATCCTTCATTAAAGTGGCCTTGGACAGTCATATTCTTAGGTTAGATTTCAACTTTTCATCTGTGCGATGAAGAGGACTAAGCGACCTCTAAGGCCTTCCCATCTCTAGCACTCTACATTTCTAAGTTACTCCAAGCTGTTATTAAGCACAAAGATAATCAGTTATAATTGTAAGTTCCTGTGCGGTTGGCCTGGTTATCATCCATCCCTGCTCAAGCACTTATTCTGTGTCAAGCACTATGGCAAATTCTTAACAAAATATTTACTTGTTAAATTTTCAAAACAACTCTGTGAGAAATATATTATCATTTTCCCTACCATTTTACAGACGAGGAAATTTAGAGAAGTTAAATAGTTTGCCTCAGAGTGTATACTGAATCTGGTAAAACAATCTGTAGTAACTCCATTCTCTGTTGCCTCCCAATCAGACAGAAGAATAAATAATTCTTCCAAGGAAGAGAAAGCGCAACAAAGCTCTTTGAAATAATCCAATTAACAAATAAAGTGAGTAAGACTCTAACTTGGTCAAGAAAGTCAAGAAAGCAAAACTGATTCCACAAAATCAGGCCAAACTAACATGGATCAGGAGTCCCATTTCCCATTTCAAAGTATTCTCCTTTGTTACAGAGATTTTGTTTCCTGCTTGCAGGTTTCCTAGAGTGGTGATCACACAGCTGTATGAAAAGTGAAGAGGCAACTGAAGTGTGAAGTGTGACCTTAATGGTCTCCACATATTAGAATTTGGGATTAAAATAGAAAGTGAACTAACATTTATTCAGCATTTAATGTTGTTCAACAGCTTAATCTATGTGTCTAAATCCAAGTCCTCCCTCTTACAGTATTTAGATGCTTTCTCCTTCTCTCACTATAATTCCCCCTGTCAGCGTATAAGAAAACCTGCTCAACTTGCAAAAGTATAACATCAAGAACAAAAACTACCCTCGGCATAAGCACTCCGAGCATTGCCCTCCTCAGTATTTTTTCCAGAATGCTCCAAATTCTGGGACTGTCCTAGTTGGGTGCTCCACTTCCAGAAACATTTTCAATTGGATGATTTACCCAGAGTTTATTTTTATTTTTAAAGATGAGGTGAAATAGCTACAGTTGTGTTTCCAAGACTTCCTACTTAAATAAAATTATGATACAGTTTCAAATTTCACAAACAGCATTGAGGAGGTCAGGGACAAGAGCACATTTGAGAAATTTAGTGGAAAAAACATTTCTTTACTCAGGGAACAAGCTATGTAAACCTTCCCTTCATGGAACAGTCTGAGATTACAATGTAAAATTCAAAGAATCATTAACAGTGGATTTTTGGAGGCTTTTAAAATTAGCGTCCCTCTATTTTAAAATACTACAGTGGGCTCCCAAAGTGGTAAGACAAGATGCTTTTACAGTGATTTATATGGTATTTTCCATCTTAACAGCTGGACTCTTTATGTTTGTAGTATTGCCATGTGGCATACTGTTCAAAGCAATGGAGTTTTAGAAATCCTGAAAACAGGATGTTCACTTAAGGACTGTATAGAGCGTGTTACAAATTTAAAATATGAAAAGGAAAGGAATTCGATTGCAAAGAGCATGAAACCCGAATCCACAAGCTTTTCCAACGGTTTTTAATGCAGTCAAAGTGGGATGAGAAATGTTCATTCTTCCAACTGTCAGCAAATGTACATATGAAGCTGCATTCATAACTGGCTTCATAACCCCTGCAGGGCTTTTTCCCTTGGTGTAGTCCACTTTGCAACAAGTTTTAAGAATCAGTAATATTGTTAAGCGGCCCTCCTCTTTGCAAAAATCTCTTATTTTCTTTCAGAAAGGATGTATATATTTGGACTACCACAAGTACTCTTCAAGATAATTCTGAATGTCCAATTTTAATTTACTTATTTTTATAATATATGCATTCACAAAAATTGTAATATAGGTTGAACAGATTAACATAAGTGCAAAAATATATTTTGACAAGGAATAATTCTTTAATGTGTTGGAACAGGAGTCTAAAATATCTCATATTATAAACTGCTAATTAAAAATTATTAATTATAATAAATATTTTAGTTAACAGTAAGTAAATAATTTCTCATTTTTGTTGCTTAACAGCTAAAAGAAGTAACTTCTAGAATTAAAAGAAAAAAATCTTAGTCTCAAATGAGTACTTTTCTTAATATTAAAACTGTGTACAGAACAGATTATGTGAATGCAAAATTAAAAATTAAACTTCTTTCTCCCTTTGTATCTAAAAATCCCAAAAGATCAAAATATATTAGTATTAATATTGAAGTTTAATTACTTGCTTTAATCATGTTTAATCATTTGTATTATGAACTATATAAGACAAGAAATCCAAATATTTTATGGACTGTTAAAAATAATTAAAGATGTGACATAAATAATCCATCCAGATTTTCTAAAAATTTATCTACATTTCTCTAAAGGTTCAATAGCATATACAGAAGGCATAATATGGTCAAAGAAGATATCTCAAACTATGTGTTTTATAAAATAGTAGACATATGGCTGATTTGGTTTGAAAACACTATGCCAATTCAACTTTTTTCAAAATTGACTACCAAATTGCAATACAAGATAATGGATAAAAAAAGAGTAACAGCATTGCTTCTTCAAGCACCCAGTTTATGATTTGTATCATGGAATTTTCACATGTTGAAAAGAAGATCAAAATATGAACAACGATGACTGACATAAACACAGAAATACACCAAACCTAAAAAGATTCCAAAAAACATTTTCACCCCTTGCTCATGTTGGCTTCTTGAACAGCATGTTAATGTAGAAGCTGATAGTGCTCTGACACCTGGCCCTGGCCCCAGCTTTTATCCTCTCTGCAATCATCCTGTAGATCAAATTATAGAAGCACTAAAGACATTTTATATAATGTTTATATATATTAAGAGAAAGTGGTTATAGATTTGATGGAGAGAAGGGAGATTCCATTCATAGTATCCCAAACCTCTGGCACAATCTCAAGATTCAAGTTACTACAGTTCACGTACTCATTCATTATTTCATTCAACAAATAATTATACAATACCTCATATGTCTGCGTCCTGTCCTACGTACGGTACTATGGAAGAACAGGAGGTCAATGTATAACGGCTCTGCTTTTATGATCCCCTATCATAGTGCAGGAGAGGCAGAAAGTAATCAATAAGCCAACATATAAGATAATTTCAGATAGTTGCAAGTGTTCTAAATCATTAAAACAGGAAATATGATAAAAATGATGGCAATGATGCCAGTTAGTGGACAAGAAAGATATGTGTGGAAAGGTTATATATGAGCTAAAACCTGAATAAGAAGGTAGAGTCAGGTGAATATTTTGGTAAGCATTCTGAACAGTAGGGAAAACTAATTTAAAGGCCCTTTTGCAAAGTAAACATATGTTTAAGAAACAGAAAGGTCATGATTGTTGGCATGCAGAATAAGATTACAACATCAAGTCAGAGAAATAAGTGTGTGGGAATTCTGCTTACAGCTGGGCATTCTATGGGTGTACGCACTATTTGACTTTTTCCATTTTATAGTTCTCTAAACATTGCCTACTTTACAATCTCTTTATTTCCTCTAACGTAAACAAAGAAATTCCTTCTATTTCTTCTCTGCTTCACTCATAGTCTTTAATTGATAAAATACCACATGTGAGGTTCAGGTTTGTGTTAAAATTAGTATGTCACACTGTATTCTTCTGTGAATAACTTTTAAAATTTGTATTTATTTTATCAACATATTCTCAGCTAATTACACTTTGATATGTTTATTCCACTTCCATGCCTTTTTAAAAAAACTTTACTATGAACTATTTCAAACATACCAAAAAGAAATAATAATAGCTAACATTTACTGAGCAATTACACTATTCTAGGCACTGTTCTAAATATTTGAAAATAATTAATTACTTAATAACTTTTATAATAACTTTTTTGTAGAAAATATTTAATTTTCATTTTATAAATGAAGAAACCAAGACATACAGAGGTTATGTCATTTGCAAAAAGTTATACAGCTAAAAATTCAAAGCCCCCACTCAAACCTGGGCTCTCTGTCAGCTGTGTCCACACTCCTCACTCTGCCATTAAGCCGTCCACTACAAGGACTATATAACCAACTCCATTCCACAGTGTATCCTAAAATGTACTCTTTTAAATTTAATATTTCTCTTAAAATTTTATTTCTTGCCCATCTTTTCTTTCATTGTCTATTCCTATTTTATATTTTTCCTTTTTTTAAATTTCTTTGAGAATCCAAACTATACTTATTTCAAAGTTGTGTAATTCCATAATTTTTAAAATTTTATTTGCTTTGTTAGTCACTGTATTTCTGTTTTGAATCTACATAAATTTATTCCCTAAAATTTCATAACCAAAGCTATGGTCCAAGAAAAATGAAGAATTATGTAATTAGTTGGTAAGTGTTCTAGGAACTAGGAAATTATAAGCATAAATATCAACTTTCATTTAAATCATCTAGATTGGCTAGGCTACCTGAACTTCCATATGTAGTTGCCCAAATTTGTGGTTCTAGCTGTGTGACATGAGGTACACATTTTCATAAAGAACCACAGACTTTTATAGAGCAGGAAAATGATTCTTTTGAAATAAAACTGAAGGTGCTTATTTTATAAAAAATAAATGTTGGATCAAATGTTCATCCTTTATTATTCTCCCTTAGGAGTTTTACAAGATGAGAATCTGGCATTTATTAGCAGGTCATTTGGGGGTCGGTGGCTCTGGGAATCCAGACTCTTTGTCTGCATTTTATCTTCACCATATGATTTTGGTATGAGTATTTAAGTCTCTTAAAGTAGAGTATGTCATGAATATTTAATAATTACATTTTTAAAATAATACAAATTAAATCACCTGTCTGTTATAATGCTGCCCTATCAATAAAGATTCATTTAATTCTTCATTAGGGATTTTAAAAATATTTTTGGTTTGAGCACTCAGTTACGGGTAATACATGTGTATGTGTGTGTGTGTATCTGCATGACAGCATTCTATGAATGATTTCAACTATTTATTATAATTTGATCTTTTGTCTCCATATATGGATGTTTAAATACACCAGTAATTTTAGAATCCATGTAAAATTTTTAAATGGCTTTAAAATAAATAATGCAAGTATAAAATGTATCTGCTAAATTACAATACAAAATCAAATACATCTATTCTAAAACAGTCCCACTAAATAAAGAAATTCAGTCAAATCTACCACAGTAAAGTGGAAAGAAGAGTCTATTAGAATGATTCATTGAAGATATTTAGAAAGCATCTATTCAAACCTTGTGCTGCATTTAGTGCAATCTGAGAAGGCTTGATTCCTCATGTCTGGTAGCTTTAACAAAAAATGTACAAAAAAGGTATAAAGCAAATGTAAGGCAATGTAGAGGCGAGCATGAGATGGCATCTTGATAAAAACACAGGACTGGGGATCAGAAGAGGGGCTGCTGAATTCTGGTTCTATTGTGCAGTCTTGGGCAAGTCACAACCTTTCTTGGTGTTAATTTCTTCATCTTTTAAATGGTTCTCGGGATAACGTGTATAACATATGTCTGCAAACTTGCCACTCGAACACTTGTTCAGAGTGCCCAAACCACTCTGACCTCCTTGCTGTTTCCCCAAAACACCAAGGGCCACCACCTTTTCCTACTTCCAGGTATACTCTTTCCCAGATCTCCATATGTACAGATGCCTCTCTTCCTTCAAGTCTGGCATAATAATCCAACATGCCTATGCCCCTGCTCCATGGGAAGCTGGAAAAGCAGGCAGCCAGTGCCTTTACCTGGGAGACTGGTCTGCCTCCCTTCAAAATAAAAAAGATGCAGAATTTTCTTGTGTAGACAAAACATTAAGAAATTTCCACTATAGGTTCCAAGAGATTGCAAAATCTTCAGACAATTACCACTCAACATGATGGGTAAATTCAGAAATTTCTAAAAAATGAGTATCAGTCCATCAAGAGACATCCAAATAATAACAAAAACCTAAGAAAATGGAAAAAACAAATTTTAAAAAGTCTTAAAAATTACTGTCTTCCCAGACTGTTGCTCTAGTCAGTCACTAGAAGAGTTTATAGTGGTCAGACAGATGTTTCAAGAGAATATTCTCTGTAGTCAAGGGATCATGTTGCTTTTAAACACAACTCAGATCATACTCTTTTGGCCATTCCCCTGCACAAAACACTTTATGCCTTTAAAAAACTATTATAAAGTTAAACTAGACCCATTTAAATTCTTCTTTCAGTAAATTGGTTACTTTGTGAGTCTATGTCAGGCACTATTTTACATTTTTGGACACTGACAGGAAAAACTTACTGATTACAGATTACATATTAAGCAGTTTGCTT